>OZ024912.1:65883445-66240945 GCA_964017125.1 Flabesymbios commensalis
GGCCCAACGTCTTCGACCGTGACTGTGGGCCGAATCAAAAGTTATATGCACTTATATGCTTTTATATATCCTGCTTATTTTTAATGTGAAATAAACAGTAATATACAACACCACATTAATAGGTCCTGGTATCAGTTGCCTTGTTTAAAGAGATCACGGCGACGGACTGACGGCAATTAAAGGTGTAGTCAACTGTCAAAATTCGCGGGACAAGGGTCCCCCAGAAGGCAATAGTGCCCGTGGGTAAGCCAAGGCCCTATTCCATAATAATACTAAATATGCGTTTCATACCCAAAGCCCCATTGAGAGCAAGTTCTCAAATCACAGCAAGTTCATATATACTTGAGCGACATCTATGAGGTAATAATTCAAAGCCCTTGTCTTTTGCCCCTACTTGGTCGGCTACTTGCAAACAAACTGACTGTATTACTGCGGGGATTTGGAAACTGCTTGACCCCCAAGTTTGTATTGTCACCCAGTAAACACAAAACATTTGTATGACTTTATGCAATGTTGGACCAACGTCGAAGACGTTGGGCCGACATTGCATAAATGTCATACAAATGTCTTGCGTTTGCTGGGCAGGAGGACTTTCTCTCAAACATTGTACATTTATCTATTGTTGGTTCAATGTTGGGCCAGCGTCGCAGACGTTGGCCTAACATTTAAACAGCATTGGATCAATGTCTCGTTCGAGTAGTATCTTGTAATCAGTTCAGTGGCTATATTAATGCCGTCAATCTGTACTCAGTAGGCTACTGTTGGCCTACACTTGACCCTCCCAGGCATGCGCGTTTTGAAGCTGAATGATTCTTTAAATATTGCCGTGGGAGATTATAATATAAATACTTTAAATACACTGAAATATATATATAAACGACGGGTTTGTTAAAACTGCAAACGTCTACAGGCGCTGTATAATACATCTAAATTATAAAATCACTTTAACAAAGAGCTAGGTCTATGTGTGACAGGTGTTGAGTTGTTCAGGTGCGAACCCAGACCGCCCACTTTGCGACAATAAACCAATGTTGGCTGATGTTGTTCCGTCGTCTTCCGCGCTGGCCCAACATTAAAAAAAACATTGGTTCACTGTCCCGTTTTTGCTGGTAGGCCTGCTAAAAAGAACACAATTATATGAGCGCAAATGTGTACAAATATTACAACGAAATATTTTATATTGTGGGTGACTGGCTGATATACTTGGAGTAGGCCTATTTTACACATTCTTGACTAATCCGGTATAATCACAGAGATTGTGTGATAACACCTTCACAATGCATATCGTATTAATTAAATATAGTGTTTAAGTATCTATCAATGTTCATATTAATGTCAAGCCCACAGCATTTTGTTCATTTATCTAGAGATTTTGTTCGTGATATGACATTCAACTGATAACACTACTATAAATTTATACAGAGTAAGTCTAGTGTACACTTTGTATATATATGCTTATTACCCATTAAAGCTTTAAACATTTGCAAATTTTTAACACGCATTTTGTTCCAATATCATCGATTGAATCGGCTACTAGAAGGGATTGAAAACGATTACAGTCGTGTTTGGCGGTTTAAGGGTTAACTATATGTGCTGGCACATTCACACGAATGATTTTTTCAATCGTTTTATTTATACATACCCCTTTTTATTAGGTATGGATGAACATTTTCGAACGATTAATTTTTATAGCGCCTTTCGAAAGATATAATTAAGACACAACATAATCAAAAAAGACCAACACAAGTTCTCGTTGTGCACTACCAGTATATTTTATCCCATAATAAATTAGACTTTCATATTTATACAACTGTTTTTTTTAATAATAATTAGCCTAAAGGCCCTTATGCACTTGACAAAACCTACATGTCATCGCCTTACTGAGTGTTTTCCCGCCTCAGGTGAGTTGTCATCCTATTGGCCCAGCGTTGCTTTACTGTTGGTACACCGTAAACCAACGTTGGGCTGACGTCTTTTGTGAGGTGATCGAGGTGTTTTCCCACCCCCATGTTCTTCGATATTTTGTTATTTTGTCGCTATGAGCTCCTGATCCTATACCATGTATACCACTATTCGATATTTTGTTATTTTGTCGCTATGAGCTCCTGATCCTATACCACTATCTTCTATCACTATCTTCTATCATCGTTGCCGCTGTGAAATCCCCCTTCTTAAGGATGGGGTATATAATAGGGGGTGTTTTCGGGTGATTAATAATCAGTTCCACGGAACACAATTCTGATAGACACCATTTATTACATTTAGAACATATATCATACATATGTACTGACATTGTACATTGACATGGCACCCAGATACCAATGCGGTGATTTATAATAGATCTGCACATACAATATATGACCAATCACGAAATAAATAGGGCCCACAATAATTAATGAATTCAATTAGCTTACAAATAGCCCAGCAAAAACGAGACATTCACCCATTGTTGGTTCAATGTTGTTCCACCGTCTACGACGCTGGCCCAACCTTGAACCAACATGTATTCATGTATCTTGTTTGCTGAGAGGCCTAGTAGAGATATAACGTTGAGCTCACCAGGTGGCGCATTAGTGCCAAATGACAGGAAAACCGGAACACTACAAACTAGGCTACTGTAGGCTGTATTACGATCATTCACATAAAATAAACTTGCAAATACATGTTTGGAACACATACTATTACTAATATATAAAATAGGATTATAGTAACATATAAACAGAATTTGGTTGAAAATAAAGTCTTTTTCGGGTCTTTTTCGGGGTTTCTAGTCTTTTTCGGGGTATGGTCACACCCGTTGAAAACTACCACAGCAGACTCACATCACCAAGGCTGCTTTACCATTGGCATATCGGCAGACATATATATTTCACTAAATGACATTAAGTGTGTTGCTTCATGATCTTTTATTTTCTTGATAATATTACTAAGCCTAGTCTAAACGTATTTTAGTCTTCTATAATCACAATGGAAAAGGCTTGGCTAGCATCCAGTGTTGTGCACACTAGCAGCCTGTAGGCCTACGCTTGTGCGCCAATCATGTATAGGAACGAACTCGCTCAAAACAGGTGAGTAAAATTGATCAATGGATAGGCCTATTATAATGTTCGTGCTAGTGACTTTACCTGATCAACATAAATCGATCCAATATGTTTTTTATATTGATTGCCCACTAGTTTCGGTAATATATCAAACTTGGTTTGTCCATAATTTATAGTTTTGAAGTCGTTAATCCCGTTAATGCAACCGCTCTTAGGATTACCTTGTGGAATTAGATCATCTTTCGGGTTAAATTCTTTCCTGCGATCGGGCCCAGCTATGCTAGTAGGCCTATATGTTGTTTATGTGTTTTTAAATGTGTGTGTGTGTGTGGGGGGGGGGGGGGGAGGGGAGGGGGGGGGCAAATCTATTTCAATCCAAAAAATTCGACTTCCAGAATTTCCAGTTGCGAACCCTCCTGATGGGGTTTCGTGAAAAAGACGTTTAGACACGCTTGTCTTATCTGCTTATTGTAAACATCAGAAAATCCAGGCTAACTCACAATGGCTTCCCTTGTAACGAGATACAATTCATCTATTTTTATAACCTTGACAAGAAATTGTCTCTATAACATTGCTCCTATGGGAGTAAATAGTTGTCATCAGGTAAATGTTTCTAATTTATTGATCATTTTCGTGGAATCATGGCATCATCATCAGCCCTGCCATGTCTATGCCCGCTGTCCAGCCTATCCAGTTGATTGGGCGATAATAGGGTAGACTGCAGTCTAGACTAACTTTAGAGTCTAGCGTGAGCATGGTTAGTTTTGTAACTTTACTTGACTGAAATCCAATGGCAGGCAATTTTACATGTTCTAATTCCTCATATCTTAGTCTAACAATTATAATTTATGGGGAATTAGACCTTTCACACATGGTGACATGGCATGGCCATGGGCGATAATATGAGTATAAGTATAACGCCATGAATCTGGAAGTGGAAACTTGTATCACTAACTAGTCTAGTGTATACTATACTATGGACTATCAGGCGGTTCGCCACAGGGACGGTTCGCCACAAGTGAAAACTAGCAGATCCCTAATTAAACTTTGGACAATCGCCCACGTTGGACAGACTATAGGTCGTACGCCCAATATCGCGAACCACGTTTTTCACCATTTAAAAAATATTTACCAGCTGAAATTATTTTTTTTTACTTCTATTCAACTCACTAACATGTCCGGCGATCTCCAGGAATAATTTTTGTTTGAAAAATATTTTAACTTGGGAGATCCTTTCTTCGTTATGTATAACGTTTTTCGCGAATTTCACTTAATATCGCCCACCGCTCTAATGATGAATGACTTGCACCTGTCATTATACATGACAAAGAAAGGATCAGACGATGTAAAGTATTTTTTGCCGGAAAAACGGCTAAAATAGGCGCCGGATAACTTGGCAAGTTGAATAAAGTTGAAAAAAATAAAATTTAGTCACCAAATATTTTTTAAATGGCAAAAAACATGGTTCGCGATATTGGGCGTATGACCTATAGACCTATGTCTATGAGTATGAATTGATAGATCCCACTTACAATCTTAAAAATAAGATTATCTCAACTTAGATCTCTCATTTCTATTAGAAAAGTTAAAATGTAGGCCAAAATGGGCAATCATACCTAATTGGTCACAAAGCGTGTGTTGGAACATGTAGCATTTTGGCCATTTGGTCACCAGGCGGGGCCATTGGCATTCCTTTGTGTTAGGCCTACCTGAGATTCAGTCGTGGTAAACAGTTAAGCAGTCGCAGACATGTTTTTGTAATGCTGCATTACTACCTTCCTCTTCACTTTGTATTTTTGGTGTCCTGCTGTACAGAACTGAGTGGCCAGCCGCTACCTGGATCATCCACACATCCTGAGGCACACAGATCGAGAGGACGACTTACGCTCCCGGAGGCAGGGTTGAGGTTAATAACAATTGGTGATTAAGATTATCAGATTATGGTTATGATCACATGTCATTTTTATTTATCGATTATGATTACAATTTAGATTAATTGTCAATTATGATTTTCGATTAAGATTACATACTGTCAGCAAAAATTGTCTATTACGATTTTGATTAAGACTACACTCTTTTTTTTTTCAATTAAGATTATGATTACGATTACATTATCATATCTTGTGATTACAGCAAGAGTACAGGTGATAAAAAATATCTTAGTAATTCTTATTAATCAAATCTATAGTCTAAGAATAAGTATGAAAATGTATTTGATATTAGATTATCTTTTACAATGGAACTAAAAAAATCAGAGATAAAATAAGTTTTTTTCATTTGGTGGAGAAGATCAATGTTGAAAAGTGTGTAGGGTCAGGGTGGGAACACTAAAAGCAGCTGCAATTAGCAGTTGCGCCTCATTGCTGTGCAATTAGTTGACCAACGTGACGAGCATCCCTCCTATGATAAAATACCCATACAATCCTGAAAACATGAGATGCTGATCCAATATTGGTCTACTGTTGGTCCAACGTCTGAGACGCTGGCCCAACAGTAAGCCAATATTGGATCAGCGAACCGTGTTAGCTAGACACCCTTATTTCCTAGGACGAGTAACACGTTATAACAGTTTTGAAGGTGAATTAAACATGCCATAATTCTCCTCCCTATTTAGGCATTTAGTATTGAGCTATCTTCTAATATAGATTATGATATAATTATATTTCATTGCTAAGCATCAGGTGAAAGTTATCGCAAAATATACCTACATTTGAAACCGAATTGTAGCTGTGGCCATAACTTTAATCTTTAAAATAAAAAAAACTTACTCATAATATATATTATTATTGCTCAGAACAGTTTTAAATTGACAAAATAGTATTCACATAAATATAAAAAGGTTGTTGAAATGTCTTGTAAAGGGTTTATCAAAGTGACCACATGATGATGTCAATTGTTATTAACCGTTTACATTCTGGAGATGTCAATTAGTAGACATGCTAAGAGCTCTAAAATGGTCAACTACTGCACTCTTTAGGGCAAGCATGCCATTTTGTATGGATGGTCCTTACAGTGGCGGATCCAGAGGGGGGGCGCACATCCCACCCCCCCCCCCCCCTGTTCAGGGTCCCCAAAACAAAAAACTGTCATATTGCGGCCAAAATATGGTCTAGAATGCGTCATTTGAGGCCTTATATTTCTCTAGCATATCAGTGCGAGCTGTGGTGTGTATTTAAATTCTTGCAAAATTTGGCGCCATCGCGTACCCCCCCCCCCCCCCCCCCGCCTGTCAATTCCTGGATCCGCCACTGTTTTAGGTCCTTGGAAACAAAACTTTCTTCTTTATCATTCATTTGAACTTGTGAATTATTGTTACTCTTATGATAGGAATTATTATGATTTACCTTCAGTTGCTTTAACATTTTTTGCAAATCATTGTTGTAACTTTGCATGAGCAGCTAGCTGTGAGGCTATGTTTTAACAGCAAGTTTAATCATAGTGTTCACTGGGAAAGAGCGAAGGATGTGGGGAGGTATTGTTAAAAATATGTCTGATCACTCTACCTGGGCATATCAATCTAATTGAAACACTAAGATAAAATATGTTAGACCAGCCTTCTGTGTTATTGTTTGGGGTTAACCATGTACGTAACATACCAGACTTTAGCGATGACAAAACGCCACCTGTATAACAACTAACTTATAGTGAGAAGCTATAATGTATAAGATGGTCATTATCAGTATCACGGCATTGTCTGAACTTTGTCCAAGGCAGAGATAATCCGGTGAACATGACCAATATCGGCTTAATGTTGGCCCATTGTCTTCAACGCTGGTAAACTTTAAATGAACATTGTTTCAAGGTCAGTGTATCATGTGCACTTGGAAGGATCAATGACGAGGGAGGAGGGGGGGGGGGCAGTTAATCCAGCCACAGTTCGTAGAGGGTTACAACTGACCACTTTACAGCGTGTATGTGTACAGCTGTGTAGGCCTACACTAGCAGTGTTTAACCAGTGCTGGTTGGAGGTTGGCCCAGCATCGCAGATGTGTGAGCGCTACACACTATCTCGCCAGCATGTCGACCAGCAGATACAGACATGACGCAATGCGGCGACTGTATATCTTTCACAATGAGTTGGCCCAATGCTATCTCAATGTTGGGAATGTGTCAGAGACACGACACAAGAAAAACCTTCAAAGCAAACACAAAATGTTTACCCAATGTTGATTCACTGTTGACCTGTCTGCGATGGCAGCCCAGCATTTCATCGACATCAAAGCAAACATGATATGATGAGACATTAATGAAATGCTGGATTAATATAGGCTACATGTAGGCATACACCCCATCTCCAGCTTGCCCATCTTAGTGCCTGCCGCCAAGCTGACGTAACAAGTGACGGCGAGAAGGGGGTGCTGTCTTCCGTCTGGGTGGGGGGAAGGCTGATCAGTCATAGGTGGGCACGCATAATCTGGGGGAAGTTCCCACGCACGCCAAGAAATAGCCACGCATAGCCTGTTATAGAGGTTCCTGCATAAGTGAGGGATGTTTTAGTGGTGGGTGCTTCTGTGCAAAAAAATACGCATGCATATGAAGGGTTCACGTTGTTGGGAGGGTCCGTACGAGGGAGGGACTACTGTATAACATTGGAAAGTATATTATGGATGTTTTACTATACTAGTACTTACTAGACAAAATAAAAACAACTAAATTGTCATATATAACTTTGCAGTGACAAAAATATGTCCATCTAATTTGGGTACACATGTAAGCATTTCCTTTACACCCATAATTATAAATGCACACTTTGATGAAACTTTTACAGGGTGACTTGTGCAGCTCATTGCGAATGTACAGGCAGTTTGTGTGACGTGGGATGGCTGGTGATGTAGACAGGACTTGCAGCTCCTGCAACCATCCCCATGCGGTGTGTCGAGGGATGTTGGCGAGTGCTAACTCTGTATTCTTTTCCATTTTTTTATCAAAGACATCAGGTTTACGTGTATTGTCCTGATCAAGTGCTGTAGCTTACTGGTGCTAGTGGTGCCGTGCAACACAGAATCCGGTGCTGCTGTTATTGACAAGGGGTCGTAATCCATGTTATCGTTTACTCTTGTGGCAAACTTTTCTCAAATGTCCTGGGCGGGTACTACCTTAACAATTTGCTCCAATAAAGTGATGCTTGAGTAGGCCAAAGCTGTACTCAGATGACGCAAGTGGTCATACCACATGCTTCGCCCACGCTCAGCCAGCATATTCACCATTGACTCATTGCCTGTTCACATATGAACATTCATGGATAATTCTAGTGGTTAAGTGTGTTTGGCCACATCATCTTTTTTCTTCCCCTATGCAGAATGATTTGATACTTTAGGAGCGTGCTCAGTCAATGCACAGACCATCTAGGAGCATCTGTGAAGGAAGGGTTTCAGTATCTACTGTATGATGACTACCGTATATCCCCGTGTATAATGCGATGTTTTTTCTTAGCTATTCATGTCACAAAAAGGCACCTCGTATTATACATAGATGTAGAATTCAATACAATTTTTTAGCTCTCTAGCGGTAAGTTCATCGGTAAAGTTCTCTAGCGGTAGAACGTATCTTTAAACTTAGGCCAGTCAGCGTGTTTGGTAAGCAGGCCTATACACACGATACTGTGCCTTTCCAACTAGGCTAGTAGCAAACAACAGACGTTCACCCAATGCTGGCACATTGTTGGGCCACCGTCTGCAACGCTGACACAACATTGTACCAGCATTGGGTGAATGTGTCGTGTTTACTGGGAGCCCCCGTCTCACATTCCCGCCGACGCGCGTGGCACCTTTGACAACCACGGGCAGGTAAATGACGCCGTTAGTCTGCAACCAATTCACACTTCTGACCTGTTCATTTATATTAATAATGATTTCATGTAAGATCGCCTTTCATATGGGAGTGTTCTATTGTGTACTACAAATCTGAACATGATATTTTCCTATTGGGATGAGAGAATGCGTTGACGAAATATAACAAGATATCACTGATTATATCTCCTATCGCAAATTCTATACATGTAGGCCTCAGAATGTCCATATTGCTGGGATAACATTAACGCCTACCGCTGTTGCCGCGGCTGATACGGTATTGACCTAATGGTGGTATCTGTTAGCTGTAGTTCATGGAGCGCCTTATACACCTTATACAACCATGCACACCTCTTGTGTCTAGACAATGCGGCTAGTCTGCAAATGTTTTACAATCACATCTCATCTTGAAATGTTCTTATTTGAGCACAACGATATTAAAATATGGTCTTTGTAATAGATAAATTAAAATAATATAAATTTGTTGGCGAAATATAAATACGGGTATTTTAAAATCTGTGTGTATGTAGCCTATGCAGGCTTCAGAAAATCTGCCCATGTGACAGTCCCGATGACATCCACTCTGCCGTGGAAAATGAAAATACTGTATCTGCTTACTTTACAAGTAAGCAGATACTGCCCTTTGGTTTTGCAGAGCTGTACTGTTGCCGCTGTTTCCGTCATTGAGCATCGTCTATGCAGGTGTCACGGCACTATGTAGTAAAATAAGATAATATCCATGCCTCACATTTAGATGGCCCGGAACGCTACCGACTGGGACGCTGCCGACATCCAAAATTTGAGGTCGTATTATACAGAGGGGTAGACGTTTTTCAGGTCATCCGAGGCCTGAAATCTTAACTCGTATTATACATGGCGTCGCACTATACGCGGGGATATATGGTAGCTACTGCACGTATCTGAT
Organism: Flabesymbios commensalis; assembly: GCA_964017125.1. Taxonomy (NCBI): domain Eukaryota; kingdom Metazoa; phylum Annelida; class Polychaeta; order Terebellida; family Flabelligeridae; genus Flabesymbios; species Flabesymbios commensalis. The sequence continues at coordinate 65,893,201 of OZ024912.1, forward strand.
CACTGGTAAATGAGCCTGAACACACGTGTCTCTTATCAGGAGTTTACTGTCGCAGTATCTTAGAAGCTTGTGCTTAGATCTTCACATCTGCTTTTCGGTTATTTTACTTTTTCTTCAGATCTTCAACTGAATCTCTTTCTGGTACATCAGCTGCCAACGTGGTTTTGAAATCTGACATCTGTGATATCAAAAGATTCTGCGGATATCTTCTTTCCCTAGTCATGTGGTATGTGTGACCAAGGGATTCCTGTCATTTATTGCACATACGTGTCAGATCAGCCATGTTTGTGTCAGACCCCGTGTGACCCTCCACATAGTCTATCACCTTATTGAAGGCATGTTCTTTGATTAAATACCCCTTGATGGCATGTCCCTCAGAGAAGTCGCGGTCAGCTGCATTATCTTGAAAGGCTTTTGGTAGTGCTCATTCAGGTACGATATGTGATATTCAGCATTGCTTGTCGTCATACCCCCTTTGGACAAAATCATGTCTGAATCACCAATTTTGTCAGTGGCACCTGTCACGTTTTCATTCAGATGTAATGTACAGGCTTCACGTCAGTTCTTCTTATCACCAGATGGTGTCTTTTAGAAATAGCAAGTTACTGCTTCTGGGTAATAAATTAAGTCTTCTTCGCATGCTGCTCCTGAACGCAACAGGGTGGGTATGGATTTGTGTGTCACTTTCTGTTTGTTTGTATATTCCCCTTCTACAGTTTGTGTGCCAATTTACATTGTTTTCAATCATTAGTTCTACTCTACCACCACCATCTACAGCTTCAGAGCTTGGCAGCTCACCTAAGTCATTTAGCTATGCAATATTGCTCAACGTCTCTTGAAACGATGTGTGGATCAAAATGCAATTTAATAGATTTTGATAGTTTGAAAGATGCTCATTTTTGTCAGACTGCCATATATAGCGTACGTCCCAATCATTGCACTGTGCCCATAGAAATCTGTTTGTGTCATTCTGAAATAATGCATCCAAAATAGTAGGCAAATGTAACATTTATTTTAATATTTTAACATGCATACCAAGATGGTAGGAAGTAGCCATATTGTATTACAAAAAGTCACGATGGCAAGGTTAGAAATATTTTTTTTAAATTTTTTATTGCTTTTGTCACCTACATTTATTATATAAGGCACAGTTGTATCTTTAAAAGTTAGCAAATAGGACAAAATATATAGCAAACCAGCCTAACATTATGTCAAGAAATAGGATTCCCACATAAGAGAAGTAGTTCAACCAATGTATCAATGTGCATATTTGGGTACCTAATATTAGATTTGACAGTCCAGATGTTCCCCAAATATTAAAATGATACATGTACATGTACAAAAAATATATTTCCCACAATCAAATTAGCCCAAATTTATATTTCTCACATGTTTCTGGATGAATTTGTGTAAAAACTATAAAATCCATATGCATTAACTGATTAGCATTTAGGGCTAGGTAATTAGACACAGAGACAACTTGTCTCTTTGGATAAAAAGTTTTACTTTTATCTAAAGAACAACCATGCCAAGTGTCATGCTTGCTCTAAAAAGTGCATGTCCGCTAAATGTTATTAAGCAGCCCTCGTAGAGGCAGGCTGCTTACTGTATTCGACACGGTCTGCAGCCTACGCAGTTAATTGCTTTCGAGATAGCTACTAATCTATCAACTTCTGCTTCCTCATACTTCACATAGCCATCACATACCTCTGGGGAATTGCTTTGGTGACATTTTGATCCCCATATTATCAACCCTTTAATTACTATGGCCACTAACGAAGAAAAGCTTGTTAGCTCATTTCAGGAAACAGTTTCTATCAGATCTCCTTTTAATTTGGCAAATATGTTCAGCTATGTCAGCCAATTACCTGATTACCGTTTGGGAGCAAACAATTTCAAAATGGCCGTTTAGTTGCCATTTTGAATTTTAATAATTTTGTGATATTCACTTTACTAAAAAAAATGCAAAATAGCTGGACCATGGATATAAAACAAAATGTTCACACAAGGATAACCCATGACAAATTTTGCAGTTATAAAATCTATGATATCCGACTGGCGGCCATTTTGAATTGTTTAATTTTGGAAATCTTGCATGATGTCATTGACCCTTGTTGATTTTAATATGCTTTCTGTGACTGGGCTAACTTGATGAGATACCCATACCATCAGATACAGTATAACCTAGACCACCTTGTATCTGGGACCGTTTTCTTTTCGTCATAAAATTTTCCCATTGACGACCAACCCCGCTATTCGGGACACAGACCACTTTTTACAGCACACAACCACCTTCAAACTCTCGAAGCAGATCACCTGTGATGCAAAAGGTCTTTTAAAAAACAGAAAAATGTTGATCGGTGCTATGTTGATCAGATAATATAGCACTGGCATTTGTATTGTTTGATATCATTGGCCCCAAATGGTGGTGATTAGTGAAGTCGCGCCTTGGTGGCCATCTTTAATCTTTTTCCGTCAAATTAGGACCTTGTCACCCTGATAACTTCAAAGCCACTCATTCGATATACTCAATATTCAACATACTACATAGTAGTAGACTGCATCAATTTTCCAGAAAGTTCGGGAAAAATCCGGGTTGTGGCGGCCATCTTTTTTCGTCAAATTAGGACATTGTCACCCTTATATCTACAAAACCGCTTTTTCGATTCACTTTGTGTTCAACATACTCGATGCAAGTATTAATTCCTAGGCTGCATCAATTTTTATTCCGGTCATGGCGGCTTTTTTCATCACATTAGGACCTTGTCACCCTGATATCTACAAAACCGCTTTTTTTGAATCATTTTGTGTCTCAACAGACTGGATGCAAGTATTAATTCCTAGGCTGCATCAATTTTTCAGAAAGTTTGGGAGAATATTCGGGTTATAGCGACCATCTTTAATCCTTTTTCGTCAAAATAGGACCTTGTCACCCTGATAACTTGAAAGCCGCTTATCCAGTATACTCAATATTTAGCATACTGCATAGTAGTAGTATTTCCTAGACTGCATCAATTTTTCAGAAAGTTTGGGAAAATATCCGGGTAATGGCGGCCATTTTTAATCCTTTTTCGTCAAATTAGAACATTGTCACCCTGATAACTTCAATGCTGCTCATTCGATATGTACACTCAATATTCAACGTACTGCATGGCTGATGCTAATATTAATTCCTAGACTGGATCAAGTTCAGGAAAATAAGCCGGGTCATAGCGGCCATCTTCAATCTTTTGAGGTCAGAATAGCACCTAGTCAGCCTAAAGCTGCTAGCCTCTGCCTCATAATATTACTTGATAATTACATGTACAAATTGATTATCTGGTAAAATTATGATTAATGTATAACGAAGGGGAGCCTTCTAGGGTGTTTACAAGGTAAACACTTACATCTAGTTTAATATACTGTTATCATGTGAACTAACAAAGAAAATTTCTCAAACTTGTGCATCAAATTATTTTTTAGCAAGTTTTTTTAGCTCCCGCCGTCACCGTAGGTGAGCGAAGGGAGCTATGGATTCTACCTCCGTTTTTTTTTGGCCTCTTCTTTTGCCTATAACTTTGTGAGAAAATAAGCTAGGATAACAATTTTTGGTATGTGGGTTACTTCCAGGTGGCTAATGGACGGGTTAAAATATTTTTAATCTGAATTCAATTCGCAAGGTTGCAGAGGAGAAAATGATGATGTGACGGCGTTGGGCCGTTGGGCCGTTGGGCCGTCCGTAAACAATTCGTTTCCGGAGCATATCTCTGAAAGTACTTGTCCGATTGTCTTCAAATTTTACACACAACACCCCTAGGGGGTCTAGTTGTGCCTTTTGGGGTATTTGAACTTTGACCTACTTCTGGTTCAGAACTATGACCTATTTAGACGTTTTGACGCGCACTTCGTTTCCGGAGCAGATCTCGAAAAGTACTGGGCCGATGACAGTCATATTGCACATACATGTTCTCTAAGGTCCCTAGTTGTGCCTTTTCAGGTTTTTGGACCTTGACCTTGAAGTTGACCCAGCACTTTGACCTAATTTATAACATCGGTAAATCCGACTGAAAGATTTTGCGGAATATCATGAAAACCGCTCAAGATAGCTACACCATTACTATAAAACAAATTGTGAGGTTTCAGGAGAGGATGCATCTTGAAAAATTTCAAGTCGATAAAATTAAAAATGGCCGCCTATCGGCCATTATTCACCTCGACAGGCCTGATATTGCGAAATATCATGAAAACCGCTCATGATAGCTACACCATTAATATCAAATAAATTGTAAGGTTTCAGGAGAGGATGCATCCTGAAAAATTTGAAGTTGATAAAATTCAAAATGGCCGCCTATCAGCCATTATTCACCTCGACAGGCCTGATATTGTGGAATATCATGAAAACCGCTCAAGATATCTACACCATTACTATAAAACAAATTGTAAGGCTTCAGGAGAAGATGTATTTTGAAAAAAATCATTTTGTCAAAGTTCAAAATGGCCGCCAATCGGCCATTATTCACTTTCACATGGCCGTTATTTGGTAAACCGTGCTAGATGGCTAGACCATTACTATAAAACAAAATGTGTGATTTCAGGAGAGGATGCATCTTGAAAAAATTCGACTCGATAAAATTCAAAATGGCCGCTTATCGGCCATTATTCACTTTCACATGGCCGTTATAAGGTAAACCTTGCTAGATGGCTAGACCATTACTATAAAACAAAATGTGTGATTTCAGGAGAGGATGCATCTTGAAAAAATTCGACTAGATAAAATTCAAAATGGCCGCCTATCGGCCATTATTCACTTTCACATGGCCGTTATTTGGTAAACCGTGCTAGATGGCTAGACCATTACTATAAAACAAAATGTGTGATTTCAGGAGAGGATGCATCTTGAAAAAATTAGACTCGATAAAATTCAAAATGGCCGCTTATCGGCCATTATTCACTTTCACATGGCCGTTATTTGGTCAACTGTGCTAGATGGCTAGACCATTACTGTAAAACGAAATGTGAGATTTCAGATGAGGATGCATCTTGAAAAAAATTGACTTGATCAAATTTAAAATGGCCGCCTTTTCGGCAACTATTCATTTTCACATGGCTGATATTTGGTAAACCGTGCTAGATGGCTATACCATTACCTGATTACTATAAAACAAAGTGTGAGTTTTCGGGGGAGGATGCACCCTGAAAATTTTTAACTTACGAATTCAAAATGGCCGACAATCAGCATTATTTACCTCGATAGGCCTGATATCAGGTAAACCGGTCTAGATAGCTAGACCATTACATTAAAACAAAATGTGACGTTTAGAGAGAGGATGCCTTTAAAAAACTTTCGACTCAATCGAATTCAAAATGGCCGACTATCGGCCACTATTTACTTTCACATTGCTGATATTTGGTAAACCGTGTTAGATAGCTGGACCATTACTATAAAACAAAATGTAAGATTACAAGAGAGGATGCATCTTGAAAAAAATTGACTCGATCAAATTCAAAATGGCCGCCTATCGGCCATTATTTACTTTCACATAGCCGGTTTTTAGTAACCGTACTAGATGGCTAGACCATTACTATAAAACAAAATGTGAGATTTCAGGAGAGGATGCATCTTGAAAAATTGATCAAATTCAAAATGGCCTCCTATCGGCCATTATTCACTTTCACATGGGCGATATTTGGTAAACCGTGCTAGATGGCTAGACCATTACTATAGAATGAAATGTGAGATTTCAGCTGAGGATGCATCTTGGAAAATTTTGACTTGAGCAAATTCAAAATGGCCCTCTATCGGCCATTATTTACTTTCACATGCCCAATATTTCGCAAACTGTGTTAGATGTTAGTCCATTACTGTAAAACAAAATTTGAGGTTTCGGGGGAGGATGCACCCTAAGTTTTTAACTAATTTATATCGAATTCAAAATGACCGTAAATCAGCTATTAGTTAACTCGATTGGCCTGATATCGGGTAAACCATGCCAGATAGGTAGACCATTACTGGGATACTGATTAGGATCATTAATTTCAATGGAGGTTTGCAATCTCTGACAGACTGTCTAGTTCTTATCTTACTCTTAGACTGGGCTTCTTAGACCTAGTTGTCTTGCGTCTTGATTTTTGACCTAGACTAGGACTACATTAATAACCCTATACAAAATTGCTTAAATCAAATTCTAATTCGGAGCGGGAGCTCCTGGACTTATGTAGTCTTGTTTTAAATCTAAGATAGGTTGTGGCAAGAAATGTATATTTGTTTTGATTACATTGTTACATGACCCATTGCTTAAATATCAGCTTCACTCTGATGCAAAAATTACCTCTCAATAATGTTCAGAACCGCAGGGTTCTTGCTGCTACTATTATAGCATTTCTCAAATCTGAGTTAAGGTTTACGTTAGTTTTGCCAGCAATTCTGACGTGCAAAACCAAAAGGCAGTATCTGTTTAGGCTACTTTACAAGTATGCAGATACTGTTTTTGGCTTTGAAGGGCAGTTTCTACCATTGAAGCACGCGTAGATTCCTAGGTCCAGCATTCAGCCTGCTCTGAATGCTATGCAAACTACCATTAATTATCAGGGGTCAACAGTAATCAATTTATAAGGGCCAGTAAATCTAATAAATCTAATAATACCAGATGTGCTGCTTTATTTTAATTTTTACAGCTCTTTATTTATAGCTAAATTAATGCGCACTTAATGTATGTAAATTTTAATATGAAATTCATAGTTCATTACGATCCACTTAAAACATCAATTGATGTAATATAAGACCTCACCTAGCAAACACGCAGAATCGCAGCCGATGGGCCAAAATTGAACCAGCGTTAACGTCTCTCATTGAACCTTCTGGACATTTCACCAAAAATATAAAATGTTAGTTTTTGGTCTATAAGTCGATATGGGCCTATCTTTTGAATGTATATTCACATTCACATAATCTATCAACATGTTTTTCCAGGTGCGCTGGAGAAAGAGAAGATGGGCTCCTAAAAATGCGAGCAAAATATTTTATGTCCCTGAAAAGGTTAGACGATCTCCTGAAGATGAAAAAGTTTGGCGGACTAAAAAACAACATTATAACACCACACTCAGAGCAATAAGGTTTGCTATTCACTATAATTTGAATTGTAATGATAAACCCGGGATTGCTCTTCATGCTTCTGCCGTAGAGCGAGCGAAGACATTATGTTTTTGTTAATATAAATAATTATAATTTTTATTATTTTTTTTGGGCATTTTATCAGTATGACACCACAGATCTGTGCTTTGAGTAGAACCCTGAAGGGCATGTTCAAACAATTCTGCTGATGTAATTAAATATTATACATACATGTGTATGAATACGAGTGTGAGAGAACTTTGTGAAAATTAAAAAAATGTCTACAAGTTTGTGTTCCATCTTCCAGAAACCTATTTACCAGTGAATTGCGTGCAGCACAATCTAGTTCCGAAACAGAATTATTGAAAGTGAAAGAAATTGAAGAATGGGAAGCTATACTAGAGAAAAATTGTGAATGGAACAAGAAAACTGCTATTACCAGGTTTGTTAGCCTTGACTTATTTAGTTTGGACGTATAACACCTACGTCAAAACTAATTGTTTTCCTTATATTCAATTGAGTTCTCAACCAATTGCCTTCCAATTTCGGCACAATGAGCCTTACTAAATAATAAGGTATTCTGTTATATCCTAAGTGTAGCAATCTGGATTGATATTCCGGATCAATCAGTGATTTTTATGTTAATTAAGGAATCTTTTAATGCATTTGCAGTAGCTCCTAACTGAATTTTCAATATTTTAAAATCCTGTTTGTTTTTGTACCATGACCATACTTGGAAAATCATTTTCAAGTTTGTATATCTGTTTTAGTTTTTATCCTATGGCGCGTTGGGCCCGAAGGGGTATAGTATTGTCGTCCCCTTGGTTCCGCCGCTTCACGCAGCCTTTCAGCTACTACACCAACATGATTCATACAAACATTCAACCCCTCCCGCATTTTTTTATGCAAAGTCAAGATCATAGGTCAAAGGTCAAGATCAACGATTAAAAAAATGCTTGTGCACGCAATAACTAGACAAATATTATTGGATCTATCACTATCAAATTATAAAAAAACCTACCTTGTTGCATGAAGGTGGTCAAAAGTCCGGATCGGTTAGTCTCACTAATTACTTTTTTCCGACCGCTTGTAGTAACAAAACACAAATTTTTATAGTTATAAACAGACGTAGCATTTCCGTTCCATGTGTAGTTGTATGGATATGCGATTTGTATCTTGTGTTTGTTGGATTTGCCTCAACATTTCATATGCTCGCGTGCTTGTAACTAGATGGTGCATGAAGTCAAACAGAGGGGGGGGGGGGGGAGTTGTAGGCTAATCTAGTATCATTTCCTCAGGTTCAATATAGGTTCACCTCTTCTGATATAAATATGTTCACCTCTTCTGATATAAATATGTTTTACTGTTGTATGCCTTATAATTAAAAAAACAATATAAATCCTGTATAAAATCTTCTCGGCTAGTATGATCAAATTTTATCATGTACTATATATTAGTATGAATTAATATTTTTTAAAGTAACAAACGATGATCTGAAATATTAGTCAACACTTCAAATTATCAATTGTTTGGCTTGTGAGTTGTAGATAATTATTTACAATCTATAATTATTTATTTATCATTTAGTATTTCAAGACACAGATAACAACTAGATGAGTCATTGTTTTTGTAGACAAAAACACAAAGACGTCTTCCCCCCCCCCCCCCCCTGCACGCAAGTTGTCTAGTACTAGTAATATTTCAAGTTACGTAGACATTGATCCATTGTCGTTGATATCTAATACTGCCAGTTACAATCTGAGTGTGTTAGGTCCTAGTCGAGTTCTACAAAATCTTTTTCATTTAATCCTGCTTATTTAAATGTTTTGCACTGAAAGCAGTGATGCTAAAAATGTCTGCACATCCCTTCTAATACGTTTTTCAGGTGTAGTTATGAAAATAAAAACAATTCAAAATTCTAATCGAACATGTAGACTAGGCCTATGCTCATTATAAACGGCCGCCATTTTGTTGGTATTTCGCCTGTAAGCAACATCCAGCTGCCTGTCTGGAAACAGAGTGCCAGACATGCATCACATTTACTGGAGTACTATAGTCAGCCAGCCATCAAAGGCTATCGTGTCACCATGGTGCAAATCTTTGTTACAAGCAATCTATCTATCCAGATATATTCTATAGATACCAGAGATGAGCGCTAGGGCGGATAGCAATTTTATACAGTCCTGGAAAGTGTTTAAAACTGAAAAACAAAATGAACGCCAAATTCACTATGAAATGTACTATTATTCCATGTATCCTGAACCCCTATCGTGAATAACACTTGTATATCTACATTTCCAAGATGGTAATCTACCCGAAAGCAATCCATTGTGTTTATTGAAATCGATTTGATCATTTGCAGCTATTTTATTATTAGTTATTGCAAAAATAACAAGCGATTATTAGCGAAAATCTGGCTTTTCGCTAGATTTCATCAAATATTCACTCTGTTGTTACCATGGTTACCATTATCATGTTTTAACCATGTTTTCATGGTCAGTAATATATTTAATATGATTTCATGAATATTTCATAGCACATAACATCAAATGCAAGTATGCAAGTCTCAAATTCCCAGAATTAATAGGATAAAATTGCAAATAATAATACCTAAGCGAATAGGGTAAGTCCGGGATGACGCGCTATAGCGTGCTAAAAATAGCACACACACATGTATGCGCCGGTGTCGGACAAGCAGGCGGGATCACCTGACTGCCTGCGTGACTGTTTGCCATTATAAGCCTAAATGTTTCTCAGATAAAATCTCGCTGGATCCGTCTTTGTCGTCAAAAATGTCACTAGAATTGGTCAAAATCGAATGTCTTTATAGTTTGAGAAATACTGACTGTTTCAAAATAGAGAATGGAGTACTATCATTAAAAAAAATCACGTGCCTATTATTATCAATGCAGCTGGCAGTAACTGGATTGAGGGGTGCGATTTTGTTGTGTGGATTCCCGTGGGGTCACCATTCGTAGTACGTGTGTATTTCAACCAAAAATTCTGGGTCCCAGTGGAAAAAACTCCCTAACTTTCTACCAAGATGTGTATTTACCATAGTATTTTGGAATGAGGTCACCTCGTGACCTTGTGGCACTGGATCTTGGCGATATATGATCCGTTTTCGACATCCTAAACGTATTTCAATTATCACTTGCCTGGTCATTTTGTCATATAAATATATACATGTATCATTCCAGTATAATTATTATACCGACTGTAACACACAAACATATAATTATCTATACATATATACATGATATATATAATACCACGGTGAAGAAATGACAACAATATAGGCCTATACATTATGAGACAAAAAGGATTTTTTTCTGCATATTATTCAGTAAAGAAGCTGTCAACTGAAAGTTTTGTATTTAATATTTTCATAATCGGACGGCTGTGGTTACATGTCATTAAACATGTTATAGGATAAATGTTTTGTCATATAATGTTTCTAGTTCAATAAACACCAAAGTACACATATATCTTTGTCTAATTATAGTCACATGACAATAGGTTCTTGGAAATTTACTAGACAACCGCATACATACACCATATATGTGATAAAATAGGACTGGGTGACAGTGGGATAGTTTTACTAAGTAGGGCCTAATCTATATTTTTGAAGTCTTTATATGGCGCGCTCAGCATGAATACGTGCATTAGCATTTTTTTTAGTCTCCATTTCTTCCTGTGGTGTCAGTCTGCTCATCCCGCTAAGAAATAGTGGAATGTTTAGATCTGCTTTTTACTTAGCAAATCCTTAAAAGTAATAGCTCTATCGACCAGAACAAGATCACCCCTGTGTAATTTATCTAGTAGTCCAGATTGTATAGTTATTTCACGGTCAGAGATAGAGCATTCTGAAAATGCATCTGATATAAATCCGAAGGATGTGTGACTTGTGTAGCTCGAATTGCCCTGTCTATGAAAGCTTCTAGGTTGTGCACAAAAAAACTCGGTGCAATCTATTATATTTCTAATATTTTGATTTTTTTTTAAAGCGAAGCAGAATTTTTTTATTGATTTGTGAGGCAGATGGCAGACACTTGCGATCCATCCATTTAAATTGTAGGCCCTACATACATGAATCTGATCCATGTGATGATGAAACAACCTGGGTTTCACTGATATCAAACATGTTAATATCAGCTCATTCTGTGGTGTCATTATTCGTTTAGGACTATACGTTTCATTGTAGGGGTGGCTTTAAGTTCAACATGTTTTCTCTCTCTCCTCCAGTTAATCAGGTTATCAACGGCAGATCCTAAAAATCTAAAAAGTACCAGGAACTGACAGAATGTCAGCTCGGTGTAAAATTTCATTTTCTAATTATATTTCTTAAATTCATCCAAATAATATCTCGCACTAATGGCAGAAAGTATACTCCCCTCATGTTGTCTTTATGTGCGTAGCATGAATCGCTATATTACACGTTCCATGGAGCAATGTCCCATCCAAACCATATCCAAGATTATATAGTTTATTCAGATTATGTTATAAAATATAATAACAAGTGTAAAACGAACAATAATACGGATTATGGGTGTCAAGATAGGTATAGTGTATAGTGTTTCTAGCGTGGGTTGACGGGCCAGTAAGTAAAGTTTGTCCGACAGGCCGCACGCTGGGATGACGGAATCTATTTATAGCATATTGGAGCAATCCCGGACTCACGCTATTAGAAAACTGTTTGGGCAATATGAGTCATATGTTGCTTTGACACGGACATCAATCGGTATGCGACCCCCAAAATAAAATTTGGTGGTAGGGTTTTTACGCACAGGAAGAATTTACGTAAACGAAGGCATAACAAATAAACTGCCTTCAAAAGCACTCTGAAGCACGACGGTAGGCACCCGCTCTTTGTTGTATATAGGATTTTAAATTGCTGTTGATATTTCAGTGGCATGGCAGCAGATCTCTTTCATAGTACACGTGTGGCAGCTACAACTTGTCAGTGATCGAAATGTTTCCTTTCTTATTGGTGAAGTAGTCATATGGTACAAATTTGATGAAAATGAATATGTCAGAGATCTCAGAGATAATTATATCACTGTTGCTGAACTCTTTATTTGAAGTGGTTACAAGCTTGTGTAGATACAGATTCATCATCCGTTCACTCGACTGCAGGGTGTCTGCTCATATTTATATGGTACATAAGAGTTCAACACCTCTACAGGTGAGTATGGTGGGTGAATTGATTGCATGATATTTACACGACCAAAGTGATTCCAAGGAGCATTATATATGTGTTGATGTTAAAGAAGATTGCATTGATGACGTATCGTTAGGGACATTGTATTTACAACCTATATAGTTTTTGCATTTGCTCCAAAACAAGTAGATATTGGGTTAGACAATTCAGCAGAATACACGATCTTATAGTCTGTTGCGAAGCTTCATCTCGGATCATTAAGTGAGATGAGTGGATTCTAGCTAGAAGATGCGTCTTTATCGGTATGAGAAGAATTGTTATATAGCACTTGTAACCTACCAACTAGAATTGTTCCTGATCACCCAAGGATATTCTTGTTGGTCTGAAGGGTTAATTCCCCAGAGCCTATACGCCAGCAGCATGGGTCAGCTCCATCACAGACTGATGTCCCATAGACCAATGGCGAATCCACAAACTTTGATTGAAGCATATACAAATTGCCCATGAACTAGAACAGGCTATTGGCAGGAGACAACTTTGTTCTCAGAGGAATTGCTCATTGTGAGTGAGTGACTATTGCTTTACGTCGCCTTGTGCGCATTATCACAATATGATATATTATGTCAATATCTCGACAGAAGAAATGATGGATATCATTTTAAGCAATACTACATGTTTTTCAAAAATTGATATCGCTTTGATCCACAGCCGACTTTTTGTCCCGAGGAGAAATGGTGTTTAAAGGCCGATGTAAATGAATAATCATATTCGATGAATCATGTTTGCATCTCGATTAAATTCTGTGGTTAGGCCCTATGGTGTGTATTTGATCCTATCATGCTTAGCTTTCAATGAGGGATGCAGTACTGTTAAAAACAACTATGGAAATGGTGCCCTTTTTAAATCTAGTGACTGGTACAACACACCAATCATGAATTGCTTGGTCAAAATAATCTAATCTTTGATGACCAACCTGCTTATGGCAAAGCCAAAGATCGAGTTGCAGGTAGGTAGTGGCCTCTTCATAAAAAGTATTACAGTGTTATTGTTGTGATATGTGACTTCCATGTAGTTTATGAGAGTTATCAGATAACATAATATGGAACGATGGAAGAATTCGTGTTAAATCCTCGCCACTATGTTTACCAAATCAACACAAGCAAGCATTCCATGACAAATCTGACTACAAAGTCATGAGATGGCATAATAGGCTAACCATTAAAGTATTCTAATATCTTATTGGTTTCAACCACTAAATATCTTCAATAAATCTCAATGAGCACTTTATTGATCAGGGGCCCACACAAACTATGTGATTTATCATAGCTAACGTGATAGAGCTTACATATCCCAACTGGTAGTGATGCTTTTTGCAATCTGGACACAGGATGAAAGATACGGGCATGGCTATACATACATACAGACCATATAAACTACATCCTATTGAGTATCTACATGTGTATAAATGTGTGTTTATTCAAAACACTACTCTTATTGTGCTATGTTATGCTTGGCTCCCTTAATAACATGCGAAATGTGCAATAAAAGACTTGTTGAGTTCTCAAAATCTTGTAGTGCAGATACACTGTAACCTTGCTACACATATTGATATACATTTAGTGCTCACAAATTTTGTTTAAGCAAAAAAAAGAGTATCAAATATCTCAATGATTCAATAATATATAAAGACAAGAATGTGAAAGCTGACATGTCTCATTAGCTCCCGTCGTTACCGTAGGTGAGATGGAGGGAGCTATTGATTTCGCCTCCGTTCTGTTTTTACCTCTTCTTTTGCCTATAACTTTGGAAGAAAATAAGCTAGGATAACAATTTTTGGTATGTGGGTTACTTCTAGGTGGATAATGGACAGGTTAAAATATTTTTAATCTGAATTTAATATGCAAGGTCGCAGAGGGGAAAATGATGATGTTACGGCGTCGGGCCATTGGGCCGTCCGTGAACAATTCGTTTCCGGAGCATATCTCTGATAGTACTTGTCCGATTGTCTTCAAATTTTACACACAACACCTTTAGGGGGTCTAGTTGTGCCTTTTGAGTTATATGAACTTTGACCTTCTTTTGGTTCAGAACTATGACCTATTTAGACGTTTTGACGCACACTTCGTTTCCGGAGCAGATCTCGAAAAGTACTGGGCCGATTACAGTCATACTGCACATACATTTTCTGTAAGGTCCCTAGTTGTGCCTTTTCAGGTTTTTGGACCTTGACCTTGAAGTTGACCCAGCACTTTGACCTAATTTATAACATCGGTAAATCTGACTGAAAGATTTTGCAGAATATCATGAAAACCGCTCAAGATAGCTACACCATCACTATAAAAACAAATTGTGAGGTTTCAGGAGAGGATGCATCCTGAAAAATTTCAAGTCGATAAAATTCAAAATGGCTGCCTATCGGCCATTATTCACCTCGACAGGCCTGATATTGCGGAATATCATGAAAACTGCCCAAGATAGCTACACCATTACTATTGAACAAATTGTAAGGTTTCAGGAGAGGATGCATCTTGAAAATTTTCATGTCGATAAAATTCAAAATGGCCGCCTATCGGCCATTATTCACCTCGACAGGCCTGATATTGCTGAATATCATGAAAACCGCTCAAGATAGCTACACCATTACTATTAAACAAATTGTAAGGTTTCAGGAGAGGATGCATCTTGAAAATTTTCAAGTCGAGAAAATTCAAAATGGCCGCCTTTCGGCCATTATTTACCTCGACAGGCCTGATATTGCGGAATATCATGGAAACCGCTCAAGATAGCTACACCATTACTATTAAAAAAATTGTAAGGTTTCAGGAGAGGATGCATCTTGAATCTTTTTCAAGTCGATAAAATTCAAAATGGCGACCTATCGGCCATCATTCACCTCGACAGGCCTGATATTGCGGAATATCATGAAAACCGCTCAAGATAGCTACACCATTACTATTAAACAATTTGTAAGGTTTCAGGAGAGGATGCATCTTGAAAAATTTCAAGTCGATAAAATTTAAAATGGCCACCTAACGCCATTATTCACCTCGACAGGCCTGATATTGTGGAATATCATGAAAACCGCTCAAGATAGCTACACCATTACTATAAAACAAATTTTATTGTTTCAGGAGAGGATGCATTTTGAAAAATTTCAACTGGATCAAGTTTAAAATGGCCACCTATCGGCCATTATTCACTTTCACATGGCCGTTATTTGGTAAACCGGGCTAGATGGCTAGACCATTACCATAAAACAAAATGTGTGATTTCAGGAGAGGATGCATCTTGAAAAATGTCTACGCGATAAAATTCAAAATGGCCGCTTTTCGGTCATTATTCACTTTCACATGGCCAATATTTGGTAAACCGTGCTAGATGGCTAGACCATTACTATAAAACGAAATGTGAGATTTCAGATGAGGATGCATCTTGAAAAATTTCGACTTGATCAAATTCAAAATGGCCGCCTTTTCGGCCCTTATTCATTTTCACATGGCTGATATTTGATAAACCATGCTAGATGGCTAGACCATTACTATAAAACAAAATGTGAGTTTTCGGGGGAGGACGCACCCTGAAAATTTTTAACTTACGAATTCAAAATGGCCGACAATCAGCATTATTTACCTCGATAGGCCTGATATCAGCTAAACCGTGCTAGATAGCTAGACCATTACTATAAAACAAAATGTGACGTTTCGGGAGAGGATGCCTCTTAAAAACTTTTGACTCAATCGAATTCAAAATGGCTGCCTATCGGCCACTATTTACTTTCACATTGCTGATATTTGGTAAACCGTGTTAGATAGCTAGACCATTACTATAAAACAAAATGTGAGATTTCAAGAGAGGATGCATCTTGAACAAAATTGACTCGATTAAATTCAAAATGGCCGCCTGTCGGCCATTATTCACTTTCACTTATTCACTTTCATGCATCTTGAAAAATTTAGACTCGATCAAATTCAAAATGGCCGCCTATCGGCCATTATTCACTTTTAAATGGCCGATATTTGGTAAACCGTGCTAGATGGCTAGACCATTACTATAGAACGAAATGTGAGATTTCAGCTGAGGATGCATCTTGAAAAATTTCGACTTGATTAAATTCAAAATGGCCGCCTTTAGGCTATTATTCATTTTCACATGGCCGTTATTTGGTAAACCGTGCTAGATGGCTAGACCATTACTATAAAAAAAAATGTGAGATTTCAGGATAAGATACATCTGGAAAAATTTAAACTTGATCAAATTCAAAATGGCCGCATATTGGCCATTATTCACTTTTACATGGCCGATATTTGGTAAACCGTGCTAGATGGCTCTCCAGAGACCATTACTATAGAATGAAATGTGAGATTTCAGCTGAGGATGCATCTTGAAAAATTCCGACTCGATCAAATTCAAAATGGCCCCTTATTGGCCTTTATTTACTTTCACATGCCCAATATTTTGAAAAATTTGTTAGATGCTAGTCTATAACTATAAAACAAAATGTGCGGTTTCGGGGGGGGGGGGGGTGCACCCTAAATTTTTTAACTAGTCTATATCGAATTCAAAATGATCGTAAATCAGCCATTATTTACCTTGATTGGCCTGACATCGGGTAGGCCCTAAACCGTGCCAGATAGGTAGACCATTACTGGGATACTGATTAGGATCATTGATTTCAATGGAGGTTTGCAATCTCTGACAGACTGTCTAGTTCTATCTTACTCTTAGACTGAGCCTCTTGATTTTTGACCTGGCCTAGGACTACATTATTAACCCTACACAAAATTGCTTAAATCAAATTCTAATTCCGAGTGGGAGCTCCTGGACTTATGTAATCTTGTTAGTATAGCATATTCTAAGAGAACATCAGTAGCAAAACTGTATGATATATATCAGCGATACTTACACATGAACTTGTGTGTGTGCCTTTGTCATTAGCTGAAAGTGAGGCAATCATGAACTCACCACCCAAAGTAACGTTCAATGTCACTGTCAGTGAAGATATTGACCACATCAAAAATGTTCCTGACCCTGTGTCAGTGTCTGTATCTTGATCGATGAACATGCACTGGTACAGAGTATGGATAAACCAACTTGTTGTTTATGAAAGATCCACAAGAGTACATTCAATGCGACAGTAGGTAATATGGTGACATTTAGCTAATGTATTGAGATACTAAGTCAGATATTGGAATATAATAAATGACTGACTATGTATTTGATAACAGAACACTAGCACGCCATGGGACTGCTCGCTCTCTCACAGACACTGCTATGTACAGATTATCCCACCAATAAAATTCACTGTATGTTATTCATTAGCCCATTATGTCAGAGTTGTAACCATCTCATGCTCCGTGATCGGTCGGTCTCAGTGCAAGAGATGGGACGTGACGCATAGGTAGAGCGCCTGACTGCCTTGCCAGTCATGTTCGAAACCAGCTAATCCTACTTGGGTCTATCAGAGAAATTGTTTCTCCAATCTCAATGTGACTAAAAGATCACACTTATGGTTGAGACCAGCTAGTTTATCCACGTTGATTTCGTGCAGGGCCACGCGCTGTGTGCTCCTTCATATATCAGTGTGTGGTCTGCATGACCATCTGCATCCGCACCGCTGAATCAGTGAGTAATCTAATGAATCAGTCTACCAACATAATAGGACCTTTTGTGTTCATATTCATATAAATTGACCATATTAACCTGATAATTCACTGCCATTCATTGTAGATAAATCTTCAGCTATAGTGTTCGATGTACAGGTCTTATCGTTTAATTAATTTATTTATTTATTAAAGTTTATTTTATAGCGCCCACTCCCACTATGTGGATCAGAGCGCTGTACAGTCACTGAGTCAAAACATATGTGTCTTTAGCAATTTTTTAAACTGCGGTAGGGAACCGGATGCACGACGTTCTTTCGGTAATCCCTTCCATAGGTACGGTGCTCCAAAACCAAATGCACCTTCACCGACTCTCTTTTGGGCTATGGGTTGGTGTAATGTTGATGCGTTAGCTCCCCGCAGGCAATTATTCAAACTTCGGGGTGCTAGCAGTTCTGCCAAGTACACTGGAGCCAAGCCATTAAGAGCTTTGTAAGTGATCACCAGAACCTTATACACAATACGTCTGTCTATTGGCAACCAGTGGAGTTTTTTTAGCACCGGTGTGATATGCTCTTGCATGGAAGTCCGAGTCACCAGTCTTGCAGCCTTGTTCTGTATACGCTGCAGGCGTGCTATTTGTGATGACGGTAGATTCAGGAGCAATGAGTTGTAGTAGTCGAAACGAGAGGTAATCAGCGCCTGGACTGCGTTCTTTGTGGCATCAACAGTCAGGTAGCGGCGGACTGACGACAGTCTGTATAGCTGAAAATTAAATGCCGCGCATATAGCAGTGACTTGACTTATCATGGAAAGATGGTCGTCCATTTGCACACCAAGGTTACGGACATGGCTGACAGGTATGATTGCGCTATCACCAATGTTGATGGTACAATGGCCATACTGCCCCAGATGGTGTTTGGAGCAGAAAATAACCATCTCCGTCTTATCATCATTTAACTTGAGCATTCGTATTGACATCCAAATGCGAATCTCTTTGATGCAGGCTTCAAGCTTCCTTATTGCTTCCTCTCTTGCACCTGGTACTGCTGGATCATATTCCACATAGAGTTGAATATCATCTGCGTATTTATGATGTTTTACTCCATGCTTACGATTATTCGCTGGATCGGAGCAGTGTATAGTGTAAAGATGACTGGGCCAAGAACTGACTTTTGCGGTACACCACACTTCAGAGGCACATGGTCTGATGTGGTTGTTTCTACCTGCACTCTTTGGGTTCGGTCCTCGAAGTAGGTAGAGAAATAGGACAGAGCTTTTCCAGTTATCCTGTATTCATCTCGCAATAAACCCAAAAGTTGATTTTGATCGATTGTATCGAATGCAGCTGAGAGATCAAGCATGACAAAGAGGACTGAGTTGTGTTTGTCCAAAGCACTGGAAATATCATGCTTCACCTTGAGTAGTGCAGTCTCTGTGCTATGCATGAGTTTATAGGCAGACTGGTAATCTTCCTGCAGCCCATATATATCTAGATGGTTAGTCAGACGTTTCACAGCAACCTTTTCCAACACTTTACTGATAAAAGGTATGTTAGAAACAGGCTGGTAGTTCTTGAAAACATTAAGGTCTAAGTTGTCTTTCTTCAACAACGGCTTCACAACAGCAGTCCTTAGCTTGAGTGGAAATATCCCATGATCAAAGCTACTGTTGACTAAAGTTACTAGGTATGAGAACTGGCACTGTAGCGTTTTCTTGAGCACGTCGGTTGGGCAATGGTCCAGACTGCATGTTTTTGCTGGACAATCTCTTATAATGCGCTCCAGTTCTTTTTCAGTGGTTGGTGTAGACTGATCCACGATAGAGTCATTAACTACTTTGTCAGTGATGGTGGTATCCATAGCAGCTAACTGGATCGAAAAAAATTCTCGAATTAGTTGAATTTTTTCTGAGAAGAACATTGAGAAGTCATCACAAAGCTTTTTAGTATTGCTGGCCTCGGGAATCATTCTTCCAAGCACCTGTGTCAGTTCTTTGATGACACGGAAACATGCATCTTGTTTTCCAGTTGCAAATTCTGAGTCGTAATTTTGGCCTGCTTGATTATCGCATTCACGTTTTTTCGATGTTCAACATAGATTTGGCGATGTACTTCCAGCTTATTTATTTATTTTCATTAGCACGTCGTATCTCCCTGGCCAAGTGAATTGAGTCATTATACCAGGGGTGACGTAGCCGACATTTCATGGTCCTTGATTTCATTGGAGCCTGAATGTCTAAGGCGGACCCAACAGCTAGTTCGTAATGCTGTAGTAAGGTGTTAGGATCCTGCTGTAATGGGATCTTGTTCAGCTTAATGGATAGATCATCTTCAAATTTTGGACGCACGTGAGATGACTAGATCCAGCGTATGTCCCGCTTTGTGTGTCGGCTTAGTCACATGTTGTTGGAGGTTGTTCTCAGCCAACAGATCCTTCAGGGCATTGACACCAGGGGCGTTTGGTATCTTACAGTGTAGATTAAAATCTCCTGTGATTATTAGCTCTCCTGGCACCATGGTAAGTTCACCAAGAAGGGACTCAAACTCACACAGAAATGATGGTATTGATGTATTCAGGCGATAAACTATCAGCATTCGCATTGGTGTTAAGGTATTGGTGGTTTTAACATCTAGCAGTTCAAAGTGTTCAAATCTTTTCGACGGCAATTTGGTAAATTTATACTTAGATTCGTGTAGTGATCCTACTCCACCTCCACGCTTCACAGCTCGAAATTCTCCTACATAAGAGTATCCCGGTAGCAGCAAATCGTTGAGTTTTGCAGTGTTACCTGGTTTCAGCCACGTCTCCGTGAGAAAGACAAGATCAGCCTGTTGATCTAACACGTGTTCTCTCACTGTGTCAGTTTTATTACGAATTGATCTTGAATTCAAAAGCAAGCATGATACATTTAATTTGCTCTCTATTGGCTGTAAAGGGATTTTAATCAAATGTTGATGATGGATCGTATTCTGATACTTCACACCCTCTCTCCTCTCTATGTGGTTGGGTCTGATTCCACTGATGATGTTAATCTGTCGACATTTTCTTACCCCACCGCGACAGCCTCGTCTCGTTGGCGGTCTTGTAGAGAGCCCTAGATCACAAAGGGTTCTCCAGTCTCCAGCTTCTATACGCCGTGCACGCTCGTCGATTTGGAAGGACACAATTACCAACTCCCGCCTGCTATATGTATAATCCGGCATACTCACAATGCACACACTCTGATGACCCACATTCACATCTCACACTGCTTGTTCGTGGCACAGTGGCTCACAGTATACCAGACGTGCTTCCTTGAAAACATGGATGCCAATGCCAGCCACTCACAACCACCACTAAGAATATATAACCGCAGATTTCCCAGGTTATAGTCTACACACAGCTAGTTGTAGATAGCTAGAAAAAGTCCACGTAGCATTAATACCAGTTGTCAAAATATTTGAACAGTGATGTAGTATTTAACTGGCAGAAAAGACGTAAATTACGCACACATATCACAGTCCTGCCTGCAGCCTGTGAGGCGCTACAAGCTCAATGCATTAGAACATATATGAACAAAATACATATTATGGTCTTTTGACAAATTTACAGCGGGTTTTTTGTTAATTTTCTTTGCATATTCGGAATCAATGACCTCTCTCTAAAATGTATAAAATAAAATAAAAATTGGGAAATTCGGTCAAGTATGGACAAAACTATACACAATTTAAATTTTCCTGCCATTTCTTTGGCGGCCATTTTGAATGACATCATAATATACTTTTAAGCGCAGTGAGAGTTTGTTATCCGCCCAGGCGGGTTCCCCTGGGAACCTACTGGACATGCCTGATGTTTCAGAATGCTTGTAACAAAGAAATGCCATCTAGTCAATTTTACAACACTTTAGCAGCTCTTGGCTGGCTGACTACTATGCAATTTGCAAGATTCAAGAAGAGTTATATTAGAGCTATTCACATTAACCGTGGAGAATGCTTTTCGCTGACTTCTCAGTCTATTCTCAACTAATTGTCAGCCAATTTCAATAAAATATATAAAAATAAAAAAATGGTTGAAAAGCTAGTCTCTGTAACATGTATGGAAAAAAATAAGAATGTCACCCTCTATAAACCCATTAGATTCATCTCAGAATTTCATTAGGCCTACATTTCAAATGATCTAACTTTCGACATGCTTATCAAAACTTTGCAAAATTTTCATAGTCGTGAATAGTTTGAATCTTGGAAGGCGGCTTTCGCTGATGCGCTCGAACCAGAGTGACCTCCTCCACGTTATAAGTCTCGCAAGCCATAGTCCAAGTAATCATTCTTCGCTATTTTGTGTTGTACGCTCAATCATATTTATGAAATGTTATAATAAAAATACAATTTATATTTCATTGTACTGTTCGTATTACTTTTAAGAACATATCAAATGGGTTTTAACATGTTAAACAATATTTTAGATATATAATAAATACACATAAGTTCTAATTAGACTTTCTTTAGACACTTTCCAGAGTGTCTTTTTTACGACAATGAAACATTGTATAATAACTAATAAGTTATGTCGTAATTTTTAGCTCCCGCCGTCACCGTAGGTGAGACGGAGGGAGCTATGGATTCTACCTCCGTTTTTTTTTGGCCTCTTCTTTTGCCTATAACTTTGTAAGAAAATAAGCTAGGATAACAATTTTTGGTATGTGGGTTACTTCCAGGTGGCTAATGGACAGGTTAAAATATTTTTAATCTGAATTCAATACGCGAGGTCGCAGAGGAGAAAATGATGATGTGACTGCGTTGGGCCGTCCGTAAACAATTCGTTTCCGGAGCATATCTCTGAAAGTACTTGTCAGATTGTCTTCAAATTTTACACACAACACCCCTAGGGGGTCTAGTTGTGCCTTTTGGGGTATTTGAACTTTGACCTACTTCTGGTTCAGAACTATGACCTATTTAGACGTTTTGACGCGCACTTCGTTTCCGGAGCAGATCTCGAAAAGTACTGGGCCGATGACAGTCATATTGCACATACATGTTCTCTAAGGTCCCTAGTTGTGCCTTTTCAGGTTTTTGGACCTTGACCTGGAAGTTGACCTAATTTATAACATCGGTAAATCCGACTGAAAGATTTTGCGGAATATCATGAAAACCGCTCAAGATAGCTACACCATTACTATAAAACAAATTGTGATGTTCCAGGGGAGGATGCATCTTGAACAATTTCAAGTTGATAAAATTAAAAATGGCCGCCTATCGGCCATTATTCACCTCGACAGGCCTGATATTGCGGAATATCATGAACACCGCTCAAGATAGCTACACCATTAATATCAAATAAATTGTAAGGTTTCAGGAGAGGATGCATCTTGAAAAATTTCAAGTTGATAAAATTCAAAATGGCCGCCTATCGGCCATTATTCACCTTGACAGGCCTGATATTGTGGAATATCATGAAAACCGCTCAAGATATCTACACCATTACTATAAAACAAATTGTAAGGTTTCAGGAGAGGATGCATTTTGAAAAAATTCAATTTGTCCAAGTTCAAAATGGCTGCCAATCGGCCATTATTCACTTTTACATGGCCGTTATTTGGTAAACCGTGCTAGATGGCTAGACCATAACTATAAAACAAAATGTGTGATTTCAGGAGAGGATGCATCTTGAAAAAATTTGACTCGATAAAATTCAAAATGGCCGCTTATCGGCCATTATTCACTTTCACATGGCCGATATTTGATCAACCGTGCTAGATGGCTGGACCATTACTATAAATCGAAATGTGAGATTTCAGATGAGGATGCATCTTGAAAAAGTTTGACTTGATCAAATTTAAAATGGCCGCCTTTTCGGCCATTATTCATTTTCACATGTCTGATATTTGGTAAACCGTGCTAAATGGCTAGACCATTACCTGATTACTATAAAACAAAGTGTGAGTTTTCGGGGGAGGATGCACCCTGAAAATTTTTAACTTACATATTCAAAATGGCCGACAATCAGCATTATTTACCTCGATAGGCCTGATATCAGGTAAACCGTGCTAGATAGCTAGACCATTACTATAAAACAAAATGTGACGTTTCGAGAGAGGATGCCTTTCAAATACTTTCGACTCAATCGAATTCAAAATGGCCGCCTATCGCCACTATTTACTTTCACATTGCTGATATTTGGTAAACTGTGTTAGATAGCTGGACTATTACTATAAAGCAAAATGTGAGATTACAAGAGAGGATGCATCTTGAAAAAAAATGACTAGATCAAATTCAAAATGGCCGCCTATCGGCCATTATTCACTTTCACATAGCCGGTTTTTGGTAAACCGTGCTAGATGGCTAGACCATTACTATAGAAAGAAATGTGAGATTTCAGCTGAGGATGCATCTTGGAAAATTTCGACTTGATCAAATTCAAAATGGCCGCCTTTAGGCCATTATTCACTTTCACATGGCCGATATTTGGTAAACCGTGCTAGATAGCTAGACGATTACTATAGAATGAAATGTGAGATTTCAGCTGAGGATGCATCTTGAAAAATTCTAACTCGATCAAATTCAAAATGGCCCCCTATCGGCCATTATTTACTTTCACATGCACAATATTTTGCAAACTGTGTTAGATGTTAGTCCATTACTATAAAACAAAATTTGAGGTTTCGGGGGAGGATGCACCCTAAGTTTTTGACTTATTTATATCGAATTCAAAATGACCGTAAATCAGCTATTAGTTACCTCGATTGGCCTGATATCGGGTAAACCGTGCCAGATAGGTAGACCATTACTGGGATACTGATTAGGATCATTAATTTCAATGGAGGTTTGCAATCTCTGACAGACTGTCTAGTTCTTATCCCACTCTTAGACTGGGCTTCTTAGACCTAGTTGTCTTGCGTCTTGTTGACCTAGCCTAGGACTACATTAAAAACCCTACACAAAAATGCTTAAATCAAATTCTAATTCGTCGCGGGAGCTCCTGGACTTATGTAGTCTTGTATTTCTGGTTTTGGTCCGGGAAAAACATTTACAAAACATGGAAATGGTTTTGTTTATTCTATCTTTACAATTATCTCTAATTATTATTTACCATGTATAGCAATAACTGAATAATAATTTAAAATAAAAATAATATATTTCTCATGTAAATATTCTTAAATAACCATCCTTTTTTTATAGTGTAAATTTATGTATGACATTTTAAATATTGTATTATAGTTTGTATTATATCCTGTATTCTATTTTACCATTAGTTTGAAGGCAATCAGATGAATGGTTGCTGCGAAATGGTCCGGAAATGTATGTTAAAACAACTAATTAGGCCATAAAAATAAACCAATGTCATATATATGTTTTAGCTCAAATAAATTGTATATTATGTTTTATGACATGCGACACAAAAATAAACAATTTTACTACTACTGCTACTAGTAGGCCAAAGTACAGTTACCTCAAAATGCACATCTAGACCTGTTACAGGTGTTGTGTGCAAAATATAAAAGACAATCAGACAAGTAATTCCTGACATATTGAGAAGTCAAAATGTACAATTAGGCCATAGTACTCAACCAATAGTAGGCAAAAGTACAGTTACCCCAGTATTTACATATAGATTTCCTGGTGGTGTGGTGTGCAAAATTTGAAGACAATCAGTAAATAGTTTGAGACATATTGGGATATGATCTGACATGCCTGGGACCACTGCTACACTCTAGTAAAGAGTGTAGCAGTGGTCCCAGGCATGTCAGATCATGAAGGCATGGCAGTGATTGACACTGACATCCGTCCTATCTATTCAAGACCTAAACCTAGAAAGATTAACATTTTTTCTAAGGCAAACTGGGATCAGATCCAAAAGGACACAGCAAAATTTAGCTTTGATTATCTGAATAACCACACACTAAGATCAGTCAATACAAATTGGACTTTATTTAAAAATCATGTTCAGGCAATGTTATCAAAATATGTACCATCTAAACAGCTATCTACCCGGCACAATTTACCTTGGTTTGATAAAAAGGCTAAATCTTCGGTTAGACTTAAGCAAAAATTATATAACAGAGCTAAACTCACCGGTAACACAAATGATTGGCAGAAATACCGGAATGTCAAAAAATCCACAAATCACCACTTGATGAGATCACGTAAATAGTAAAATATCTGATGCTTTAGAAAACAATAATACAAAACCATTTTGGTCATACATTAAGTCCTTGAGGAATGACAATAATGGGGTGGCCCCTATCAAGGCAGAAGGTAAACTACATAGTGACCCTACCCAAAAGGCAAACCTTCTAAACAGACAATTTCAATCTGTATTTGTCAAAGAAGACCACAAAATTCCTGTACCAAAATTAGGTGATACCACTGCCCCTACAATTGGTGACCTGAAAATTACAACTAAGGGTGTTGAAAAACAACTATCCACGCTCAATATCAACAAAGCTAGTGGGCCCGACCAGATCCCCAATATATTTTTAAAACAGACAGCGAAAGAGTCTGCTTCTCTTCTTGCAGCTCTCTTCACTCAATCATTGCAAACTGGAAATTTACCGGACGATTGGCTCTCTGCCAACGTTAGCCCAATTTTTAAAAAGGGTGATAGGGGCCTGGCCTCAAACTATCGACCGGTCTCCTTGACATGTGTTTGTTGTAAGCTCATGGAGCATATATTGGTAAGACACATGTTAATGCATTTTGATGACAAAAAAATAATTTCAGACAAGCAGTATGGTTTTAGAAAGGGCCACTCTTGCGAAACCCAGTTGATTACTACCGTAAATGATCTGTTGGCATCAGCCGATGTGGGGAACCGTATGTATATAGCCATCCTGGATTTCTCCAAGGCATTCGACATGGTCTCTCATCGCAGACTGATGTCTAAACTAGATCATTATGGTATAAGAGGAAACATCCATAAATGGATTTTATCTTTCCTTAACAATAGAAACCAAAAGGTCGTGATTGATGGTTATAGTTCAGATACAATTTTTGTAGACTCAGGGATCGGTCTTGGGTCCAATACTGTTCTTGGTCTTTATCAATGACCCCTACTTGATGTATTACACACATATATGTATGCCACACAAGTCAAAAGTTGTTGATGACCATATATCAGCCGCCATCTTGAATTCATCCTGCTCAATGCTGCAAGTCTAGTAACTACCAGGTAAGCTAATTTTGGTCTCCAGGGCATATAGGAGCCAAAATGCAAAAAATGCAGGGTCATTATTTCGGCAATTGAGCTAGAGCTAGAGAATGTTTTGCTACAGTACAAGACGAAGCCAGAGTTGTTTTGTGACATCATAAAAAATACATTTAATATGTCCTGTTAATTTATGCACAATCACTGATAATTGGAAGCTAATGGCTAGAAAAACCTTAGAATATAATTTAGTCGCTGTATGTATAATTATACAACATCATAATTATATTTGTAGAGAAGCAAGACAGAAGAGAGAAGAAGAATGGCAAGAGGAGCAAATGTTGGAGCTGGCTATTAAAAAGGATGAAGAAAAACAGAAACAGCTGTGTGAAGCAGTCAAACTCGTACAGCAAGAACAGGTGACACTTAGTATATTTTATGCAACAGTTATGCGATGTGTCTGTTTATCCGTTTGTCTGTCTGTCCTGGTGTCCGTTTTAGCTGTTCAATTTAATAAAGAGGCATAATCAATTATGCCTGCTTGAAGCCCTTTCTAGATCTTAAACTATATTTAGAGTGTCTGTCTGTCTATCTGATGGGTCACTGCTGAAGTTGTCTTGAGTGAATTATATCAAGCGTCACTTTTTGTGTAGACAAAAAACTCGTATTCAGAAAATATTCAATTTTTACAACCATATTCTCAACGACATGTAGATGTGCAAGAGATTTTTTAATGATGGGTAATGCCTTTAACCCTTTCAGCGCTAGGACCGTCGTCTGTAGATGTCAGCTTTTGACGTACGTGTATAAAGACGGTCTCTGCACTGAAAGAATTAAAAAATTTATAATGGCCGTAGACGCATACCATAGGTATTCAAATGAATCGGAAAGAGCAAACTAAGATATTTATATATTTATGATGATTTCAAGTTGGAAAAAACCTTCAGTCTCCATGTTTTAAACTACAATAATTCAGCGTTGTAAGGGTTAACATACTTTTTATTTTAAATAAATTACAACAAAGGAATGTGATTTTGGCACATTCATTATCTCCAACATAAGTTATATAGATAACTTGTTATGTTGTTCAGAGCAAGTTCTAAGATATGTGACCTCACCTATATTTAAAACTATATGTGATAACCATTCTAAGTATTGGTGCAATTACTTTATTAAAAAACAACAGGAATCATGTAATCAATTTATATAAGTTGTAAGATGTTTTTTATAGATTTAATAAACTCACCAGGCCTGTAGGGCTTAAGCGCGGATGGGGAAGTTCATACAAATAGTCTCTGAAGCAGGTGGAGTTCTTTACATACATAATTATTTCATCACATTATTGTTTTACATGTAGGATCATTCTGTGACCAGAGCAATCTCTCCCTTTCGGCACGAGAGGGCTATGGGTTATCAAATCGATCTAGGTCAACTATTACTGAACTCTTGACCTCAGCTGGTGAGAAATACTCCGGACAATCAGCGGCATTGTATTAAAAACTGGGTGCAAGTGATCATAACAACAATGCCAGGCATGCCGGTATGGATTGGATTTTCGCAAATTAAAGATGTTTTTGGCATAGATTCGCTTCATCTTAATCAAAAACTCTCGAGTGTATCATGGAAAAGAAGGATGTGTTTTTGTCAACCAAGACTGGCTCTGGCATGAGCATATGCAACCAATCTTGGCCTTCCAGCGATGACAGTCATTAACACACAATCACGTGTGGTCGTCACACGTCACAGTGCGAGTGTCAGGCAGCACAATCAGTAACACTGACAGTCAGGCCAGGTCTCCTATCCTGGTGGGGCTAATCCGGTAGAATGCCTAGATATTATTGTCAAATGATGGAAATTAGAAAGAGGGATTTTTAGTAATGGTGATCTTGAAATGTCCTAAATTTTCAAATTACAGACAATGTACCCAAAGCACCCACGACAATCATTACTATTCGGCCATGTGTTATGTAAGTTTGTGTAAGTTTCTAAAGTAAATGTTTAGACTGGAGATATGTCTTTGAGTTTTGAAAATGACTCAATAGGTAGGCTACAATATATCAGTGATTAAAGAATCGGCTGCCTTTTAGGTGTACAAAAGTGTGTAGGTCCTTAATTTCATGTTGTTTGGTCTTAAAAAGTCTTTAAAAGGTAGCTTTAATAAATTCAATGTTAAAAAACGCTGAATGAACCCTGATGACAGATGTTAGATAAAACACAAAATTAACATGAGTTTTCAATTCCTTCATATCTGGCTTGCAAATAACAGTCAACCCACGAAAAAACTGCCTCAAGGTACCTGTCAAAACCATGCACGGCTGTCATCACGTTTCAATTTGTTTGCTGTAATCAAGACAGCGTCCATTTGACAGCTCTGATCAGTCGGAGAGGTCAGTCGGAAAAAAGGTATATATATATATATATATATATATATATATATATATATATATATATATAAATAAAAGACGACTTGTAAGCATTGACCCATTGTTGGGCCAACATCTTGTTCCTAATGCGAACTAGTAGCGTCGACCCGGCGCTGTGGTCCTATTGCAGGACAGGGGCGGTCAGTGATTGCCGTGGAGGTGGGCTAAAGTACAGGCAGCATAATAGCTAAGAACATAAGAGTTAAGAACATTGTGTCATAGATTACGGCTTCAGAAGGAAATAATCAAATCGGTGACTTAATGTCACTTTTCTGTCAAACATAGCACAGCATTATAAAACGGGTGGATCTAAAAGACAAAAATATAATGCCCGATATTTTGTCATAATTCATCTTTTACGAAACCTGATTACGCTGCAAATGGATGTTTCTAAAAGTTGTAATCTATCGGAATGTTGCCTTCACTCATTCAAACACTCAAAAAGATATAACAGAGCTAAAACAAAAACATGCCATTTGCCTGGGAATGGGCGTTTAAGGCAGAACAAGTCTACAACTATTGTTCAGGTCCAGAGGATTTGCCAGTCTTTTTATTTTCAGTAGTCAAAATTCGTCGCCTTTTGAATAACAAATCAACTGAGATACAGTCTGGTTCACATCGAGACAATTGGAATGCGTTGCTCTTTTGGTATTACATAGTACTTCTTAGCCAAGCTGCTGGCATAGGCTACTGTGTCCTTCTTAGCCATTGGGCCATCATACTTGGCTGAGTAATTGATGCCTCATGAACCGTCACGTCAGCTCCGGTCATCAGATAAAAAATCTCCTTAATGTCTCCGCAGCAAGAGCAGCTCTTATGGTGACCAGCCTTTATCGTGTGCTGTCCGGCGTTCATGGAATGCTCTGCCTAAATGCCCTCACTGTTGTGAATCCACCGGCGATTCAGTAAGAATGCTGGCGATATGTGCAATACGGATGTGAGTGCGAATCATGGAGAATAATAATTTAAGTAATGCTCCTGGGGTGGATAATTTATTGAACAACGAATCATCCGAAATCAATACGGCTTAAATTGCGAATTATGGAAAACCAAGTAGAACTAAGGACACTATCGTTTTTTTCTCTCTTTTAGATAAGCGCTCGCATTATATTTAGGCTGCGCATTTCCCGAAAAAAAACATGTGTTTTTTCTGCCCAGTGCGCGCATTAGATTGTTGCCGATTTTTGAAAAAAAACAGTCAATTTCGGGAGATAAAAAAAACATTCCGAAAAAAAACAAGTTTACGAGAGAGAAAAAAAAAATTTCCAGCTATGTTTATTTGCTTGTTTTTCGTCGTTCTCATTAACTTTTTAAATATAGATAAAATAATTTTTTTTATTTTGTCGCCCTCATTAACTTTTCCAGACATTTGTCTGATGTTTTTTTATTTGCTCAATAACTTTTCCAAAAATAGGTTCAATGTTTTATTTGGTCATTAACTTTTCCAAAAATGGATGTTTTTTCTTAAACGTTTTTTACCGCCCTCCCTCATTAGATTTTTTCTGATCCGAAACACAGAAATTAAACATAGTGGCCTAAGAATAATGACCTAGAACTAATACAATTCAGAACGGGTCGAGTCAACCCGGTTGACACAAACTAATATGATAGGTTGTGCGAATCAATGCAATCTAATGCGATCTAATCTAATGCCTTTGAACTGATACGAACCAATATGACGCAAGTAGAATGCAACTCGGGCCAGTGCGAACTGACACGACACGGAGCGGACCAGTACGAAATGATACGACCTGAAATAGGGATGAGCTGCTGGCTACAAAAAGTTTCGCTCATCGGTGTCTTATCGCCAGTCTTCGTCCATCAAATTAACATCATCTTCATCAAATTTTGGTGCTGTGTTATATTGTATTAATAAATATATTACTACCATTTAAAGTGGCCTATCACAATGAAGGGCAAGGGCAAACGAAGCAAAAACCAAGAAGAAGCTGAGATTCCAACTGAACTAAGGAGACAATTGCTGCTTCTATAGAGATTGTAGGCCTACATGAAGATGAACCTCCCACTCCACCGGATAACTCTGATGAGCCAGATATCCACACAGTCTTCCACCCCCACCAATATACTGACTTACCTGTCATCAAGAGACGTAAGAAAAAGTCACCACTTATAAACATGTCTGGTGAACATGAGGAAGCATTGTATGACTGGTTGCAGGAACACCTAGAACTGTTTGGGTGGGAGCTCGGACTTGAAAGTGGAGCGATCCTGCTGACGTGGTACCCATGTAACCGTCAAAATTACCCCTTGACTGGACTATACCTGGGTGTAGTCTGAACTATACCCTGGGTACACTCTGGGAGCTCCCAGAATACTGCCGATCTGATAATATTCGCAAGGTTTTAGTTTTTGCGAGGACGACAAATTCGCAAATTGAAGTATCTCTCGAAATTTACAGTATACCCGGGCTGATGCGAGATTATGCACTGGTTCTGGTGTAAACCTTATAGTGCCTCTCTCTTTTCATCTGGTGAGGTAGGTGATTGTACAAAGCATTGATATGGAGTTGAAGTCCCTATTTATATACTCATCGCTATGTGAATCTACTTCATTCTTTCTGCATTCTATTGATACCGTCCTGGTTCGCATTAATTCTTTGTGAATCGCCTTCATTTGCATTGGGATCTACCTTATTTGTATCTCGTCTCAATTCATCGTTGTGCAACGTTGCAATCCGTAGCTACATGTATCCCTCTAGTCTGTGAGGTAAATTGTACTGCATCGTATCTCCACTCTCCAGGCCGTAGATAGCGACGATTCAGTGCGACAATGAACGACAACCGTATCTGTACCGTGTTGCGTCGAGTCTGTTGTAGTCAGTTCTTTCTGTATTCCTTGCTCATCGCCAGACTCTTCTAATGCGAAACAACCCGTTACACTGCGAAGCAATACGAAGTGCAATACGAAGTGCAAAGAACTGATTAGAACCGATTAGAACTGCAACAAACTGTTGGAAACTACAACGAATTGTTTCATACGTATTTGCAGTAGGCTACAGATGTTTTAAAAATTTTGAAACATCCGTATCGGCTTAGCGAACCGTTGGGAGCAGTAAGATTTTTTGGGCGAATTGACATTCTCTAGCACGAAATAATACGACAGTGGCGAATAAGCTGGCGCTCTAATATGGATTCACATCAGTATTAGTTCGCCATCATGATTCGCGTCAGTGTGACCGGGGCATTACACAATGCGATGTTTAAAGACGGTGCTTTAAAGCAAGCTTACAGCTTGTAGTTGTATCATCTTCTAAGCAGTACTGTCAGTACTTTTTAAATAAAACGATCAATCTCACACTCATACACAGATTCTATTCTCCACGCAAAAATGTCTCCACGCAAAAACCGGATCCCGCCCCCGGTTGACAAGCTGCCTATTGAAAAAACAGGCGAGGCACCAGTGTGATGTCTGCACACCCTTATCCGACTGCCTAGTGGGCAATTTGTGACGATGAAAAAATGTTTGGCGGCCACCGTTAATAATTTTTTAAGGTTGCGTCAGGAAAATATAAACAGTTGAAAATTCGAATCGAGCTGGTATGAACAGTAAAAACGGCGGCCATTTTGTTTGAATTTCTGGAGTCTATAAACAACATCTAGCTCCCCGTCTGGAAACAAAGTGCCAGACAGGTGCCCCGTCTATATGTACATATATACATGTATTTATTTTTCAATAAACCTTTTTTGTACTGCGCGTCTGAATAATCATTATAATTTAATTTATAGGGCAATAAAACAATGATAAAATAGTAATAACAACAATAATAATAATAGTATAGGGGCCTACTGGGTTTATGTGGGAGGTATCAAATAAAATACAATTGATAGAAGTGTTAAGCAGTATGCAGACTAGCTTAAAGTACGCAGGTATGTGGACTGTAGGCTGATCGTAGTACTAGTAGGCCTACAAACACCTTTAATAAGTATTGATCATAGGTGTTTTTTGTTGCAGCATTCAGATCTTTTTTTATTTAAGGACGTTTTGCAATGTAATATTGGTGTTTATGATAAGATATGTTGGCAAGTAAAACAACGTTCTATCAATATGTATTTGTTTTATACAGGATGAAGCAGAGCGGTTTGTGGATGTAAACCAATTGGAACTAGAAATTGAGCAAGCACTGAATAAACGTCATAACTACAACTTTGTCATTGATAGAGACGGGACGTTCCTCTCAGAACAGGCGGATGGTTCCACTTCTGAGGAGAGCTTAAAAGACACATTTCACAAAAGTCATAAAATAATAGTGAATGACGAAAAAAGTAGTATTGAGAAATCTAGCACAGCAGAGATAAAGACGTAATTTTTACCATGTATAATTTTTATGCGCATAATACTAACTAAATCATATGAAATAGGATACAGAACAGGTAATGTAGCTGTTTAAAATGCTGGTAATAAAATAATAATAAAAACATGTTTTCTTTCCTTCAATACTATGTAGCCTAATTATTAAGGCTCCCGCTACCAGGGGAAGGCTTTTTAGGCTTCAGCCAAAATTTTAGCGGATGCCTATTGTAGTCACCAGGCGCGTCCGTCCGTCCGTCCGTCCGTCCGTCCGTCCGTCCGTCCGTCCGTCCGTCCGTCCGTCCGTCTGTCTGCCACTTTTAGCACTATAATTTGTTCCGCATAACTGCAATGAACAATAAACTTCACATACAGGTTAATCAATACTAAAACAACCAATTCTATTGTCTCCAATTTTTTTCACATCCTATCCAGGGGAGGGGGTGGGTGGTACCCAGATCTGGAATGGTTGTGCAAATGTTAAAATTCCCGTGTCTCCAAATTTCCGTGTCTCCAAAAAATGTCTTTGTCTTAAAATTTCCGTGTCTCCAAATCTGGAATGGTCGTACCAACGTTGTACCAACGTTGTACAAACGTTGCAGTACCCGTCTATAGGATGCTACCCTAGAGAGGGGGTTGGGGTAATGTATGGTTGAAAAACAATGTTGTACCAACGTTAGGCCAGCATTGGGACTTTGCCAGCATTGACAACCATTATACAACCATTATCCGCGTCGCCAATCCTTCTACTTTCAGTGTCGGATCTACGGGGGGCGGGGTTTAGGGGGTTCATACCCCCTCCCCCCCCCCCCTTGGGCTGCCAAGTGAAATCCTAATGTACCAATTAATAGTGCAATCTGACTCTCTGAGAACCTATATGTGCCCGATGCAATCTGAGAATACAAAAGTGCCCCTGGTGCCTGCTGTATGCATGTATGTTCTATGAGTGTAGTCTATCTGCTCTGAGGTTGGGAGCTGCTCAAGATTTAGCTCCTGATCAATGCTGATTGTGAGGATCTGCATCAAAGCGGCCCAACTAGACACAGGAGAAGTGGTGAAGCAGTTCGTCAAGGCCCATCCAAGGCGTCTATTCTGCAGCTCAATCCTGTTCGATTGACTTGGCCTGTCTGTTCATAAGTGTTCATAAAATGGCTTTTAATAAAAAGTTCAGCAGTTGTTGATTTCTCCAAAGTTGATTTGACTTCCATTATAATATTATCAATCAATAAATTTGACATTGGTGAAAAAATATGTGACAAAAATGCCTCTTTCTTATGGATATCTCGAAAACCCCCTCGACCCACGACCCTCGACTTTAATTTTTTCAATGTTGGCTAACCGTCTGCGACGCTGGCCTAAAATTGGCTGAACGCCTCGTGCATGTATGGGGGAGCGTCACGATACCAATATATATAGACCTATGCCAGCCCTTGATGTTTACGTGCTTGATTATAGGCGTATAGACTGCCGTCCGCTTCCCACCACTGTCTTGCGTTAGCGTGGTGGTTCGGTCGTAGACGATGGCCGAATATTTTTCCAGTCCAGTGAAAGCTAAGCACAGCCAGCACGAAGCATTGAGCCAATGTTGTATTAATGCTGGTCCAACATCTGTAACGCTGGCCCACCGCTTGCGATGCCGCTGTCACCGATGCGTGTGACTGGATGAAGTTGACGAAACTAGAGACATTAAACCAACGTCGGGTGAATACTGGACCAGCGTAACAGACGGTCAGCCAACATTGATCTGACATTGATTCACCATCACTTGATAGCCAGGTTAGCATCACAGTAAGCCTATACCCAGCTAGCACGAGGCATTGACACAATGTTGTTTTAATGTTGTGCCGACGTTGAAGACGCGGGCCAACATCAGAACAACATTGCCTCGTTTTTGCTGGGTATAAGTTTTCCGAATTTCATTATTATACAAAAGGTATAATTAGACTTTTTAAAAATCAAGTCGTGGGTCGTGGGGGTCGAGGGGGTTTTCGAGATACCCCTTTCTTATCCCCAAATTATCTTAAAAGATGCCTCAGAATGCAGGAGAGAGCATCTAGATTTTAAAAATTTTCCTGGGGGGCATGCCCCGGGACCCCCCTAGTATGGCGTGCCTCCGGCACGCGGTGGGTTCAGTGAACTGCAAACCCCCCTCTTGGCTCAAAGCTAGATCCGCCCCTGACCTTACTACTGTTAGCTGTTAGCTGAGTTAGAACGCCACAACGACATTAATATATTTTGCTCCAATACAAACGTGCCAATCTGTTAAACGTTTCTTTTTTCACCTGTTTCAGCAACAACGTTTTCTATATGAGCTGCTAATTCGGCAGAGGTTTCATCGTCGTCAATATGTTCAATCTGGATAGGCAACGTAACAGTAGCTGTTTCAGGTGGAGCAGAAGCATCTATACGCCTATTAATTTCTTTACCCACGTCTTCACCAGCAAGGCTTTCATCAATTGTTCTAGCATCATTGATGGTAGATATATTGCGTTGTGCGACAATATGTTTATCTAGTGATGTCCTTTCTAGCGAATGTAGTTTCCATGAACTATCAGCTAGGGTGCGGCTTGTAGGTAAGGTGGTAATGGTCTCATTAGCATATGGAATATCTGTCTTACTTGGCGACTTCTCAGTTGCTGGAGGTTGGTGAATGACTTTTGATACACTCGATGCATGCTCATTAATCCTAAGCTCGTCATCCTGTGCATTATATGTCCCTCTGACATAACTTTCCCACTTACTTTCCAAATTGATATATGTTCTTATCACGCCATTAGTATCCCTGTAGCTGAGGAAAATTTCCCTCCGCAAAGTACAGTTAATTCGTGTGCCTTTTTATCCCCCGCCCGTAGGGGAAGGGGGATTTTAGTCGCGCCAGGATTCTGTCCGGCGTCACGTTTTCTTGTGGGCGCAAAAACTACTGGTCAAATTCTTTTGAAATTTTAACATGACATTTCTAGCATTATGGGGATGTGCAAGTGATTTTTTACAGATGCTACCAAAATTCAAAATGGCCGCCAAAGGTCAACTCTAAAAATTTTTGTGGGCGCGAAAACAATAAAACTTAAAATCAGAAATTATTCAAATTTTACTATCGGATTCCCCATGATATGGAGATGTGCAGGTGACTTTTTCAAGGTTTTACTGTAATTCAAAATGGCCGCCACAGATCAACTTTTTTTTTTGGGGGGGGGGGGCGTGAAAATTCAAAAAAATTGTTTGGTCAATTTTTTTTGAAATTTCAACATCACATTCCTTGCAACATGGGGATGTGCTAGTGATTTTTTAAAGATGCTACCAAAATTCAAAATAGCCGCTAGAGGTCAACTCCAAATTTTTTGTCGGCTCAAAAACTTAAAGTCGGAAATTATTCAAATTTTACTATCACATTCCCCACGATATGGAGATGTGCAAGTGATTTTTTTAAGATTTTACTGAATTCAAAATGGCCGCCATGAATAAACTTCATATTTTTTTGTATGCGCAAAAACTGAAAAATTGAAATCAGTAATAATTCACATTGTACAATCACATTACCCACCATCTGGAAATGTGCATGTGATTTCACTGAAATTTAAAATGGCCACCACAAATCGACTTTTTAAATATTTGTGACCGCAAAAAGTTTAACCTAATTTATGGCGGGGGATGATATAGGACTTGTTTATTAACCCTACATTGGTGTGTTATTGTGCTACCATTTATGATTATAGCCCCATAGTTTATCACTGTATACAGAAACATTATGTTTCATGTTACGTGTTCACAGGTTAATGTAGGTCCAAGTATTCTAGTTGAACTTTTTTGAAAGTTATGAATTATGAGTAGACATATATGTAGGATCCCCGCCTGGCTGGATTACCGTGACAGTCGCCCCCGGTCTCCCCGGACGCGGAGAGAAAGTGGGATGACTGCCTCGTTTCAGTACTCCAGTGCTGTGTGCATAAATCCGATTGCCATGCGGTCGTAGCTTTTTTCCCGCACTTGTAGTCTAGCTCTTGACGACTGCAGACGTGCTGCAGGTCGTGCGCTTGGAGTTAGCCTAGGGACGTGTCGTGCGCGGGGTTGTGCATTGCCAATGTTTTGTGTCTAGACCAATAAATACAATGAACTGAAGAAGAGTTTTGTGAAGTCAATCGGAACCGTCGACCTGACGGGGAAAGAATGAGGTTATTAATAAGATGGTGAATGATAGGCGGGTCTCGCCGTTCACCCTACCGGTGGACTCACTTAACATTCCCACATATGTATGTATTTTCGTATTAGCATGCCAGCCATCTTGGATTTCTGAATATGTGTTTGTGTTGAAGTCTATGTTTTTTTTGTTTTTTTCATTGCTTTATACTAAAAAACGTACTTCTA
The DNA here is from genome assembly GCA_964017125.1 of Flabesymbios commensalis. NCBI lineage: Eukaryota > Metazoa > Annelida > Polychaeta > Terebellida > Flabelligeridae > Flabesymbios > Flabesymbios commensalis. Next base: position 65,931,267 of record OZ024912.1, read on the forward strand.
GACACCAGAATGAATCTTCTAGATGCATTTAAAAAAAGTTATGAGCGGGCATAGATCTCTCATTTTTACGTGGGGGCCATCTTGGATTGCTGTACATTGGATTGCTGAGAGGTTTTTTAAATTTATTTTTGAATTCCTCATACCTGAAACCTAGGTGTAGACACCAAAATAAAAAAAATTATGTGTTGTTCTTTGAATGTCATGAGCAATCATGCTTTTTTCAGGTGCGCCTGGTGGCCATTTTGGACTCTAGCTAATTCCTCGGACTTCAGGTGTAACGTTTTAAAGCCACATTACCCCCAGTAAATGAAATGAAATGAATCGGGCTTTAGGCCACCTTTGTGCACATATAGGCTAAACTGGGCCAGGAGAACCTCCTGAGGATGGTGAGATGATTGCGATGACACTGTCCTCCAGACACAGGATTCGAAATTCGAGCCCTGGCGGTCTGAGGTCGAGCACGCTACCTCTCGGTCACGGAGGCTCCCCACAATACTAACTTTCACACGTGGATGGGGAAGAAACATTTTTTTTTCTTTCAAACCGCCGAGACCGGGAACCGAACCCCGAACTCTGGCGTGAAAGGCAGCGGTGCTAACCACTACCCTAGGGCCCCCGCCCTACCCCCAGTAGGCCTACATACTGTAAAGTGAAACTATCTGCCTCTTTCATTGCATGCATAGTCTGATGGAGTAGACAAATTTTGCAAACGGGCCAATATATCTGATTTAGTTAATCAACATTTTCGATCTGTTTCCTTGGGCCTACGTGACTACTTTCACTGGGGGTGAACTTGATCACGGTCTCTTATTTTCTTCAGTAAACGTTCGACATTAAACCTTCGGAGGCTCAATGCTGGGTGAGCGTCAGAGGCGGTGGCCCGAAATAAACCACTGTAGGGCTGCTAGCTATGCCTGTTTACTGGATACATTGTGACATATGTGATAGATCAATGCGATATCGTCCCCTCAGTTCAATAACCTGCCCATTGCTATCATCATTGCAAAAGTGTGAGGTCAATTTGAGAACCGGCCCAGTTGGATCGGCTCGTTTTTGATCATGTTTAGTACGACCATACCAATTATGTTGCCAAGTGTGTTAAGAACCGGCCCAGTTGGATAGGCACGTTATTAAGAACTGGTCCAGTTTGCTGGGCACGTTGTTAGAAACCACCCCAGTTGTATAGGCACGCTGTTAACCCGTTTGTGACGAGCCCCGGAGATCTCCGTGATTTAGGGAGACCATTCAGATACGAGGCCCGGAGATCTCCGGGTCTGATTGCATGAGATAACTATGACGTCATAAAATAATCTCGTTTCTGAAACAGCCCAGTAGCATAATAATCTCGTGTTCAACGGGTTAAGAACCAGCCCAGTCGGATAGACACGTCCAGCCCAGTTTGATAGGCACGGTGTTAAGAGCCACCCCAGTTGTATAGGCTCAGTTGGATGAGCACGTTTTTGAAAACTGCAGTTAACTGCTTCACATAAAGTTAATCATGAGTTAAAAACAGGCCGAATAGCCTGAGCCTGCTCTATCCGTTTATGAACACATCAGTTAGATATGATAAAACACTGTCGAAGTCATGGGTGGGTGGATGGATGGATGGATGGATGGATGGATGGATGGATGGATGGATGGATGGATAGATGGATAGATAGATAGATAGATAGATAGATCTACCCCCAGTGCACTTGTGATATCGAACAGATACTGGTCTCCATTTTACATTCTTGACATTCTTTCATCGGTAGGAATTCCTACCGGTTCACCTGGCCTATATGAGTCACGACACCTGAGGGTCACAGAGCTATTTAGAGCGATAATGCAAGTACGATCGGTGATGCAGAGCATCACCTAGAAATGGTCAACCCAGCAAAAACGATACACTAAAACAATGCTACTTTATTGTTGGGCCAGCGTCGAATGTATACATTTATAAACTACATGGTTTATACCGATTGTTGCCGAAACAAAATAGCCGTAGCTGCTATTTGTTTTTATTAAATGTGTTATTTGTCTATGTAAATAAGTAGTGGCTTGCGAAGTTTTGACTAGCACTTGCCACTGACAGTCATGTGGGTCCCATTCTGTGAAACTCAATGACCTTGACCTTCTTTGTTTTCACCGAGCTGTCTAATACAATGAAGTATGGTGGAGAGGGTCTTATAAAACCTTGCGTTCCACAAAATGTAGTATGGGGGACAGGGTTGGCAAAAACCTGGGTAATATTAATATTACCCGGCCCATCCGGGCAATAATGGGCAATATGGATAAATACGGGTTTTAATGGGCAATAATGGGCAATTTTGGACGGCTACCTATATTCCCCATTTAATACATTTTTTTAATTCAGACCCCCTGATCCCTATGTTTGCTTTATTTACATTAAAACTATTAATTTAATATCAGTCACGATGTCATTTTTATTTTATATATATAATTGATATTAAAAACTACGTATTTTATGATTTTAAGTGAAATCTGTTGGTGGGTATATAAGTGGTTTATGGCATAAATTAACTCAACACTCAACATGTTGTTTTCATGTGTACACACACACTGCAGCTGATGAACCGTTTGAGTCTGGTATTCTCGGTTATTATATCTAATATAATTTATTATCTAATTTAATTTCTTAGCAAATATAATTTATTATTAGATAAAGAAATAGGCCTACACTGCCGCTAATAAATGATCTTGTCAAATTCAATTTAGAAGAAAATCAGTATTTGTTATAAACTGGGAAGGAGGAACATAACGACAGGCTTTTAAATAATATAAATACAAACCCTAGACCACAAACGCTAATTCCCGTGTCACATGTCGCCTTTTGAGATCAAAGCTGCATGGTCATCGTGGACAATGGTTGTTTCTTTTCCTTACAAGCACGATACATTGAATCAACGTCGACTTAGCGTTGTTCCAAAGTCTGCGATGCTGGCTGGACAATAAAACAGCATTGGGTCAGAATTTTGTGCACAGTGGGTATTTACCCAATGCCGGCTGAATTACGTGTTTCTCAGGCGCGCTGGAATCACACCTCTTGTCAATAGAAAGTTTACCGTCTTGAGGCGTCTGCACATTACGTAACCATAAGCTGCGGAGAGGACGTCTCTGTGATTGCGTAACCTATTTAGTGCTGACTGTTTTTCTTGTCTAGATAATATCCTATGGGTTTTTTTTAACAATGAACAATGAAATGATAATTATAAGTTATGACTATTTATAAATAAATGTTTGCTTATAATAAAAGAAATGAACAATGAAATGAGAATTATAAGCTATGAATATTTATAAATGAATGTTTGCATATAATAAAAATATAACATAAATGTTTTGTTTTTAGTTATTTCTCCTTTATTTAAATATTTACGCATTTTTGCCCGATTCGACTGCCACACTTCGTCATTTATTTTTCATTTATCACTTTTCTTTTGCAATTGGCAAATATTATTGCCTTTTATTGCGTGCTTTGACAATATTATTTTTACTTTTCACTTTGTGATATTCTAGTATTTTTTATTATTGCCCATTATCGCCCACTTTGGCTGAAAAAGCATTATTGCCCAGCGGGCCGGGCAATATTGCCAACCCTGATGGGAGAGGGGGTGTTATATAAACTTGTTTTCACCAAGTGACGTCACTGCGTTTCACAGAATACGGTATCGGTTTTTCTAGACTACTAGTATCCATATTTTAATTTAATTAAAAATAAACGCATTCGCAGTTGGGATAGGCCTCTTTTGACGGCTTAATATGAAAGTTCCTCACCAGTGACAATTACTTAATTATTTATATGGTTTAAAGGGCTTCAAGGGTGTTACAGGCTGGGTGGACAATCAGACAATCAAACAGTGACAGTTGTACATCATTGCAATGTGCAATGATGTATGACTGTCGCTATCTGAGCGATAGTGGCTGTATGCACTATGTAGGCCTACACTTTTTCGCCGATATAAATGTACTGCAACTAACCAAGTAAAGGCTTATTATAATGAAAACAAAAAAGTCGTATGCTTGTGAATGGTAATAGATATAATAATAATATAATTTCATTTCAACTATATTAAGATTATAATGATAATAACATTTTGTGTCAAACTAAATGATTAAAACACTTCTTTAAAAAACTACGCATCACTAATCGTACTTAATTATATTGACAGTTTGAAGAATACGTCAGGGAATCTCTAAACTCAATCGGCCAATAGGACTGGAACCTTTAAGCCACACCCCCAAATTGAGGCTGGCCAATCACAACCTAAAAACCAGAGCCCCGTTTCTGGCCCAATATGTAATCACAGGGCCAGTTGTCAGGCTATATCGAACATCACAGATATATTTGTATGCATGTGTTTTTTTGTTCGTATAAAATTCAATGAAACACAAAAAAACAGGCGAGATATGTGATTTTCAGTAGATTGAATGCAGACACGTAAAATTTCAATTCAAACCAATTATTTAATTAATGTTAATTTCACTATAAAACCATCAATCCGTGAAGTAATTAACATTTAATGCTAAACCTTGCTTTATTCTCTGTTCAGACTACTACAAGTAGTACACGGATAGGCCCATAGGCAGAAGTATATAGGTGGTGGGGCAAAACGGTCTCTTTTTGATAGCCTAAAATAAAAAATCTACATCACAGGGGTAGAGATGAAAATAATATCCCGGTGTACTCCTCAGTAACTCTCTATCACACCCAGCTCTCCATCACACTCAGCTCTCCATCAACCAAGCTCCCCATCACACCCAGCTCTCATTATCTCTCAATCACACCCAGCTCTCAGTATATCTTAATCACATCTAGCTCTCCATCACATCCAGCTCTCATTAGCTCTCCATCACACCCATGCCTCAGTAGCTCTTCATCACACCCAGCTCTCCAGAATACCCAGCTCCAAGGAGCGCTCCATCACGCCCAGCTCTCAATCACACTCAGCTCTCAGTATTTCTTTATCGAGCCCACCTCGTCATCACACCCAGCTCTCCATCACACCCAGCTCCCCATCGCACCCAGCTCTCCATCACACCCGCCACTCAGTATCTGTCCATATATATCAGTATATCTTAATCACATGCAGCTTCCTTATCACACCCAGCTCTCGGGAGTTTTCCATCACACCCTGCTCTCAGTACCTCTTCATCACACCCAGCTCTTCATCACACCCAGCGCTCAGTAGCTCTTTATTATACCCAGCTCTCTATCACACCACTGTCTCAGGAGCTCTCTATCACACACATCTCTCAGTAGATCCCCATCAAACATAGCTCTCAGTATCTCTCCATCACATCCAGTTATCCATCACCCAGACCTCAGTAGCTCTCCATTACACTCAGCTCACCATCACACCAGCTCTCCATCACACCCAGCTTTCCATCACACCCAGCTATCAGTAGCTCTCCATCACACCCAGCTTTCAGTAACTCTCCATCACACCCAGCTTTCAGGAGCTCCCCGGCACACCCGGCTCTCAGTAGCTCTCCATCACACCCAGCTCTCAGTATATCTTCATCGCATTCAGCTTCCCACCACACCCAGCTCTTAGGAGCTCTCCATCACCCCCAGCTCTCAGCACCTCTTCATCACACCCAGCTCTCCATCACACCCAGCGCTCAGTAGCTCTTCATCATACCCAGCTCTCTATCACACCACTGTCCCAGGAGCTCTCCATCACACACATATCTCAGTAGATCTTCATCAAACCTATCTTTCAGTATCTCTCCATCACACCCAGCTCTCCATCACACCTAGCTTTCGATCACATCAAGCTCTCGGTTAGGTAGCTCTCCATTACATACAGCTCTTTATCACACCCAGCATCTCACACCCAGCTCTCCATTTCACACATCTCTCTATCACACCAAGCTTCCAGTAGCTTTCCATCACACCCAGCTCTCAGTAGCTCTCCATCAGACCCATTTCTTAGTAGCTCTCCATCACACCAACTCTCAGTATCTCTCCATCACATCCAGCCCTCAGTAGATCTCCATCACACCCATCTCTTAGTAGCTCTGTATCACACCCAGCCGTCAGTAATTCTCCACCACACCCAGCTCTCCATCACACCCATCTTTTCATGTCAAACTCAACTTTCACGGGATCACCACCACACCCAGTTCTTCATCACATTCAGCTCTCCATCACACCCAGCTCTCCATCACACCCAGCTCTCAGTAACTCTCCCACCACACCCAGCCTTCAGTAGCACTCCATCACATTTGAAAGCTCTCCATCACACCCAGCTCTCAGTAACTCTCCCATCACACCCAGCTCACCATTACATCAAGCTCTCCATCACACCCATTTTCCCATCACACAGAGCTCTCAGTATTTCACAATCACATCCAGCTCTCCATCACACCCAGCTGTCAGTAACTCTCCCATCACACCCAGCTCTACATCACACCCAGCTTTCGATCACACCAAGCTCTCGGTAGCTCTCCATTACACACAGCTCTTTATCATACCCAGCTAACGTCGGAGTAAACTATAGATTTAAAAAAAAATTCCGTCAATATTTACTCATTTTCACTTTGTTCGCGTCTCCAAGTCAAAGTCCATGGTCGACACCCGTCACGACCTATCTATCACAGTTTATTTACAATAAAAGTAATCAAAATTGATTATTTTCGCAAAAAAATGTGACGTCATAACTTCTAGACTATACATCAAAATTTGATGTAGTTCAACGAAACGAAGAATTGATTTATCATCATTGTTAAAAACTTCAAAAACAACTTATTCAAAACTACAATTTTGAGCTAAGATTAACTTTACATACATTCATTTTTTTGTTCTCCAATTTTGGCCTACATATCATAGCGTGTGAGTGTGGGCGTGGAGGGTTATTGAAAGTTTTTTCAATCCTTTGCCATATCATAGCGTGTGAGTGTGGGCGTGGAGGGTTATTGAAAGTTTTTTCAATCCTTTGCCAGATAAGGAGTTCAAACATTCATTTTTTTGTTTTCCAATTTTGGCCTACATATCATAGCGTGTGAGTGTGGGCGTGGAGGGTTATTGAAAGTTTTTTCAATCCTTTGCCATATCATAGCGTGTTATTGAAAGTTTTTTCAATCCTTTGTCATATCATAGCGTGTGAGTGTGGGCGTGGAGGGTTATTGAAAGTTTTTTCAATCCTTTGCCATATCATAGCGTGTGAGTGTGGGCGTGGAGGGTTATTGAAAGTTTTTTCAATCCTTTGCCAGATAAGGAGTTCAAACATTCATTTTTTTGTTCTCCAATTTTGGCCTACATATCATAGCGTGTGAGTGTGGGCGTGGAGGGTTATTGAAAGTTTTTTCAATCCTTTGCCAGAGTTCTGGGCATGTCTATTTCTGCGAAAGAACAAGAAAAAAGTTGCACCAATTTCTGAAATGTAAACGCGGCCGATGAAAAAAAAATCATAGCTGGAGCAATGTTTTTCATCTCCTCAAAATTAAATAACTTTTTTTTTAATTGGCAAGTTTGTAGGCCTAATTTCTCCTGGCCCAGTTTAGCCTATATGTGCACAAAGGTGGCCTAAAGCCCGATTCATTTCATTTCATTTTTGTAGGCCTAATGCGCTCGCTCGACAGAAAAAAAACACTGCCAATATCAGTGCCTGTACTAATGCGCGACCTGCATTGGCTCCGCTGTTTACCAGATGATCATGAACGGCCTTCTGTATTCGACGAAACGAAACAGGCTGACGAAAAGAAACAAAACTGGTTTCATGTAATCGACGAAACTGGGCTCCTGTAGGGGCCTAATCGACGAAATTGAGCTCCTGTAATCGACGAAACTGGTTTCCTCTTATCGACAAAAAACTGAAGGGTCAAAACTGACGTAACCTTAACGTTACTATGTTTTTCGTTTCCAAGTTAGTGGTTGAAAAAATGTTAGTACAGGCCTCTATTACAACATTAAGCCAATATTGAGTCAACGTGTGCATAATGTTCAGGTCACCTGGAGATATCGGTAAATACCAGCTTTTAAGCCTCTGTTGATTTAATGTTCGGTCGCAGACAGTGGACTTACATTAACCCTACATAGGCCTAGTACTAGGGGGCCTACTACTGGCTTGTCAACATATTTGTTGTTGTTTTCTGAGATAATGCCCCAGCTTTGGAATGACGTACGTTGTGACTGACCTGTCATCAGACCCAATCAAGTGTAAGGCAAGCCCGCTTTGGTTTTAAGCTGGTCCACCGTTAGCGATGATGGCCCAACATCAGACTAACCTCGTGCCAACGTATTAGGCCTAGTCGGCTGAATATGGTTTAACCCTGCTATTAAAAATACCATAATTGTGCTTACCCAGCATACACAAGACGTTGAATCAATGTTGGATCAACCGTCTACGACGTTGGACCAACGTAAAACCAACATTGATGCAGCGTCTTGCGTCTGTTGGGTAGCCTTAAAGGGTTAGAATATTTCACAGCCTTCCTCTGACAGACCGGAAGAAGATAATTATATCCCACTCGCACGAGGCGTTACGACAATGTTAATTTGATGCTGGACCAGCGTTGTAGATAGTGCGATAATGCCATACGTCCCGATAATGAAATAAAATCAACCAATAATGTAATACTTCCCAATAATGTAATACATTTAACAAATAATGTAATAAACTTTTTTTTAAGTCAGTATCTTGCTAAAATCGATTAAATATGTACAGTTGGATTCGGATACCTATTTTCAAAATGGCCGCCATAAAAACTAGAGGAATATGTTGAGATATATCAATTATAATATTTTGCTCGAATAATGTAATAAACTCCCGATAATGTATACTTCCCGATAATGTAATAAAATCAACCAATAATGTAATACTTCACGATAATGTAATGAATTTAACCAATAATGTAATAAAGAATTTTTTTTCAAGTCATTCAATCTTGCTAAAAATCCATTAATATGCCAAGTGGGATAATTATATCCCACTCGCACGAGGCGTTACGACAATGTTAATTTGATGCTGGACCAGCGTTGTAGATAGTGCGATAATGCCATACGTCCCGATAATGAAATAAAATCAACCAATAATGTAATACTTCCCAATAATGTAATACATTTAACAAATAATGTAATAAACTTTTTTTTAAGTCATTATCTTGCTAAAATCGATTAAATATGTACAGTGGGATTCAGATACCTATTTTCGAAATGGCCGTCATAAAAACTAGAGGAATATGTCGAAATATATCAATTATAATATTTTGCTCCTATAAGGTAATAAACTCCGGATGGGAATGCCACAGTGGCACTTTTAATTGTTTTTACTACTGCATATCATACCATCAAGAATATATGGTTATTATCTATTCTTGATACCATGTTTATTGTCATATGATTTTACCAAATTATCCATCTGGTATATACATGTGAATAAATTTTTCATTTTCTATGACAAATAAGTCTGTGATGACTTTTCCTTATGGTAATAAAATATCTGTCTGTCTGTGCGTCCACAATGTTTACTAAAAGATTTTGACATGCGTATTACGTTCCAACAGAGCACAGCATTTAGTTAGTTGATTGTGAATAATTGCAGTGTTATAAGCAACACGAATAAAACACCAATTGGCAAGATTATAAAATACAATTTTTCAATTTATTTCAATAGAAGTAAATGAATAAATCTAATTTATTATTTGATTATGACACATTGTATAACGCTGTACTTCTGATAAAGGTGATTTGTCATTTATTTTGACTGAGTTACGTTGTCTTGTACCATCTTTCTCAATATTCGTCGCCGCATTATTATAGTTCTGACTTGCATATTCCTCATTAAGTCCCATAGAGTTGAGATCCACGGCACTATTTGAAAATAAAAGCTTGGGTGTAACAGATGGACGTCCTTGAAGTGTGGGCTCATAATCAGGGAAGGCAGCCACACTGCCTAATCTTGAACCAACACTGCTGCTTCTGTGAAAACGTCCTGTAGGCTTGTCACATGTTGGTGCTTCAGGTTTTTGCTTTTTGAAAACATTATCACCCATTTTACCACCAGTCTGTTCGACATAATCCACAGCTTTTCCTAATAGAACTATGCTGTTCAATATTTTTAAAGTTACCAAACTGAAAAAAAGAAGTAAAAGAAATGATGTATGTACAACAAATATACAGTGTAAAATTAATTAATTAGGTGACAACATTTGAAACAGTTACATAAAATATAATGGATGTAGGTATTGTAATCTTACCATAAATAAAAAAGACATATGAGAGTAAAACCCATTAGATCATTGATTTTGACAGAGTTTGCAAAAACTCTTATCAGTATCACAGCTAGTGGAAGTGGAATGAAGCCCATGCGTCGTGACACCATATCTAGATGGTCTGCAAAAGCCTAAAATATAAAACAATAATTATTATAAGAAGGATGATAATTCCTGTTTTTTGAAAACGTTTTCATTGTTTGTTCGCATCAGACATTTCAACATAATATGTTTTTTTAAATAAAAATGTAAATTCGACATAGTGTATAGTGAAAACGAATGCCGCTTGAGAAGCAGATATGATCATGAGCCATCAGGTCTACTAGTTTTCTTGACCATAACAACTGCGACCAAGATCCTGAAGCCAAGCAAGTAAGTATATACGAAATTTCAGAGTGATTTGCGCAAACATTTTTCGAGATATTATGTTGACAAAGACTCAATATAAGGGAATCGATGAAGCAGAATATTATCCCCATCAGCATAAATGTTCAGTATTATGTGAAGCGCATCAATACTCCATAAAATAGTAGGTCTAAATGGAAAATATTACCTTCTTCATAAGGTAACAGAGCGGCCACAATATAGACTTTTTTGAAAATTACTGAACTATGATAAACGCGAAACCTGCGGATCTGAACATTATCGAGAGTTTTATTATGTGGCCAGATAATGAGTGATTAAGTTATCATGGTTATCATCTACCTGGATCTATGTCATCAACTTCAGTAAAAATTGACTTGATAGAGTTGGCTACATACTGGAAAACGGTACAACTCTTTAACATGAGATACAAACAGTTTCCAAATAATTAATTGCCGGAAAACTAAAACGACACTGTAGATAAAGAACCCTGTGGTTCTGCAAGTCAGTGCATTAAAGCTAGTTTGAATAGAGAATTCTGAAATTTATCACAAAATAGTCCAGTGACTTTTTGCATTTAGTCAAAATCAGTACTTCTTCTAGTCAGAGACTGTAGGCCTACTGTATATTAATCTGTGACTGTGACATATCTGTGTTACAAACAAACTAACTTCATAAATGTGTTCAGTAATTGTCAAACAACAAAACCTGGGTGGCTGATATTGTTTTACATGTCTCCTTTTTTGTATAATAACAAAATTCAAGATCGCCGCAATGTGCACTAGCGATCATACTAAAGATGACATATCTTCACCAATAACTATAAAAATTGTTAATGTAATATAGGGATTCGCATGTTTAGAGGGTCAAAATCACAAAATAAGAAACATATGACAGTTTTTTTGCAACTTTAATTGTAAAAGACTATTTTAAATCAACAGTTATTTTGGTGATTTATATATTCTGTTAATTATGTACATTTGTAATGTCAAGTCTAAATATTTACATTGATAATATCCATAATAATTTATTGCATTGTGTATATGCTATCTTATTATCAATATTCTAACCGTTACTCTTTGAGTCTCACATATTAGCAAAGAAAACTCCTTTACATAGCAACATTCTAAATCATATACAGTACTGTGCAATTGAAACTTGCAGGGGCGGGAGAAAAAATGAAACGAACGGGAATGTGAATTACCGTTTCTCGGCGAATTACCTTTTTTCGCTGGAGTTTTCACCAGTTTTCGTGGTAGCCGCTGGAGAAATCAGGGGATTTTGATATTTTCCCTAGCTAACAAATATATTGCCAATTTTGTAACTCATATTCTATGTTTAAAATTATGCCATGTTATACACCCCCAAATTGAAAAAAGCCCTACAAAAATATTCATACCAACATTTGACTGTACGTTTTAGTTGAGGTTAGCCTATTCTAGATGTATTATAATCATTTTATCAAGTCAAAACTGGGTTTATTTTACTGCAAAACATATGACATTAAAGTATAGAAAGTATGATAACACAACAATAGTTCCCAGAAAACCGTCTTGATAAACCATGTTATTCTAAACACTTTAATTCCCAGTCAAGCAGGTGAGTACATACATATCAAATATTGATTGAATCGGAAAGGAAGTTCTTTAGACATCGCATTCAACCACGAAAACAATTTTAATTGTCAATATTTTTTCGAAAATCATTGAACAGTGACCAAAACTTCTATATTTCGTCTCCAGGCAAGTAAGTGCCTTTATATATACTTATTATATATACTGCTTTGGTCTAGCGGCTCTTGTGAGGAATACAAATCTTGCATTTTTCGAATGAGAGCCCACATTATTCTTTTGAGAGGCGGGGATAGAGGCTGGATTATTAACCAGTTAAAAGCACATTTTATATTTAAGGAATAATATACTTACATTATTGTGCCTACTTGCAGCTATGTCGTAGGCTATGCTGATACGATAATCACGATACACCTGGGAAGGAAAAAAGTTTATGTGCAAAAATTCACTTCAAATAAAATTGGTAAGCCATTACAATTTGATCAGATTTCAGCATTTAACTGAAGGAAGACCAAATCTAAACAAACTGAACAGTATAAATTAAAATTGCATTATATTCATGTTATATTCTAAATTCACAAGAACACTGACACAATATTTAAAAAAAAATTACCGGTACATAAAATAAAATTGCATACTTACATCGACTGGAATTCCGTTAAACTTGGTGATAAATGCATGTTTGACCCAGTCGACAAGAAGTTCAGCTCCCATCACAATTAAAATATCAGGTATTTAAAAAAAAATTTACCAGTACATAAAATAAAATAACATATTTACATCGACAGGAATTCCGTTAAACTTGGTGATAAATGCATGTTTGACCCAGTCGACAAGAAGTTCTGCTCCCATCACAATTAAAATATCAGGTATCAAGACCCATAAATGTTCTGCAAAAATAAATTGGATAATTAGCGGGGCTGCGGCTTCACACTTCCATCCCCACAACAAACCCCAAAGAATTTTATCATCCCTGTCCATGTCAGGAGTCCAGTCTTTCCTATCAATGATTTAAAAATAAACATTTGCTATCAAAAATTGTTGAAGTTAAAAAAAATTCTGACCCATATTCCAAGAGAATTCTGTAAGATTGCGCACACAGACAATTGTTAAAAGGACCATGAAATGGAATCGCTCTCTAACGTCACTGCAAGCCATTTGAAACAAGTTGTTTTTCTCAAATTTCTTAAACACACTTCCTTTTAGCTCGACAAACTGTAAAAAAGACTACATTAGACATGCTAGCTACATCAAGTAGTATGAACAATACAGTCAGGCAAACTCCAAAAATTTTGTCTCAATTTGAAACTAATAGAACAACACGAGGCCAACCGGCCACCATAATCCCCCGCCCCGCCTGGGTGATAGAAATTTTACAGGGTGCATACTTCCCTGAAGTCTCACATTCTACAGTAATGGTCTACCTATTTATCACAGTTGATGATCTCAAGTCGGGCATTTTATAATTTGATCAAGTTGATATTTTTGAGGGTATATCCCTCACTGAAACCACACATTTCGTTTTATAGTAATCATCAGGTTATCTGGCACAGCTTACCCGATATTAGCCATATTAAAGTCAATAATGGCCCCAAGTTTGCTATTTTGAATTTGATCGTGTTTAAATTCTTCAGGGCATATCACTACTTGAAAACGCAAATTTTGTTTTATAGCAATGGTCTAGCTATCTGGCACAGTTTGTCAGATATCAAACATATTTAGATTAATTATGGCTGACCATCGGCCATTTAAATAGGTCAAATTCCGTAAACCCCAAAAAGCAAATCTACATCCCTGAGGTATGTGTAATATGAAACCAATGACACAGAAGATAAAAAATAAAAAATTTGAAATCCGTGACGCATTTCTTTGCACAGGCACGAGTTCTTTCAAACAAACAGAACAAAACTGAAAATTCGGATAAGAATTGAGGGACAAGAAGCATTTTATGTGAATTGTTGACAAAAGTGTCCTAATTAGGTCCTAAGTTAATTAATAACTAGATGTGACTGTTTTCGGTACAAAAACATTATAAAAGCATCCCCGTTAGATAGGCCTATTTCCTAGACTCTAAACAGGCCCTCTCACTCAGCTCAAGGACTTTAAAAGTTAGGGTCTCCTGTGGATAATGGCAGCTGGTCAATTCAAAGTGTTGGCAGGTTGTCAGGTCCACTCAGCGACCAGCATGGGTTTTGTAGAAGGGGAATTCCGACTGACCACTGCATTATTATCCAAGCCAGAGACGAAGGTTAGCAGTGTCTACACATGGACAGGTGACACTGCTGAAGGAATGTAGATATTTCCAGGTCAGTACATGACCACCCCAGTATATATAAAAAAAATAATGAGAAAATAATGACCACCCCTAATTATTTTTTTCAATAGCTGCATCCCAAAAGTTAATCAGATTATCAGAAATGCCTAGAAAACCATCCTATCAAATATGACTGCAATCCAATCAACGGTTTATAAGTTATTGTGCCCACAAGCTTTTTTGGTGGCCATCTTGGAAAATAGGCGTTTATGGCTTGGTGCCAAAATATAATATATCTGAAGAATATTCCTGTCACATACCGGTAGGTCATATTCCAGTGTATCCAAATACAAACAACGTTTTGTTGATGTATCGCCAGAAGATATAATACAATAGTTAATTATTTAATGGGCAGGCTAACCTCTTCTATCGGCTCATGGCATTAAAACGTCACAGCTGCAGTTAAGCATCACCTGATTAGTGAGTGGCTGTAACTGTTAGAGTGGGGGCATGCGGTCGCTATATACAGGGTGTTCTCACCTGCTCATATAGCGGTCCATGGAAGTACACAAACATCGCATTTAGTAAAAAGTAGCAGATTATACACCGAAAAATATGGCAGGTAAAATTTTAACTAAAACTAAAATTAATTTTTGTAGGGCCTACCGGTCAGCCTATTTCTCTATATAAACTAGTGGTTGTATGGTAGAAAAAATCCAAAACTGGCAGGCTGTAAAGAAACCTTTTTTAAATAAAACAATCTGTGTTCATCTAAATCTACTTGCAGGTTTAGCTATTCACCAGCAAACACAGGGTCGACGGCAATAAAAAAATATGTTTTTTCTTTTTTTATTTTTTTTCGGATTTTGCGTTTTCGTGACTAATTTAAAAAAAATCGCCTAAGGGATGTGTGTCTGCAAAATTAAAGAAATCCATCCACAGGTTTCCGAGATCTGTTCCGGAATTGAAATGCGGACCGATGGACAGCGGGGCCAGAAGGACATCCGAGGCGACGTCTATACCCCTGCAACAACTTCGCCGGGCAGGGGATAAAACTACAACATGCAATATAGTCCCAGAGCTAGGGGGGTTTTATTTGTGTTGAAAGGTCCATACGATCCAAGAGTTCCACCTATAGTGAAATTTTCTCAAGAATCCGAATCTGCGCGTCTTACAAAAATCATCCTGTCCAAAAGTACCGTAAAAACCCTTTAAACACTAGTACCGTCGAAATCGCAAACCGCAATTTGAAATATTGGGTATGAAGTGATTGTTTGATAAAAATGTGTTGATTTTCTCTAAAATAAGTTTTAATTATTTATTATCACTCACATACGACACAGGCTTTCACATGGATGTAAAATACTTTGTGACTGAGCAATGACAAATGCACAATATAGCTTTAAGTTGGCATTTTAACACGTATTTTTTCCCATTTTTCATACTTTTTCAGTAAATAGACAAAATACTTTTCTCTCAGTCGATTTTTGTACAGTATAAATGTTTAGTTTTGATTCAAACATGTTCTAGAACTATTGTTGACTTAAAATTTAATCATTTGGAATAAATATAATGAGTTATGTGGACATAGTACTCGCTTTTTTGGTTAGACGTGAAATTAGCTCGCTTTTCTTCAGGCTCGGGAAAATTGACCATATCTCACATTATTGCCCACTGAGTAGTCAAATTTTGAGCTATATCAATATATTTGATATCAATAGAGAGCTACTGGCACAGGCCTTCACATGGAAGTAAAATATGTTGTGTCTAATCATTGACAAATGCACAAGAAAGCTTTAAGTTGGTATTTTAACACGTAATTTTACCCATTTTGCATACTTTTTCAGTAAATAGACAAAATACTTTTCTCTCAGCTGATTTTTGTATAGTATAAATGTTTAGTTTTGATTCAAACATGTTCTAGAACTATTGTTGACTTAAAAAAACCCCATTTGGAATAAAAATAATGAGTTATGTGAACATATTACATGCTTTTTTGGCTAGACGTAAAATGTGCGCGCTTTTCTTTGGGCTCAGGAAAATTTTATGTATCTCACAGTTTTACCCAATCAGTGGTCAAATTTTGAGCTATATCAATATATTTGATATCAATAGAAATCTACTGGCACAAGCATTCACATGGATGTAAAATATTTTGTGTCTGATCATTGACAAAGGCACAAGAGAGCTTTAAGTTGGTACTTTACCCCTTAATTTGACCTTTTTTCATACTTTTTCAGTAAATAGTCAAAATACTTTTTTTCTCGGCTGATTTTTGTGTATAATAAATATTTAGTTTTAATTCAAACATGTTCTAGAACTATTTTTCACTTAAAATAAACCCATTTGGAATAAAAATAATAAGTTATGTGAACATATTACATGCTTTTTTGGTTAGACGTAAAATTTGCGCACTTTTCTTTGGGCTCAGGAAAACTGTATGTATCTCACAGTTTTGCCCAATGAGTAGTCAAATTTTGAGCTATATCAATATATTTGATATCAATAGAAAGCTACTGGCACATGCCACGGATGTAAAATATGTTGTGTCTAATCTTTCACAAATGCACAAGAGAGCTTGAGATTGGTAATTTAACACTTAATGTTATCTATTTTTCATACTTTTCAGTAAATAGTCAAACTGCTTTTTTCTCAGCTGATTTTTGTGTATAATAAATATTTAGTTTTGATCCAAACATGTTCTAGAACTATTTTTCACTTAAAATAAACCCATTTGGAATAAAAATAATGAGTTATGTGAACATATTACATGCTTTTTTGGTTAGACGTAAAATTTGCGCACTTTTCTTTGGGCTCAGGAAAACTGTATGTATCTCACAGTTTTGCCCAATGAGTAGTCAAATTTTGAGCTATATCAATATATTTGATATCAATAGAAAGCTACTGGCACAGGCCACGGATGTAAAATATGTTGTGTCTAATCTTTCACAAATGCACAAGAGAGCTTGAAATTGGTAATTTAACACTTAACCCTTTGAACACGAGATTATTATGCTACTGCGCTGTTTCTGAAACGAGATTATTTTATGACGTCATAGTTATCTCATGCAATCAAACCCGGAGATCTCCGGGCCTCGTATCTGAATGGTCTCCCTGAATCACGGAGATCTCCGGGCCTCATCACAAACGGGTTAATGTTATCTATTTTTCATTCTTTTTCAGTACATAGTCAAAATATTTTTCTCTCAACTGAATTTTGTGTATAAAAAATATTTAGTTTTGATTCAAACATGTTCTAGAATTATTGTTGACCTAAAATAAACCCATTTGGAATAAAAAATAATGAGATATTTGAACATATTACACAATTTTTGGGTTGGATGTGTCATGTCTCAATGATAACTATCGCCGAGATGACAATATAAAATTATAATAAAGAGTTGATAAATGGTTTGAACATAAAACGATGAGCAAACGGAGAATGAACAAACAACACGAACTCTGAAAGAAATGAAATGAATTTAATGTAATATTATATATGAATTCCGAAACAAAAATAGATAAATACAAAATGATGAAAAGTCTGATGAGGTGAAGTTATAATTTCAATAGCCGAAGCTCACAATAATTCTAAAATCCAAAATACGCCTTACCGCTAGTGGGGTGAACAGAAAGTGAATTCTGTTCACGAAACGGGGTTCTATACACCCCGAGCCCGCCCACATAATCACGCAATGTTCACTTGCTGATCATAGCGGTCAATTCAACAGTGTCAATAGTTCACTACTCCGATACAGCTACAGCGGTAACTCCTCAAAGTAGAGCGTACACAGCCACTCCCCAGATACTGTTGTTGTAGATCAGCGGCCGTGGCCGTAACAGATGTAAAATTTGGCACTTTTCTTCCAGCCCGGGGAAATTGAAAGTGTTTCACATTTTTGCCCAATGAATACCGGGTATCCAAAATAAAAAAATTGTACAAACATCTTTGATATCAGTTAAAAGTAACTATCAAGGGCTTTAACGTGGATACATAATATTTTATTTCTGTTAAATACAAAATGTACAAAAATTAAGCGCTAACTTTATCCCTCCATTTGAACAATTTCCAACGTTTTCTTAGTCAATAGCAGCAAGACTTCTCGCTCATGTTAACTTTATATGGTATAAATGTTTGTTATTATTTTTACATTCTCTGGGGCCATTTTTCAAAGGTTATCTTGACGACTGAAGAAGTGATCACAGCCATTTTTAAAGTTATCTCAGCCACTACAAAAGTTATCTTAGTCACTGAAGAAGTGATCATAGCAACTTTAAACGTTATCTCAGCCACTACAAAAGTGATCTTGGCCACTGAAGAAGTAATCATAACCACTTTAAACGTTATCTCAGCCACTACAAAAGTGATCTCGACCATAAAAAACTGCTGTCAGCCAATTTTAAGGTTATCTAAGCCACTACAAAGTGATCTGGGCCACTAAAGAAGTGGTCTCAGCCACTTTTAAAAATATATAAACGACTATAAAAGTGATCTTGACCTCTAAAGAATTGGCTACAATAACTTTTAAAGTTATCTCTGCCACTATAAAAATGATCTTGACCACAGCGACTTTAAAAGTGATCTCAGCCACTACAACAGTCATCTTGGCCACTGAAGAAGTGATCTCAGACAAAGATCACCTTTGCAATGGCTGAGATAACCTTTAAAGTGGCTGTGATGACTTCTTCACTTCTGTAGTGGCTGAGATAACTTTTAAAGTGGTTATGATTACTTCTTCAGTGGCCAAGATCACTTTTGTAGTGGCTGAGATAACTTTTATAGTCGGTGTGATCATTTCTTCAGGAGACAAGATCAGTTTTTTTGTGGCCAAGATCACTTTCACGGGCTGATATAATATTGTTAGTGGTCAAGATCACTTTTGTAGTGGCTGGGGTCACTTTTTTAGGGACTGACATAAGATTATTAGTGGCCAATATTACCTTTGTATCGACTGAGATCAATTTTAAAGTGAATGTGATCTTTTTTTCAGGAGACAAGATCAGTTTTTTGTGGCCAAGATCACTTTTACGGGCTGACATAAGATTGTTAGTGGTCAAGATCACTTTTGTAGTGGCTGAGATAACTTTTGCAGTGACTGAGATCACATCTTCAGTGGCCAAGATCACTATTGTAGTGGCTGAGATCACTTTTAAAGTCGTTATGAGCACTTCGTCAGTGGCCAAGATCATTTTTATAGTGGCAGAGATCACTTTCAAAGTGGTCAAGATAACTTTTGTAGTGACATAGATCACTTTTTTAAGAACTGACATAAGATTATTAGTGGCCAATATCACTTTTGTAGTGGCTGAGATAACTTTTAATGTGACTGAGATCACTTCTTCAGTGGCCAAGATCACTTTTGTAGTGGCTGAGATCACTTTTAAAGTCGTTATGAGCACTTCGTCAGTGGCCAAGATCATTTTTATAGTGGCAGAGATAACTTTCAAAGTTAGTGTAACCACTTCTTCAGTGGCCAAGATCACTTTTGTAGTCGTTTAGATATTTTAAAAAGTGGCTGTGATCACTCCTTCAGTGGCCCAGATCATTTTTATAGTGGCAGAGATAACTTTCAAAGTTATTGTAACCACTTCTTCAGTGACCCAGATCATTTTGTAGTGGCTTAGATAACCTTTAAACTGGCTGACACCAGTTTGTTTGTGGCCAAGATCACCTTTGCAGTGGCTGCGATAACTTATAAAGTGGCTGTGCTCACTTCTTCACTCGCCAAGATAACTTTTGCATTGGCGAGATAACCTCTTAAGTTGCTGTGATCACTTCATCAGTGGCCAATATCGCTTTTGTGGTGGCTGAAATAACTTTTAAAGTCGCTGTATTCACTTCTCAATGGCCAAGATAGCTTTTGTAGTTGTTGAGGTAACTTTTAAACTGGTTGTAATCACTTCTTCAGTGGTCAAGATCACTTTTGTAGTGTCGCAGATAACGTTTAAAGTTGCTGTGATCACTTATTCAGTGGCCAAGATCACTTTTCTGGTGGATGAGATCAATTTTAAAGTCGCTGTGATCACTTCTTCAGTGGCCAAAATCACTTTCGTAGTGGCTGAGATAACGTTTAAAGGTGCAATGATCACTTCTTCAGTGACTAAAATAACTTTTGTAGTGGCTGAGATAACTTTAAAAATGGCTGTGATCACTTCTTCAGTCGTCAAGATAACTTTAAAAAAATGGCTCCAGAGAATGTAAAAGTATTAGCAAACATTTATACCATATAAAGTTAACATGAGTGAGAAGTCTTGCTGCTATTGACTAAGAAAACGTTGGAAATTGTTCAAATGGATGAATAAAATACAAAGTTAGCACTTAATTTTTGTACATTTTGTATTTAACAGAAATAAAATATTATGTATCCACGTTAAAGCCCTTGATAGTTACTTTTACCTGATATCAAAGATGTTTGTACAATTTTTTTTATTTTGGATACCCGGTATTCATTGTGCAAAAATGTGAAACACTGTCAATTTCTCCGGGCTGGAAGAAAAGTGCCAAATTATACATCCAACCCAAAAATTGAGTAATATGTTCAAACAGCTCATTATTTTTTATTCCAAATAGGTTAATTTTAAGTCAACAACAATTCTATTCTAGAACATGTTTGAATCAAAACTTAATATTTTTATACACAAAAATCAGTTGAGAGAAAAGTATTTTGACTTTGTACTGAAAAAGAATGAAAAATAGATAAAATTAAGTGTTAAAGTACCAACTTCAAGCTCTATTGTGCATTTTTCAAAGATTAGACACAACATATTTTACATCCGTGGCCTGTGCCAGTAGCTTTCCATTGATATCAAATATATTGATATAGCTCAAAATTTGACTACTCATTGGGCAAAACTGTGAGATACATACAATTTTCCTGAGCCCAAAGAAAATCGCGCACATTTTACGTTCAGCCAAAAAAGCATGTAATATGTTCACATAACTCATTATTTTTATTCCAAATAGGTTAATTTTAAGTCAACAATAGTTCTAGAACATGTTTGAATCAAAACTAAACATTTATACTATACAAAAATCAGCTGAGAAAAAAGTACTTTGTCTATTTACTGAAAAAGTATGACAGATAGGTAAAATTACGTATTAAAATACCAACTTAAAGCTTTCTTGTGCATTTGTCAATGATCAGACACAAACTATTTTACATCCATGTGAAGGTCTGTACCTGTAGCTTTCTATTGATATTAAATATATTGATATAGCTCAAAATCTGACTACTCAGTGGGCAATAATGTGAGATATGGTCAATTTTCCCGAGTCTGAAGAAAAGCGAGCTAATTTTACGTTTAACCAAAAAAGCGAGTAATATGTTCACATAACTCATTATTTTTATTCCAAATGGGTTAATTTTAAGTCAACAATAGTTCTAGAACATGTTTGAATCAAAACTAAACATTTATACTGTACAAAAATCGGCTGAGAGAAAGTATTTTGTCTATTTACTGAAAAAGTATAAAAAATGAGAAAATTACGTGGTAAAATATCAACTTAAAGCTATATTGTGCATTTGTCATTGATCAGACACAAAATATTTTACATTCATGTAAAAGCCTGTGTCATATGTGAGTGATAATAAATAATTTAAAAATAATTTAAAAGAAATTTAACACATTTTTAGCAAACAATCACTTCATACGCAATATTTCAAATTGCGGTTTGCGATTTTGACGGTACTAGTGTTTAAAGGGTTTTTACGGTACTTTTGGACAGGATGATTTTTGTAAGACGCACAGATTCGGATTCCTGAGAAAATTTCACTATAGGTAGAACTCTTGGATCGTATGGACCTTTCAACACAAATAAAACCCCCCTAGCTCTGGGACTAATAAGATAAAGTTGTTTTAATTCATAGATTTTATACATCCATCACCATATACCAGCGATAATGCAAATTATTCGAGAATTTAAAAAAAAGTTATATATCAACAGCTGAAATGTTTTGCTTAAATCAATCTGTTAACTATAATTAGGTCATGGTAAAAACATGCTCAGCAAAAAGTTAAGTACAAGTAGCTTAAATGCTCAAGTTTAGGGCTTAAGTACATGTTACAGAAACCGCCCCCTGGTTACACTTCGGTGAGGGATTGAATCAGAAATAAATTATTGCAGTAGTTTAGGCAAAAATACAACACCAGGCTAATATTAGGGATGAGCACTTCTGACCAACAATCTTCTTTAACCCTTACAGCGCGGGGAGCGACTCTAGTCGTCAGAATCTGACGTCTGTAGACATCAGATTCTGACGACTAGCGACTTTAGTCCTGTAGACATTAGATTCTGACGACTAAAGTCGCTCCCCGCACTGTGAGAGTAAAAATCTTTATAATGGCTGTAGACCCATAACATAGGTATTCAAAGGAATCAGAAAGAGCTGACTAAGATGTTTATGATAATTTCAAATTGAAAAAATAACTCTTTGGTCTCCATAAAAAAATTCAGCGCTTTAAGGGTTAAAATAGAAGATCATTTTTATGCTGTTGAATAGGCCTACTTAATATACTCACATTATTAGACATCATAATGGTCAGTAGAGATTTGTTGTGCGAGTTGAATGCAACATTAAGCGTAGTGGCTTGAAAAAGTACTAGAACTGCATGTAAAACTGGATATTAGGTTAAGGAAGAATCCAAACTTTGAGTGAATTATATTATAAACGATACATTTAGATAACAAAAACAACTGTCACTAAGGATGACAATATCCCCTCCTGTTGATTTGTTAGTAACAGAGAATATAAAGAAAGAAATCAGAAAATCTTTCAAGCCAAGATTGATCCTAGTACAACTTTGGATAACTGGATAACCCAGAGCCCTCTCGTGCCGATAGGGAGAGATTGCTCTGGTCACAGAATGGGGGGTGATTCGGCTCAGATGGTGGATAAAATGACTGGGGTAGGAGACCACTGTAATGCCACCAGTCACAGTGTTTCCATAGACAATGTAAAAATCCTAGACAGAGAACACGGCTGGAGGAAGAGCAAGGTGAAGGAGGCTATTCACATCAAGCAGGGAGCACCTTCCATGAACAGTATCAGGGCTGGCTGCTACTATGCAGTACACTATACAGTACTTGTAGTGAATTGAAATTCTCTTTCATTTCCCCCACCTGTTTCACACAAATTCCCCTCAAATTCCCCAGAGGGGAATTTCTGTGAAACAGTTTTACCCATTTTCCCCGAGGCGGGAAAAATTGATTTCTCGGTCGGGGAATACTGTTTCACCATTGGGAAACTCAATTCACCAATTTTAACCCAATTTCCCCGATTCTCCCCGCCCCCCCCAATTTTTCCCGATTTCCCCCCAATTTCCTCAGAATTCCCAATGATTCCCCAGTTTCCTGTGCAGTTTTCAATACAACTTCACAAGCACGTGTACATCATCTCTGAGGCAGACTGAGCATTAGGCTTAGGCCTATTATATAAATATTACATGTGGACAAGGCCTATCTTTGAAAATGAGATTCCACATTACGCCCTATGTTAGACAAAGAATTATTATAAATCTGAGGGAGAAATACAGATTGTCATTTCTTGCTATTAGATCTGGACTTAGAATCTACTCTAATGAGCTTCCATACGCTCAGAGTGGTGAAGACACCAGTGGCAGTGGCATCCATTCATCTGGTCAGACCCCTGGTTAACCCTTTAAGCCCCCACGATGCATTAAAGCATCATTTTACATCCCTGAAAACAGACTTAATTTTCCTACAACAAAGGGTTTTAGAACGAAAATTTCCATGAGACTGGTTTCCCAATACATGACAATTTTTTTCAATTTGAAAAAAACATCAAATCATCTTCATCCACTACAAGTCGAGAATTGCGACAGCAATTCGCGGCTTGTAGTGGATGAAGATGACAAAGGTAAATTCAGGCTTAAAAGGGTTAAAGGCTGACACAGATACATGTAGGCCAATCTGCTTGGGGTACTCGTAAAGTGAGCAGATACTCATGGATAATGCTGTTTGGCTTTGCAGTGCAGCAGGCCTAGACTATAGTAACAGAGACGAGTAGACTCGATATTCTATTATACTAGCCAACATATCCAGTTTAGGCTGAGGCTAGTACAGCACCTGCAATTCTGTATTTCACATTTATGGCCAGTAGACTGGTTGTTCAGCTGTCACCTCATGATACCTCTGCTCCACCAAACCCATAGCGTGTATGCGTCAGCATGGCAAAAGTAAACTGATTTCCCTGGTTTTCCCCAGGCCGGGGGCGAATTCTGGGGAAATTCAAACAAATCCTGGGGAAATTCAGGTAAATTCTAGGGAAATCCAGAGAAAAGCTTTTCGCTTGATTTCACTCGTTTTCTCAGGTATTCGCTCTTGGGAAAATCTAATTCCCATGATTTCCCACTGGCTACTGTGAAAACTCCGGCAAAAAATAAATAGTGAAAGGGAATTCGTTGGGAAAAGCAAATTCGCATTCCCTTCCACTTCAATTCCCCTCCCTCCCCTACAAGTTTCACAGTACTGTATATATAGTACATGTATGTGTAAAAAGAATGGTCTATATTTGTAAACCTGTACATGCTGGAATACTGTCACTGGAAATTACCATTGCCAGTATATCTTTCGCCTGCTATAGTAGCTTATTAAAAAGATGACTTAAACAGGCCGTCAAGTGAGGAGAGGTCCCCCAAAAATAGGAAAATAGGATATGGGGCTTTGAAAAAATAGGACTAAAACAGGACAAAATAGCTTATAACGATTGGTTAAAACAATAGTGTACTAAGTGACATTTTTAGCCTTTAGAATAATAACCAGCTAAGTCACCTATAATATGTATAAAGTTCGAATTTATTCCAAATTCAGATTAAAACAACAGATCAAGTCGACTTAGCACATTGTTATTCTCTTGAAAAGGAGCACAAATCAGCATACTATCTGTCCAACACAGGACCAATTCGACTTGACACATTGTTATTCTGGTGTTTTATGCTTATGGGCTCTGTTTCTGGGACAAAAACGGTGCAAGTGCACTTGGCGCATTCTTATTCTGAGACTTGTGGGGACAACACAGGGGATATCCCTGGACTTAGTTCATTGTTGATCTAGGATATTGCCAATATGACTGTAATTGGCCCAGTAGTTTTCGAGATCTGCTCTGGAAATGAAGTGTGTGTCAAAATGTCTAAATAGGTCATAGTAGGGGCCTACTGAACCAAAAGTAGGTGAAGTTCATATACCTTAAAAGGCACAACTGGACCCTCTGGAAGTGTTGTGTGTAAAATTTGAAGACAATCGGACACGTAGATCCTGAGATATGCTTCGGAAACGAAATGTTCGTGGATGGCCCGAGTCCGTAACATCATTCAATCTCTTCTGTGACATTGCGTATTGAATTCAGTTCAAAAATATTTTAACTTGACCATTATCCACCTGGAAGTCACCCACACACCACAAATTGTTATCCTATGTTATTTTCACACAAACTTATAAGCAAAAGAGGTAAAACAAGAGCACACTCGATAATAGCCCGCCGCCGAATTATGATAAAGAAAGTAAAGACGAATGTCATCACATAAATAACAACGCAAGATATAAATGGTATGTTAAACCAGCCGCTTTTCAAGTTATCGCGCCCACAAGGTCAAATTATGGGCGTAAAATAAATCTGAAAAATCGCAATAAGTCGACCATTTTGATTTTTTTACCGGCCATTATTGAGCTTGTCCAAGAACTGCTTATTAGTAACATGCATAACAAACTTGAAGAGGATACTTGTGAAAATGTTATCGTGCCTACAAGGTCAAATTATTGACGTAAAATGAGAAAAATCGCAATAAATCGGCCATTTTGAATTTTTTTTCAGCCATTATTGAACTTGTCCAAGAACTACTTATTAGTAACATGCATAACAAATTTGAAGAGGATATGTGAAAAACTTTTCAAGTTATCGCGCCCACAAGGTCAAATTATTGACGTAAAATGAGAAAAATCACAATAAATCGGCCATTTTTTTTTTTTTTTTAGTCATTATTGAACTTGTCCAAGAACTACTTATAAGTAACATACATAACATATTTGAAGAGAATATGTGAAAAACTTTTCAAGTTATCGCGCCCACAGGGTCAAATTATTGACGTAAAATGAAAAAAATCGCAATAAATCGGCCATTTTTTTTTTTTTTTAGGCCATTATTAAACTTGTCCAAGAACTACTTATTAGTAACATGCATAACCAATTTGAAGAGGATATGTGAAAAACTTTTCAACTTATCGCGCCCACAAGGTCAAATTATTGACGTAAAATGTGAAAAATCGCAATAAATCGGCCATTTTTTTTTTTTTCGGCCATTATTGAACTTGTCCGAGAACTGGTCATTAGTAACATGCATAACAAATTTGAAAAGGATATGTGAAAAACTTTTCAAGTTATCGCGCCCACAAGGTCAAATTATTGACGTAAAATGTGAAAAATCGCAATAAATTGGCCATTTTTTTTTTTTTCGGCCATTATTGAACTTGTCCGAGAACTGGTCATTAGTAACATGCATAACAAATTTGAAAAGGATACGTGAAAAACTTTTCAAGTTATCGCGCCCACAAGGTCATATTATTGATGTAAAAGGTGAAAAATCGCAATAAGTCGGCCATTTTGAATTTTTTTTCAGCCATTATTGAACTTGTCCGAGAAGTGGTCATTAGTAACATGCAAAACAAATTTGGGAAGGAAACATGAAAAACTTTTCAAGTTATCGCGCCCACAAGTAAATGTTAACGCCGACGCTGACGCCGACGCAGCAAACTTCAATTGCAATAGCCCACCTTTTTTAATTAAAATTAAAAGGCGGGCTAAAAACGAACGGAGGCCGATTCCATAGATCACTCTGTTGCACCTTCGGTGACAGCTAATAATATTTTCATACAAAGTGTAAAATTATGTCCAAAAGAAAGAACAAAATCTGATGAAAAATGTGCATAGCACTTAAACAAATTTGAATTCACGAACAAAAATGTGTGCTGGGAAAAAGATTTACGTCCCAAAAAGTGCATGCAGAGAAATTAGGGACCCAAAAAGTGTGCGCGGGGAAATTATAATTCCGAAAAAATAGGACAAATCGATGGGTTAAAACAACAGTGTGCTAAGTTACATTTTTAGCCTTCAGAATAATAACCAGCTAAGTCACCTATAATATGTATAAAGTTTGAATAGATTCCAAATTCAGATTAAAACAACAGATCAAGTCGACTTAGCACATTGTTATTCTCGTGAAAAGGATCACATATCAGCATAATATCTGTCCAACACAGGACCAATTCGACTTGACACATTGTTGTTATAGTGTTATATGCTTATGGGCTCTTGTTTCTGGGACAAAAACGGTGCAAGTGCACTTAGCGCATTCTTATTTCGAGACTTGTGGAGACAACACACGGGAAATGCCTGGACTTAGTTCATTGTTGATCTGGGAACAATCACTGCATATTCTGTGTTCCTAGAGTAACAATGAGCTAAGTCAACTTGGCATCTTGTTGATCGCAATTTTGTAAATAGTTTACGAAGTTAAAAAATACTCTGATAACTTCACTTGATCTACTGTCAAATTCCAATCGCTGTGTGTTTCATCAGTATAAGTCCAAGTCTACATGCTAATAAGTGAATTTAGCAGACTGTAGTTCTAAGCAAAACGACAAAAACAATTTCTCTGTCAAGTCGACTTGACCCACTATTGTTTTAGACCATCGAAATAGGTTTGTCTAAAAAATAAAACAAAATAGGTATACTTAAAAAATAAAATAGGATAAATAGGACTACTAGACGGCCTGCTTAAAGTAAATTAAGAACATTAAATGGTACAGCACAAAGAAAATTGTACCCACACAAATGGCCTTACTGTGCAATGCAACATATGGCAAGGGGAGGCTTCAAAAAATTTTGGTATTACATTTAAAAACTAAAACCATGACAGGATTTTATCTGTATCAATAGCGGGTAAATATTTGTGTTTATTTTCCTACCAGCGATTCAGATTTATTTGAATGCAAACATTTTTAGTCCACACATACATTTGACAGTTTCACATGAAATCTTGTGACCTGTCTGAGTAAAATATTACTAGTGTTTCTGTTTATATACAAACAAAGGATACACACATAGAGAATGGCAAGTGCTAAATGAGGAAGAAGACCAACATGTTCTCGTCGTCTTCCACGGGGTTCTGTTGCTGTCCAAAACAAAGCATCCAGTAGGTCTTGTCCAAAAGAAGAAAACAGGCGATCTGCTACCTTGTAAAAAAAGACCAGTTGTGAATAATAAGTTCTGCTGTTATGCCCTACTCACTTTGACGCAAGATACAATAAAAGATGGCACAAGATACAACAACAAAAATGAGTAATGTTGTCTTATTTTAATAACCAAATTATTTGACAGAACTGAGTAGCCTACAATTTTTTTAAATTGTATTACAAAATACAAGTTTTTTAACTACATACATGACACATGTCTAAAATGTGAAAACTGTGAATAGAATGAGCCATGAGGATATGGGACTAATTGCAAGTGACAAAGTGCTGTAACCCTATACATAGATCAAGTCTTCTTCACTTGAAGGTGGATTTTCATTTAAATATCATATTCCCAAATATGAGATAATCAGTGTTTAGTACAGATGCAACTTTTGTGGGTCATTTCTCCCCATGACTGTAAGCATAGCTAAAAAAATGGGGAAAAGTGGGAAAACTATAAGTTAGTAGTTTTTGAAGTTGTACAAACTCAATTGTATAAAGATGTTGTGTGTTCATTAGACTACAATGAATGTCTGGCTGACATTATCTTAAGCTGGGCCCTTATACTCAAACTGGCCAAGACAGCATCACCAAATTTGTTGAATCCGCCTGGATCCAGCTCTACTGCTTACGTTATGGTTATGTCTGGGGATATGTAACGTAGGAATACTATTATTTTAAACACAATTTTCTCCCAAAACTACTCTAATAAGCGCCCATCCCCATGTAGCCTCAGGGGTTTTTCAATTGATGCCCGGGCGTTTATTAGAATAAATACAGTATGCTAAATATGGAGACCAGCTAAAATGGGTTGAAATATATTGAGTATCAGAATTGTATATTGTGACCCCAGTCACAGTCTGTGGCCTAGATATTGGTCCAAAGTGAACTGGGGTCATAATTATGTACATTGTACTATAATTTTAAAATATGAAGTAAGTACAATAAGGTACTGCATGTTGATGACTCCAAGGGCATTATTTACATGTTTACTTTAAGTACATGTTGTATACAAAGTATATACCGTACTTTCCGGCGTATCAGACTTGACTTTTTTTAAACACTTTTTTAAAGGCTGGTGTGACTTATGCTCTTGTTAGACATATCTATGGATTTTAACTTAGCAGAGGAGAATCTGGAAAAAAACCCAGTGTGTTCTACCCTCTGTCACGTAAAATGACGCGATTGACCTTCAGGAACTGGTAATGTGATATCATTGTTTGAGGTCATTGTATGTCAGTGTAAATACCATTTGCTGATGTTAAATTCAGTTTACTGCTGATTATTTTGCAAAATGTATAATAACTATGTATTTAATTTGAAATTAATTGGGTAATGTTTCTGTGAAAGATTGTGATCATTTGTTTGTTTGTGTCATTTTCTATCGGGAGCATTCGCTGGGGAGCGACACAATCGCAAAGAATTAACCGTTAAATGGTGTAGCCAGAAAGTGTTTGTAAACCATGGAATGGTGTAGTAATATAATGATGTAAGTTTAAAACTATTGATTATTAGGAATATATATATATATTTCAATACATCAACGCATAATCTATGTATCATATAAACAATGACAAAGTCCTACAATTGCTATTCGCCAAAATGTTATTGCTGGTTATGAAATGTCTCTATATCTGATTGTTGTTAATAATTTGTATTCAGTATAAATCAATGCCCTTTAATCAACATTGCCACCTGGTGAGTGTTGGTCACTTACGGAATATACTTTTAATATTACTCTACCAGGCAATTTAATATCATTCTCTCCTCTTTTCATGCTATGTACTGACACTTGTCTGAGCCTCATGCCTTGTCTCCTCCGGTGCGACCTAATCATGGTTTGAGCCTGATCTTGAGCCTAGTGGGACTTATACTCCAGTGCAACTGATAGGCCGGAAAATACGGTATATCTTGTTCAAAGTCTATATATACTAAGGTCAGTATGCTAACAATGAGTGCATTAAAATGTACCTCTAACATGTTGAAGAAGATATATAATTTGATGATAGCTTGACCACGGATGATATGATACATCATTGAAACATCCACATACCCAAGCAGAAAACATACACTTAAAATAATGAATCCTTTTAGCAAGTCACAGATTTGTGCAGGTTCCAGTACACGCCCAGGTGTTCTCCAGCTATTTAAAAAATATTCGTGAAATTTAAAATAATGTAATTTTATTTTTAAATAATGTAGTGGAAACTGTGATATTTCTTAAGTGTAATATGAGTTAAGCTGCATTTACAAAGAAAGTACTGTCTGATATACAACACAATTACTCTATACCAGTAATAAACAATGTCTTATATGGTTAGTTAAAGATGATAATGAAACTGCTTAACAACGGTTTAAATTCAATATAAAAAATGTACAAACCAAGGTGAAAGCACAAGTTTTCCCAGGAGTTTCACTAAAGCCATTAGAAATCGCAAAGGCAGGAAGGTGAAAACATAAAGAAAAACTTCTACACACTGCATGAAACCAAAAATTATGAACTGAAAAAAAGGTACAATATTATTCATTTCATGAAAAATTTACTACATACAACATTTCTATCAGAAGTAATATTAGCAAGAAATTTTTAACTAACACTAGGTAGCCTACATTTGAAAACAAATTCCATCCTCAAATATTATTACATTTATTTGTACACAGTTTTACTATTATTTGAATGTACATGTACTTAATAAATTATTGGCATATATATATAATGAGTAATTTGACAAAACTGTCAGTAGCAAATGAATGTTAGTGTTCTATACATGTAGCTTGACAAAGCTTACAGAGCAATACCTTTTCCACTTCTCTTGGGATTTTCATGAAGGTATATACTCTCTCCCTTTTCTCAGTGTATTTCTCTTCATCATATTCCAAGAGATAGCCACGACAGCTCAGAGTACATATAGGTGAAGAATGAAATCTCTACAAATAGTTCACAAAGCCAAGGAGTCAAATCGGATGATACACAAATTTATAACAATTTAGAAAACAAAAACTTAAAAGTTATAAATTTAAAAGTTATATTTAATTTGTCACAGGGCTTGCCAAATCCTATGCCCGGAAGCCCGGGGCTACCATCTTTTCACTCTGGGCTATCAGAAGTTGTCTATTTTTGTCTCTATAGTTAGAAGACCAGTAGCCCGGAAAGTCATCCGGGCTACCAAACACAATAAGGCTTTATCAACCCCTGTGTCACCCAATTGCAAGCGGGTGAAACTTATTCAAATATGCTTAATTTGTGACAAAACATTTGCAAATCTGAATGTTAAAACAGACATTTCATTTGCAATAGCAGTGATTTAGCCTGGTAATTATTCTTTTTTAAATGATTATAGTAGTGCTTAGCACTTTAAGGGTTAAATTGTTATAAATTGTTATAAATTGTTATAAATATTCATTTGTCACTACCGGGTACATACACCATATTTTGATCAGTATGCCGATGTAATAAATTAAAAATAAGTAACATAGAAATAAGGGTTAGCTATCACATAGAGGAATTAGGTGACCAAGTTTGGTTGATGAACCCTGGGTTCTCTCTATTCTATACAGAACAGTGACAACACAACACTTAATTTATCAGCACTTGTCTCATACTAGTGAGTAAGGTAAAAGATATACCATGCTCTCAAAAGACACTTCTGCAGTGCTCATGAATTTTACCATGAGAAAGATCATTCTTGCCCATTATCACACATTATATTACAAAAGGAAGAGCTTTACCAACTTTGATCTCCATTAAATTATTTACTCGACTACATCTTATTTACCAACAGAACGAAGGTAGCTCACTTTTGCTGGGAAGACTAGATCTTCTAAATGATGTATTTTTGCCAGTATTGTGACTTTTCTCTGGGTTATCATCCACTTTTGAATCTGTGGTATCTTTCTGGTCATTCTGGTTCTTGTTTTGTTTCTTCTTTTCATCAGTCCCAAAGTCAAAAGATAATGTGACTGGCACAGATTTACTGGCACTGCAATGATGATCCATGCTCTCAGTGCAGCTAACACTAGATTTCAGAACACATGGCTCATACTTATGATCAATGATATTCTCTTTTAATGATTCAGACCTTTTTACTAAATTTAATTTTTCATCCAAACTACTGCCTATTGATGATTCATGTGTCATTGACTGGGAGGATTCGTCATTGTTGATAATTGAAATTTCATGGTCTGATACATCAGTTAGAACAGCTTGAAAAATTTCTTCAGCAGGATTTCGAGGAACAGATTCATTTGAATGGTCTATTTGATCCGCCATTTTAATAATATCACATTGACCACATAAAAGAACACACCATTTGGTGTGGATGTTTTTTGAGTGACGAGAATATCAGATGTCACAAGAGGACTAGCTCTTTATTTCCAGTTGGGATTCATGAAGATGTGCACTTAAATGGTGATAATCTGGAAATACAGAAAAAACACTGTTCTAAATGTATCATATTTGACAAAAGAAAGTCTGTGTGAAATATATTCATTACATTATACAGTCCATATCATGATAAAATAGAAAATGGTGTAAATATATGTACAAGTTTAAGTGTAACATGTTTATGAATAATTAAAATAACAATCCGAGATAGAAATATGTTTCCCGCACAAAAACCAGAGATAAAATAGCTGCTATTAGTGGGAATACTACTATAAATAGTAAAAAATGGTATGTAAAAACATAGCAATAATCAGATAGATGCCGGTTGAGAGACATGTGTGTCTTACATTTTGTTGGTGTGACAAGGGTGTGTTCACACAAGCGTAACAGTGATACAATTAGTGGCAACACTTCAACGCAATTAAAGTTCAGCCATTGCACATTTTGCAGTCTACCGTAGGTTTTTTGTAGATATATATATGGTACAGAAAATGAGTTGGTAGGTTTAGAATTTTGAATGTTACATGTTCACCAGGGGACATGATATACCATTAAAGTGATCAACAGTTCACATGAATTGGAGCGTGTCTAATTAACCCTTTAACTCCGGTTTTAGTCTGGAAACTTACATGTTATTGTACTATGTGGGCTATTGTTAATATGTTAATCAGTGTTAATTATTTATTCTTATTTTTCCTTTTACTACCACAGGACACTATCGTGCCATGTACACAACATATGTGTAAAATTTAAACGATTCTTCATTCTAATTAAATTATAAATATTAGTTCATTTAAACGTGTAAAAAATATCTGCAGTTAGGACCTATGGTCCAGCGGTCATTAATAAGTAAGATTATTCCTCAAATAAACAAGGAAACGTGAACAATATATGACTTAGGTGTTATGATCACATCGTTGTTGGGAACAATGAGGAAACGTCATATATGCCAACACCGTGTGAGAGTGAAATGAGAATTGCTCCAGCCCTAGAGGTATGCAGTGGGAGGCTAAACCTTTAAGCGCTATGCATGTCTACTTAAGCGATATGCACGGTTATCTGTTAAATTATTAACTGATTACATCACAGAACTTTGTCAGGAATCATAAGTGTTTTTACATAAAAATTTGCAATTGTTTAGTCTCATAATATTAAATCATGATAATAAGATAGTCCTACAAGCTAATTCTGGTGTAGGCCTAAGACTCCTATTCTGTTTCCGAATGATACCACATGCTGAAGACGTAAATAATGCTGCAAATCATAACAAGAGCACACTCGACAATAGCCCGCCGCCATTATTGAACTTGAAGTCATTATTGCGGCCACAAGGTCAAATTATTGACTTAAAATGCGAAAAATTACAATAAATCGGCCATTTTAAATTTTTTCTAGCGATTATTGAATTTGTCCGAGAACTGGTTATGAGAAACATGCATAACAGATTTGAAGATGATACATGAAAAACTTTTCAAGTTCATGTTATTAGTAACATGCACAACAAATTTGAAGAGAATATGTGAAAAACTTTTCAAGTTATTGCGCCAACAATGTCAAATTATTGACGTAAAATGCGAAAAAACGCAATAAATCGGCCATTTGGATTTTTTTTCCAGCCATTATTGAACTTGTCCAAGACCTACTTATTAGTAACATGCATAACAAATTTGAAGAGGATTAGTGAGAAACTTCAAGTTATCGCGCTCACAAAGTCAAATTATTGACGTAAAAGGCGAAAAAATCGCAATAAGTCTGCCATTTTGAAATTTTTCGGCCATTATTAACGCATATATACATGATATAGGCTAGATATTTTTGGTCAATTTTTTCATCTGATAGATAGGTAGTTTCAACACAACAAATTTTTTATTAAAAACAAATATTTCAAAATTATGGGGGGGGGGGGGGGGCTAGTAGGTTCACTTTCAGCGATGCTTTATAATATAGGTCTAACGCCGTTCCGTAGGCCTGCTACCAGTCAATAATACAAGAATTATATAACTTGTCTTAAAATAAAAACTATTAAAGTCACATTTCTGTAATTTGAACACAGCATCATGCATAAGGGTAGGAATGTTCATGTCTGATATGGAGTAAATATTCAAATAACATCACCCCCTATCGATCTGGTTTCGACATGATGACTCGGTTTTGACATAAAGAGGTGGTCTAGAGGTCTACCGCACAAGAACTGTGTTTTCATTATTAAATGCTTCTTGTTTCCCTTTTTTTCGTGAACCTGTGACGTCACGCCGAATACAGAATTGAAATTTCTAATACATTTATTTTAGCAATACCGGGTACTATAGCAATAGCAATTTAGTTAGCCTAATATATAAACCCGGGTGAAAATATTTGGATCTACACAGGTTTTTTACAAGGTGTAGATATGAAGATCTACACCCGGTAAAGACATTAATGCGATAGTACTAGTAGATTTATTTATTCACACGGTATTAAAGGGGCTGGCCCAGGCTAAAATCATTAAAAAATCGGTGATTTAATTTTGGGTTCTTAATATGACCATATGATGTAAACATGTCCAAAGACTAGAACTGTACCATTTTATCTACCAGCTCGTACCATTATCGATTCTAAACCTACCAACTCATACCATATATCTAGTTACACTTATGCTCACTGAATGAACTGCGGGACATGCTATAAAGGCCTAATATAATACATACTAATGAAATATATAATTACAACTATAGGCTATGGTCGAAATTATAAATCTCATTATCTAATCATGTTTTTTAATATGTATTTCGTACATCGATGATGCTTGCTTACGACCTGTGCCTTGCTATAATAGGCATATATCTAATGCTCATGCATTAGGCCTATCCCCATGCTTCAAATAACGTTTTAAAAATATATATATTAAAAAATAAAAACAAATACATAGCACATACAATACATGCTTGATGTTCATTATACATCCGAACTTTGAAGAAACACAACACCAATTAAAATAGGAAGTGCGACTTTTACAGGTGTTATATAACGGCGCCGGTATGGATTGCATCTACAGCTTCTACGGCCCATATTCAATCACAATAATAAAATATATCCAGGGGTCTAACTGTGAACTCAACTGCTCCACCCCTGCACCCCAAGTGCTGTGATGAGGATTCTCATGAGTCGCTTCAGCCACTCGCGAAATGTCAACGGCTTTGATGATTGATTGATTAATTCCCTCCACTAATACTAATGCAAGGGGTCAGATACGATTGCATTTTGTTATTTTATAGAAAATAAAGTAAGTCGTGAATGTCGCGTTATTGATTTAGGTTCCTGGAGAGTTTGTGTTTGTGTTCCTGGGAAGTTTGTGTTAATTTCATATCTTCATATATGTCTAGACGGCTAACACATGACTTACGGTACCGGTACTCCATCTAGTGACATACCCGGTATATCTGATATTAGCCCCAAATAACAAACAAAAAATACAATTGTGAAATGTTCTTTACTTTAGAGATATTAAATACCGGTACAGGTTTAAATGTAGATGGACAATTAGATCTTCAGGTAGCCTATATATAACACCTATACCCGCCATCAGATTAACTTGTATCACATGTTTTTCGCCAATTTCTCAGTCAATTCTCAACCGATTCTCATGAAATTGTGTATGGACTATTTGCGAGTCACTCGGCGACTACCGTGAAATTTTCGTCGGAAAATAATGTTTAGCTAAAAAGTTAGACAATCTGGTATGTAATGCAATTCAGGGCTAAAAACATATTTTAATTTAACCAGTTTAATGGGTTTATAGAGGGACGTCATAATTTCAAATTTACAACATGTCAAATGGTCTAACTTTTAAACTACATAATATTTTTTTATGAAAATTTCACGGTAGTTGCCGCGTGACTCAAAAATAGTCCTTGCAAAATTTCATCAAAATTGACTGAGAAATAGGCGAAAAACATGCGATACAAGTTAATCTGACGGCGGGTATAATTGCTTTTATATACAAACTAATGTGTCTGATTCGCATGTCGGCTCCGTACAAGTTGAGAAAATGGCATAATAATATAAATATAACATATTTAATATGTACTTGATATATCTTTACTAAATGTTGGGTATTATATTATCTAAAGCATAATTTTTATTTTCATAATAAATTAGGTTTATCACTTTATGGTATTGAACATAGTGGTACGAGTTGGTAGGTAGATTGGTACGAGTTGGTAGATAGGTTGGTACGAGTTGGTAGTTATTTGGTACGAGTTGGTCTGTTACGAGTTGTACATGGTACGAAGTGTCCCGCTACCGTCTAACTCGAGGCCTACACTCGTGACTCAACACTGCACACTGTCTGATGTGTCTCTAATTACATGAATTATCGTCCACCCCTCAAACTTTGTCAGACTCAAAGGAAAAATTGAGACAAAGTTATCACGCTAGGCCGATAAAAAAATTCAATGCGATGCAAAATGCGATAGGCAATGATTGTGGCTGTCTTAAAATGTCACAATAAATTGTGAAATTACAATAAATTAGCAAATCCTTTAGGCAAAGTTTAGCAGTTTAGTATCTATTTCCTACTGTGAGCCGTCGGTGGTGACATACTCCGGTGTGCTACATCGACTAGAAGCCTCCATGGGCCGGATAAGCGAATATCCACGACTTCTCCACTCCCGTAGTCTACTCCCTCCCTCTAATTTTACATTCTACTTTACTCCCACGCTTACATTGCCATCGCCGGATTTGGGTTTGTGATGGCCTTAGGCCGAAAGGGTTGGTGGGCCCCATTAGGCAGGGGGTCTGCTGTCAGGCTTCCAGAAGCTGACGATTTTTAGATTGCTGGAGATGAATTCTGAGCAATAGGGCTATGCTTTCTTTTACAGTAAGATCTAGCCTACCCAAGGCTTTTAAATCTGTTGACTTGAGACTAATTGTAATTATTTCATATTCATAGTCAGACTCCTTTATTTGAAGTTTTAGGCATTTAACAGACATATACCGTCCTCTCCGCAGGTATCCTAGGTAGCCTATCGTAGGCGTGCTGCATTGCGGCCGCAGTCAATCAACACATTTTTTAGACATCGACCTGTGGCGCTGTAGCATCTTGATCTCGTCCGACCTCAGTGGTGCCGAGCGGACCTGGCAAGATTAGGATTGACTAGTCCAACTCACGCCAGAAACAACAGCATCACCTGGTTTCCCGCTTTTCTTGTTTATTCCGTCCCGTATAGACAGCCAGCCCGAGCAGACGGGTCAAGCGAACATCATTCCCCGCTGCAAGCTATGCATAGTGCTATCTGATCTATCTACAATAAATGGACAAGTGAACATCATCTGGTTATTATATTTGATTCTTCCTGTTACCGCCGAGCCAGCGAGCACAAGACTACCAGAGTCTGTCTGACCCTGACCTCTTAACCTCAACATTGGTGACCCACAACGTCACCTGAACCGCATTCTGAGTCGACCGGTCAACTCAGAAACGTTACTGAGTTGACTAAATTTAGCTTTCTCTCTCACTAATGTAATTAAGTTGAAAAAACATAGCTCTATAAATGTAAAATGCTGTTAAACAAGTTGTTTTGAATTAAATTAGATTGAGAGAGTATTCGCTTATGTAGACATTTTTACAACAACAAAACAACGTTTCTGAGTTGAACTAAAAAACGTTGCTGAGTTGATTGATTTCTGCCTTCTGTCTCATTATTGTAATTAAAAGTGAAATTTGAACTCCATGAATGTAAAATGCAGTTTAAAAAAGCTGCTTTTGATCAAATTAAAGTGAGAGGGTATTTTAGAGGGTTTTTTACAGAAACAAAACTACAAATGACACTTGGTTAAATTTCTGAATCAAATTCACCCTCATTCTATTGGCATGCATTTATTTTTTCATGGCATTCAAAATAAATGTTCAGCATTAGGCAGATTATGTTCCCATATACAATTGTCTATAATGATGAACCAGAGCAAACACACACTTTTTTTCAGAAAATGGGGTTTTCAATTCTTGAGAGATCACATAGATGCGCTTAAAACCTGAGGTTTACATCCAATTACCGTGTCTTGTCGACTCAGAAACAATAATGTCAACTCAGCAACAACATAATTTCACAAAAAAATATCTGTTCTGTCTTAACAATTTTTATGTCAAAAAGTGTTATAAATAGTGACATATCACCAAACTATCATACAAAGCAATTTATGATCATAAAGATTTGAAAATCCTCAAATATAATATATACCGGTATATTCCGTTGCTGAGTTGAAATTTTATTTTTACGGTCCATCACGAGAACATAAAAAAAAAATCTGTTTGAGATTAAGCTCTAATATTTTGAATGTGTATCACATAGACCCTACACTAAATATCTGACGCCAGTAGATACAATTTGAAGCGATTTTTTTTCTTCAAAAATAAAGAATGAAATACCCCTTAAATTGTATATTCACCCTCAAAATGTGATGTTTGATACATAAGATAACAGTCTACACAATGAAAAAAAATATTACAAAGAATAAACAAATAGAATACACAAAGAATTTACAAAATTCCATTTATCCACAGTTGTGTCATCTTACACCACACTAATGTTTATCTAGTGTAAAAGAAATAGTAAGATCAATATAGCATCCGACCCTAAAAAAATTGCACGAAAACGTTTTTTGTTACTTTTTATTAGTACAAACCCTGGAGAAGCACATGCCAAAAGTTTTCCATAATTGGAGCAGGGCTAAAGGTTATATGACGCTTTTTCAAAATGGCCGCCAAACACGATAATTTACACCATTGTACTCCAAACATTACTGATTTAAGACTGTTTTTTATTATGACACGCTGCAGTATGCTTACATTTTCAAAGGCCAGTGCAGAGTAATATATTATTACATCAATTTTAATAAAAAAAAAAATATTAAAAATGTGTCCATGTGGCTGTCAAATTGAATTTTAAATTATCAATAGTAGAATCAATATACCGCACATATAGCCCGACCCTAAAAAATTGCAAGAAAACGTTTTATGACTTAAATCCATAGTATGGGGCATGGAGAATGACATATTAAAAGTTTTCTGGATTTGGATCAGGGGAAAGGGTATTTATGACGTCATCAATAATCAACCGCTAATGGTTATGTAATGGACTAGAGATATGGCTATGTTCCCATTAGATAGAATTCTTGACTACTAGGGTTAGCAGATTGGAACGTCATTTACAAGGAGTTATGATTATGTAAAAATGTATTTATTCTTGCAGCTAATTAATGTAAAGCCGTTGCAAATGGCTTCTTGGAGTAAAAGGGTTTTAATTATCACGTCATTAATTGATACAATAGGAGACATATCTATCAATAGCCACTGGGGAATTCTCAGCTTAATCCGGATCCACTGTAAATCCACTATCTTACTATGCTGCTGCGTTATGTGTACACTAGTGCTGTCTCCTACTACCGTATTAGATGTGTTCAGTAGATACATATTCAGTCAGATAAATCAAAATCAAGGTTACTGCAATGACGACAATGAGCGAGAATCTAACATTGTGTCCCTTATGTGAGAGAGAATTGGGATCATCTGAAGATTATGTTAAGATAGGTGAGAAAGGAGCAGTAGGGATAAATAAAGCAAGTACTGAAAGAGGTCAAAACGTGAATGTAATGGCTGGAAGAGGAATACATAAGTCGTGTCGTATGAAGTATGTTAACAAAAAAGATATTCAGGGATATAATACAATTAATCCTAATTCACAAACGACTGCCAAAAGAAGTGCACGCATCTCTACGGGAATGTTTGAAAGTAAAACTGACTGTTTCGTTTGTGGGATAAAAGTTATCATAAACTATAAGAAGCCCGAGGAAAATGAATATAGCTGCGTCAGCACTTTTGGTTTGTGGATAAGATAATAAACCACTGTAAAACACGCAGTGATGAATGGGCTTCATCTGTCCAGGGCCGTATTGAATATTTTGGTGGCAAACTACACGCTGCTGACTCTTTATATCATCATTGTTGTGATGCCAATTTTCGCACTGGTAGAGATCTTCTAATGCAGTATCGGGCAGACCCTGGTGGCAAACGGAAAAAAGCTGGGCGTCCAAAGCATACTGACTAGGAACGAGCATTTCAAAAGATGTGCCACTACTTCGAAGAAAATGATGAAGAGCAACTCACAGTTACCGATCTTGCTGAAAAAATGCAGGAATAATTCGAAGATGCAGATTCCGTCCCTTATGGTAAGCAGTATTTGAAGTCTAAGCTTTTTGAACACTATGGAGACTCATTATTTATAGCTGAAAACTGTGATCGGCAAGATATTGTGACATTTCGTGAGAATACTAGCAACATTTTGCGTGATTACTTTAACATGCCAAACAAGAATGACAACGAAGCTCATAAAAAAGCAATCATAGAAGCTGCCGCCAAATTAATAAAAAGTGACATCAAAACTATCATTGAGCCATTAAAGGATGTGTATCCACAGACAGATGAGGTTTCTTTAGAATCATCTCTTTGGTGCATCCCACCCAGTTTGCGCTGTATGCTTCAGCAACTAATTATCGGAAAAGACACACGTCGGAAACAAGCAAGTATTGGACAGGCAATTGTTCAAGCAGTGCGTCCCAGGGCTGTGCTAGCTCCATTACAGTTGGGGCTTGCTGTCCAAATGCATCACCAATTTCGATCACGATTTTTAATAGAAAATCTCGCTGCGATGGGTTACTGTTCCTCATACCCAGAAGTCCAAAGATTTTAGGAAAATGCAGCATTCTCAACGTGCCCTGACGTGTTAGGTACTGCCAATATATCCAAAGGGATGCTTTTGTTGGCAGCTGATAATGTCGACCACAACATTGTATCCCTATGGCATAACTCCCAGCCAAAAAAATCAGTCATAAAGTTTTTAGAAAAAATATATCTCAGTTACAAGTCACTGAGAAAACGCATGTAGATATTATAGAATACAGATTTGCAAATCATGTACGTCAAAATATAGAATTCCAACCACTTCCAACATTAAATAATATAAATCATAGTGCTGTTTTATTGTGGGAGCTGTCTTTCAATTTCAACCCACCAATGCCAAATTGGTAAGGAATGATGCACACACTCCTAGTGGACCA
Source organism: Flabesymbios commensalis (assembly GCA_964017125.1). Lineage (NCBI taxonomy): Eukaryota > Metazoa > Annelida > Polychaeta > Terebellida > Flabelligeridae > Flabesymbios > Flabesymbios commensalis. The sequence goes on from OZ024912.1 coordinate 65,973,394, forward strand.
CCCTGGACAATCATTAATATTTTTTCTTCCAATGATCGATATGTACCCTGGCGCCAAGACATGTATATATTCTACCCTTCTGTATATTTGTAACCTTGCGTCTAAGTACAACTTCCCACCTGTTGTTACATTTGATCAGCCCCTGTTCTGGAAAGCATCTCAGATATTGCATGAAGTAGCTGATACTAATCCAATTAAAGACGTTGTACTGCTATTAGGAAGTTTTCATACCTTCATGCATTTGTTAGGAGCTATAGGAACATTGATGGATGGAAGTGGACTTAAAAGACATTTTAGAGACATAAGAGAATGCAGTGGTACACATGATGAGTGGAAAAACTGTGCAACGCTCATTTCGTGGACATCTTCTAGTTTACCAGTCTCTGCCAAAGCAGATAGTGACAAAAATCACTCTTGATGAGCCACAGTTTGATAACTTTGTTGAAGAAATTAAAAAAATGTACCTGCTAATGGATAAGGGTGAAATTGTTCTTGACATATTACTGCAATCTAATTGTGCTAAAACATTTGTAAGGCATTAGGTAAAAAAAAAATTGTTTTTAAATTCTGAAACTAGCAAGCTTTGGCTGGTCTACCAGAAAATGGTAGAAGTGGGCCAAGAGCTTATTGAAGCTGATAGAACAGGATCATGGCAAATGCATCTTCATGCTATATCCGAATGCTTACCAATATTTGCTGCAGATGGCCATGCTAACTACTTGAAATCTGGCTATCTGTACTTGCAAAATATGAATATACTACAGACTAGCAATAATGTAGTCTTCCAAAAAATCCATGTCAGGATTTTATGTCATAAGGCGCACTAGCCAGTATTGGGCTGGCTTGGGTTCAGATTTGGTAATGGAGCAAACAATGATGAGGTCTCTGAAAAGCACGAGAGGACTGACTAGAGGAAGTGGCATGACAGAACACCAAAGAGCCATATGGACAATGTCCGCTCCTATGTCATCAGCATATAACTATGGCATGCAGAATTTTAACAAAATTTGTATGTAACAAGCGAACAGCATAAAGAGGCAACACCATCAAGAATGGAGAGGGACATAAAAGACTTCGAAACTCTTACTGCCAAGCTTAAGCAGCATTCTCCCTTTACGGGGGGAAAAGGCCTAAGAAGCATTATTACAGGTTTAAATGCCGAGACTAACATCAATGTTCAAGAGCTGTTTAATGTGGGCAGAAATACTGTAAAAAACATGGAAGGACAATCAGTCTTCAGTTATTCCTATAAACGGGAAAATAAAGTTAAGACTCTAGCTTCTGGTCGGGTCATAAAAGTGACTCGAGATGAAACTATTGATCCGGCTTTACTTTTTCAAAGATTCCTTGTTCTATCACAATCTGGGGATCTATGTGTAGATGATGTATTGCAGTATGAACTTTCTCCCTACCCACCATCTTTGTTTGAAGCTAAATGTGTGCTAAGAAAGGAAGATAAAGCTCAATTTATGGATGCAATGAGAAATCATGCAGTTGCATCAGAAACTGCTGTACTTTAAACCTTGCCAACGACCGATCACTATGTTCTTGATGGAGGCTCACTCATACATCGCTTGAAATGGATCGAAGGAAATACATATAGCTCTATTGCTGACACATATGCATCTTTTACCCACAATTTATATGGCAATGCCAGAGTTGTGTTCGATGGATATACTGGAAACCCTAGCACAAAAAACAATATACATCAGCGTCGAAGGACACACACCTCAAATAAAGTGGACATTACAGACACAACACAATTTTCTGGGAAAAAAAGAAGATTTTTTTCCTAATGATATGAACAAACAGGCTCTTATTACAATGATCGCTGGTCGGTTAGAAAATAAAGGTTGTCATGTTGTGCATGCTGAAGGGGATGAAGATGTTGATATAGTGAAAGCTGCAATTACAATGTCATCCTTCCAGTCAACTACTTTACTAGGAGAAGACACAGACCTATTGGTTCTCTTACTTTTTTATGCTGAAAGTAGCTCTCATGACCTCTACTTTCGCTCAGAGAAAAACAAAGAGAAATTCCGGGTGTACAATATAAAAATTCTGAAACAATTATTTGGCACTGATATCTGCTCTGTTCTGCTGTTTGCTCATGCTTTTTCTGGTTCCGACACCACTTCAAGAATATTTGGAAATATCAGCCTTTCATAAAGTCGTAATCGGCGACCCTGTTATGCATGCATGTGCAAAAACATTCTGCTCTCCTGAAAGTGATAAAGATGATTTAGAAACCAATGGCTGTAAAGCGATGGTGTCTCTGTTCGTTGTTAGCCAAACTGACTCCTTGGAATCTTTACGCTGCAAATTTCTTTCAAAGAAAGTGGTAACAGCCAAGAGCTTTGTTAAACCTGAAAGACTGCCTCCAACAACATCTGCTGCGAAATTCCACTCTTGGGGAAGTTGTTCCATTGATGATGGTCAAAAGTCCGGCACCAGATTCGTTATTGAAAATGATCGGGTGCAGCTGCTCAACTGGATGTATTACAAAGAAATGTAGCTGCAGAAAAAGTAACATGGAATGCACCTCAGCTTGTGGACATTATCGTGAAAATATGACCCAGGACCCGGTATCTGATGAAGATGATTGTGATGCCTAAATCATGACTTCATTTTTGTTTGATAGCAACATAGAAAGTTAATATTCACATATGAAAACATAAAAATGCTGTGAATGATTTAAAACATAATGTATACAGTATCTGCTTCCTACATACTTTAATATTTGGAGAAAAAAAATTGAAAAAAATACCTTATTTTGTATGATAATTTAAAATCCAATTTGACAGCCACATGGACACATTTTTAAATTATTATTTTTTTTTTTATTTTAAATTGATGTAATAATATATTACTCTGCCCTGACCTTTTAAAATGTAAGCATACTGCAGAGTGTCATAATAAGAAAATAGCAGTAATGTTTGGAGTACATTGGTGTAAATTATCGTGTTTGGCGGCCATTTTGAAAAAGCGTCATATAACCTTTAGCCCTGCTCCAATTATGGAAAAAATTTGGCATGTGCTTCTCCAGGGTTTGTACTAATAAAAAATAACCAAAAACGTTTTCGTGCAATTTTCTTAGGGTCGGGCTATATGCGCGGTATATTGATCCTACTAAAACACAGAAAGTTCCCTTTGTGCCATGTTACACCACACTAATCTCTATCTATAGTGTATACAAGGAACACGGAAAGTCCCCTTCGTGTCATCTTTCACCGCACTAAATTTTTTATCTAGTATAAAAGAGGAACACGGAAAGTATACCTATGGTGTCTAATAAATCAGAATCTATTTGAAGAGGCAAATAATAAGCTGTGCTGTGCTGTGCTGTGGTACACAAAGGGTCATTCCTTTTACTTCAATTATTTCTATAGCGAGATTATCTGGAGACATCTACACTAACACTAATGATGATTCTTACAACATATTTAAGCACATTGTTACAATCCTAATAACATTTGGTGCTTTTTAAAAAGAAATGTTTTTAAAATTTTTTTATAGATTTTTTTATCTTATCATAATATGAGATACTATACCGACGAGTTAAAAAGCAAATAAGGATGCTGCTGAATCTTCTGTGCGTTTTACAAGGTACGCGATCCAAATATATAGGTCATATAATATGTTATTCCATGGTGCACAAAGGGTCAAATTGCCAAATTCGTCCGAAATTTCGAGCTTGTTATCCCCCAAGTTGGCATTGAGTCCAACGGTATATGATAAGTGATGTTGTTTTTTGGTGTAACTTTGTCTTAATGTTTAGTCACTTTGCTGCTACACTATATAATACGTCTGAGAGTACTGTCTCGGTGTTCTTGGCCTTCGAAATTTGACAGCGCAAAACCTCCTAACTGTTAAGCAAATGATGCTGAAAGTGGTGAGTCTGCGTTTATATTAAACATTTAGCTGGGTGTGATGAAGAGCTACTGAGAGCTGGGTTTGACGGAGAGCTACTGAAGGCGAGTTGGTGGAGATCTGCGTGTGTTGAGCTGGAAGTGATGGACAGCTACTGAGATCTAGGTGTGGTTGAGAGCTGGGTGTGATAGAGAGCTACTGTTCGTCTGGTGTGTTGGAGTTACAGAGAGCTGAGCTGGATGTGATGGGAAGCCACTGAGGGCTGGGTGCGATGGAGAGCTACAGATAGATTAGTTTACTGGAGAAATACTAAGAGATGAGTGTGATGGAGAGTTACGGAGAGCTGGGTGTGATAGAGAGATGCTGAGGACTGGATGTGATAAAAAACTGTGTGTGATGGAGAGCTACTGAAGGCTGATGTGATGTAGAGATACTGAGGGCCGAGTCTGATGGGGAGCTGGGTGCGATGGTGAATTACTGAGAGCTGGGTGTGATCGAGAGCTACAGAGGGTTGGTTGGGTGTGGTCGACAGCTACCGTGAGCTGGGTGTGATGGTGATATACTGAGGGCTAGGTGTGATGGAGAGCTACTGAGAGCTGGGTGTGATGGAAAGATACTGAGGGGCGGGTGTGATGGAGAGCTGGGTGCGATGGGGAGCTGGGTGTGATGGAGATCTGGGTGTGATAGAGAGCTAGGTGCGATGGAGAGATACTGAGGGCTGGGTGCGATGGAAAGCTGGATGTGATGGAGGGTTGGTGTGATGGAGAGCTACAGAAAGGTGAGTGTGATAGAGAGCTAGGTGTGATGGTGAGCTACTGAAAGCTGGGTGTGATGGAGAGCCGGGTGTGGTGGGGAGCTGAGTGTGATTGAGAGCTGGGTGTGATGGTGAGCTATTGAAAGCTGGGTGTGATGAAGAGCTCGGTTCAATGGAGAACTGAGTGTGATAAGGAGCTACTGAGGGCTGGGTGCGATGGAGAAATGGGCGTGATGATGAGCTACTGAGAGCTAGGTGTGATGGAGAGAGGGGTGTGATGGAGAGCTGGGTGTGATAGGGAGCTACTAAAAGCTGGGTGTGATGGAGAACTATGGAGAGCTGGGTGTGATGGAGAACTGGCTGTGATGGAGAGTTATTCAGGCCTGGGTGTGATGAATATCTACTGAGAACTGGGGGTGATGGAGAGCCGGGTGTGCTGGAGAGCTGGGTGTGATTCAGAGATACTGAGAGCTCAGAGTGTGATGGAGAGATGGGGGTGATTGAGAGATACTGAGAGTCGAGTGTGATGGAGAACTGGGTGTGATGGAGAGCTACTGAGAGCTGGGTGTGATGGAGATCTACTGAGAACTGGTTTGTAATGGAGAGCTACTGAGAGTTGGGTGTGATGGAGAGCTACTAAGAGCTGGGTGTGATGGAGAGCTGGGTGTGATGGTGAGCTACTGAGAGCTGGGTGTGATGGACAGCGGGTTATGATGGTGAGCTACTGGGAGCTGGATGTGATAGAGAGCTGCGTATGATGGTGAGCTACTGGAAACTGGGTGTGATGGAGAGCTGGGTGTGATGGAGAGCTACTGGGAGCTGGGTGTGATGCAGGGTTACTGAGGTGTACTCCAAGATTGACTCCGGAGTTTCTATTTTCATCTCCACCCCTGTAATACAGATTTATTATCTTAGACTATCTAATAGACACTGCTTTGCCCCGCCACCTGCATACTCCTGCCAATGGGCTTATCCGTGTTCTACTTGTATTAGTTTCAAAAGAGATTAAGGCAAGGTTTATCATTAAATCTCAATTAGTTTACGAAATGATGATTTCATGCTGATCAGATTATTGATTTGTTTGAAATGAAATTTTACGTGAAATGCAAAACCTCCTAACTGTCAAATAAATTCAGAAAATGGAAAGTAAAAAACACCTATCTGATCTTATTAATGTGTCATTTATTTATTTTTTAAAAGGAGCACATAATAATTGCTATTGTACATAGCCATTTTGATAAACAATCTTCATGAATAGTTAAAATTATCCAGTTATTATCGATTTACTCAACTTATTTTTTTTCAGATAGGTGGTTTTGCGCTTCCGCCATCTATCTAAGAGATGGGTTTTTCGTTTTCACCATCTATCTGTTACATAGGTGGTTTTGCGCTTTCATCATTATCTGATTATATGTATCAGTACTATATGGATTGTCTGAAATGACATTAAATCATTTGAGACAAACATCACGTGTCAGATTACTAGGCCTACTACATACAGTTGTGATTATTGATAATTTTAAATTTGCATTACGGCCGTATTTGCACTTATTAGATAATATTAGGTAGGCTTTCTCTTGGAATATTTCAAGCATAATTGTTATACTCGTTATAGGCCCCCTACTATTAAATAGGGCATCTCGACAAACATGATAGATTGGTCTAATGTTGGTTTGACGTTGTGCCACTGTCTGTGACGCCGGCCCAACATCAAACCAACATTAGATCAACATATCGTGCTTGTTGTGGTATTGACGTGATCAGTAAGTTAAGTTTTGCATTTCTAATTTTAGCAACTTTCACTTTCTTACCGCCAAACCTGTATCTGTATAAGCATACACTATTTCTGACTCTTCGGAAAAAAATATCTTTTTAACGGACTTGTCACGGGACCCGTCACCATCGACAGAGATGAAATATAAACTCACTGGTCAAATCCACGGGGTGCTCAAACTATGTGATCGGCGACACTACACACAGTGTTCGGTGTTGACTTTGAAAGCAAAATAATCAGTGTGATCGTTGGGCTGACGACATCGTAGACAGTGGGCAAACATTCAACAAACAGAGGCCGTTGCTGGCTTTTACATATTGTTAGCTGTACAATGCATGTTTTTGACAAGTGACGTGGAATCATTGATGCACTCCATTACATGATTAGGCCTACATAGCATTTTGAATAATCAATGATGATGTATTTTAAATAATGAATATTCCATATTATTTATTGGCGCTATATTAGCATGATTAATCGATCAAGTTCTGAGCATAAATTCCATTCGTGCAAAGATATATCGCGAATTGATAATGATTTTATAATTGTGGGAGCCTAAGTTTGTGTAAAAATTAATGACCTCCACATATAGCATGTATACTTGGTCAGGATAACTTTTTGAGGATGGTAATATTAATCAGATGACACTTTTGTCCAGACACATGATTCGAATCATGGTGGTCGGAGGCTAATCTTACCCCGGTCACTGAGTGTCACCACAATACTTAATCCTTACGAGTGGGCGGAGAAGAAACATATTGTTTCTTTGAAACCTGAATAACAGAGCGGGGGAGATTCGTTCAGTTCTGGCGTGACAGTCGAACAGCACTAAATAACCACCACACCGAGGCCCCCGCCCACTATAATCTGTGTAGCCACGTGAAATAATTATTTAAATAACAAAGACCACCGTTTGATTATTTCCATCATGTTAAAATGTGTCTTCAAGTGCAAGCAGATAAATGCGATTTGGATAGGCGAAATTATGAGATCCTTTCATAAAACAATGATTTCAGAAAGTTCAAACACCTTCATAAAACGTATTATTGTGATCCTATTACTGAAAATGTGAAAAGTGAAGATTTTCGAAAATGTACACTGGTCGCCATTCAAGCCTTCACACACATATGCATATTTTACGTATAGCTACCGGCCACGATTGCTCATTTGTTCCGGTTTTGGCTCGTAGTTCTGGATTTTAATCCCAGCCGGGTTGGATATTTGTCATCGAGGCTGTGCATGTGCAGTGCTCCGAACTGTTTAACTATCTGGAGTGTGCAGTACTGTCCATTCTGTGAAACTCAATAGCCTTGGCCCACCAATGTTTTTACTAGCTAATACAATGAAGTATGGGAGAGGGGTCTTATATATTATAACATTTTTTCACCGAGTAGCCATTCAAAATGGTTTCTGGTGACGTCACTGCGTTTCACAGAATGGCCAGAGAATATCGGGTGATTCTGCTCTGAAAACATTTGATCTGCCTTGAGCACGCAGAAAGCGATCTATTTAATTGGAGCGATGCCAGGCGGACATGACTTGCAAAACACTGTGTGGATCTTTTGGGTTGGACCGTAGGAGGGTTCCTCTAGAGACTGTTGGGTGGGGAGCGGACAAGGGGGTGGCTTAAAAAACAACAACTCAGATGCCTCTCTGTATGTACTGGGTGTATATTATCTGCAAAGCTTGTAGAATGATAAAGATATATATCATGTTTTCAAACGGCATGTGATATCAAACGACCGAATATAACGGAGTCCAAGTGTGATATCAAACAACAGAATATAACAGCGTGTGACATCGAACGACATAATATAACGGCGTGTGATATCATATGACATTTATAATATAACGGCGTGTGATATCATATGACAGAATATAACGGCGTGTGATATCAAACAACAGAATATAACGGCGTGTGATATCATACGGCATTTATAATAGAAGCTGAAAGGCGTGTGATATCATATGACAGAATATAACGCCGTGTGATATCATATGACATATATGAAGGTGTGTGATGTCAAACGACAAAATATAATGTCGTGTGATATCATAAGACAGAATATAAAGGCGCATGATATCAAATAACATAATATAACGGCGTGTGATATCAAACGACAGAACATAACGGCGTGTGATATCATATGACAGAATATAATGGCGTGTGATATCAAACGACAGAATATAACGGCGTGAGATAACAAGCGACCGTATATAATGGCGTGTGATATCATACAACAGAATATAACGGCATGAGATATTAAACGACAGAAAATAATGGCGTGTGTTATCAAACGACAGTATATAATGGCGTGTGATATCATACCACAGAATTTAACGGCGTGAGATAGCAAACGACAGAATTACCGGCGCGTGATATCAAATGACAGAATATAACGGCACAGAATACTATGTTTTTATCCTAAAAGTCGAAAATTGACTTAACACTGCATGTCTCGTATAGGAGAATAAACAAATTTAAAAAATAAAAAAAAATGATTTATGTGAATTTAGATATTTAATGAAACAAAGATCGTACCTCAGCTGCCAGAATGTGGTATGTGCCACTCAAATGAGTGGAACATGCCACATTCTGGCTGCTGTAGAGGTCAATTGTGATCGCGAATTTGCATTTATAACGGTGACTACACTTGCGTTACCACATACCACATGTATTTTGATATCACACGATTCAGGGTGGGGTTTTCATCATAGAGTGGCGTGCTGCTTCTCCGGGGATATTGTCTGGGAAGAGCCAGAATCGTCAGAGTGTTCCACGTACCCTGGTAGACACGCTTTCAGCACAGAGTCCTTCGCCCGACTTTTGCCGGGTTTTGCGTGACCACTGGGAAAGGAGCTGTCCGCTTCCCCGTGCGTGGGTTTGTCCTTGCGAGGTCGCATCTCATGCGACGAGTGTCTGCGACAGGCGCTCTCTCGCGACGTGGTTTTTGGAGGAAGGGGCTGGGAGGGTTTGGGGGGTCGGCGATCTGGCAGCACCCTGCAGCTCTCCCGATCACTGCAGGGTGAGTCGCCACGTAGATGGGTGCCCTCGTCACTGACCACGGCGCTGTCCGCGGCTGACGTCTCACCCTGACACGGGGGGTTGTGCTGCACACCACTGTCACCATGCGTGTCACCACGCGTGTCACCATGCGTGTCAATATGCGTGTCAATGTGCGTGTCTACGTGCGTGTCACGATGCGCATCACGATGCCGCTGCGTATTCCCAGGATGTGAACCACGGTCCACGGGCTCCGCGTACACGGACACTGACTCTATATCACACTCTAAAATGACTGCGGGGGTCCTTCTGACCTGACCCAGATTTTGCCAGTTCTCTTCCGGTATCTCTAGCTCCACCTCGGAGCCTTGAGCCGTAGATGAGGTGACATCCTCTAGTGGCTCGGAGGCTTTGAGTCCTGCCAGCCAGCGCCGGCACCTCCTCGCATTCTCGTCCAGGTAAATGCGGCTGTCAAACCCGCGTGTGTCTCGCTCTCGTCCCCTCAGCGTGAACTCGCCGGGATTGGTGTCAGCCAGGTTAATGGTCATCAGCTGCACCTCTGGCAGCTCAGACTCTATAATACTCAGCTCACTGCGAGTCCTATGTAGCTTTTTTTTGTGTCGGCTGCTACTCCTCTGTTGGTCTTTATGGTGCTGCTGTGACTGGTGCAGTTTACCACCTGTACCTCCTATGTGACCGTTCACACCAGAAGCACCCCACTTATGAGCATCACCGTCAGATTTACTTCGATGTGACTGCGATAAGTCGGTGAAGGTAGAGACACCTAAGTTAGACTGGTGTCTCTGGGGTTTCCGCGGCTTGTGACTGTTATGTGATGGCTGAGGCGGGTGCTGGCTGGTGGAGGTGGTGGTGCTCGGAGACTCTGGAAGGAAGTCCCTCCAGCATGGAGGTCTTGGAGGCTTGTTAATCATGGTCACCAGATTGTCGTTGTAGTTACTGTACATTCCTCGGGCACGCTGTCAACACGTTGTGGTGCGGTGCCACATGTTTCCATATGTCGACGCGAACTGTTCAATTCGTCTCTGGTAAGACGTAAAACAATAACTCGTCGTAGGCCAATACTATTAGTTTTCAATCATTTGAAGGTGGAATTGCTAAAGCAATGAAGAAAAATGTAACTTAATATTCCTTTTCTTATTATTACCCAAAAACGTTATTACTCAGCGTTGGCAATATCCTCATGACGTGACTCATTGAGCGCTACGTGAAAATATAACAGAGCTTGAGTCTCGCATAATTATATAAATGTTGTATAAATGATATATAATAAATATTACTAATTTACTCAGTCAAAGAGAGTATTCTAATAGATTGAAGCTGAAAATTGTGTCTGCAATTCAAACTGCAAAAATGGATTTCAGACAATTATTTCGCACTTAAAAGGTTGATAATGATTCCTCTCCATTGATTATAGTATTTCCAGGTACTGTAATATTTTTTTCGCTCATTTTACAAAGTTGGCAACAATTACATCTCTTCTTTATTTCTAATTAAATATTCCACGTGGGGTTTAAATCCACAAGATTGTTTAATGAAATTAAATGAATATCAGCTCCTTGTGCCTGGTGCCGTTGACAATCCTGTCAATAGTCCATACATAGGTTTTCAAAACAAGGTGTTTGTATTCTATAAACTATACATGGACTGTTTTTGAGGTCTAAGTGGTATATCCGTTGCTGGAGCTTGTTGTTGGTGTAGTATTCACAGTGATTGGGCGGTGGCCGTCTACACCATACATGTGCCGGTGCAGGCGAATAGTGCAAGTCCGGTCACACAGCACCACCAATAACAAGCTGACAATGTTTGTTTAAACTTCTCTACACGCCCTACATTTCGTGTATTAGGTGCTTCCAATAACACCAAAACTCAATAGCACCGTTGATATCCATTAAGTGCATATATGTGTATAGTGGTGATTCTGTATTTTGTTATGTTCAAAGTTATAAATGTAACAGAAGTTTCAATTCTTAAATTAACAAAATCCAACTCTCACAGGTTTAAGCACTTTTCAACACAATTCACAATATCAAGAGACCGATGATTTAAATTTGTTGAATACTCAATGGTGCACTTGGAACTGGTTTAAAGTATGAAATAGCGTGCCACGTATTTGCATGGTGAAATGGATCCAATGACTGGTTAAGCATGAGAAAGACGATGATCTTATGTGGACAACTGACGCCACCGGGGATGATTATAGTTGAGGTTGTGTTTGTTCATCACTTGTTCTCTGTCGTTGTTTATAAAGCAGGTGAAGAGTGGTGAGGGTTTGGATGGCAGCGCCCTCTAATCCTATGTACATACAGAAGAACAGCTCGCTCATAAGTGTACACAAGGGTTCGTGTGCACTTACTACTCCCCAATATACTTACTTGTACATGATTAGGAGAGATAAATTTGGCGTCCACGTTTACTGGCGCCTTCCTATGTCACTCACGTAGGTAGGTATGGCAACGGTTCTGCCATTGAAATCTCCCGTTACAATCAAACTACATGTGTTTATAACACTACAGAAGGCGGGTTCCATTTGACCTTGCTTCTAGGGTCAAAAATGTAGATGATAAGACACACAATCAAATAGCCTTTTTTCTCGTTGTTCCACAATGTCGGTGATCAGCCATGGATAGGTGGGCCTGGAATTTCTCCTTTGTTCGTCATTCTTGTCTGGCGCACGATTCCAGCAGACAACAAATACTGACTCTAAGCCATCCATCCGGTGTCGGGACGCCAGCCAGATCCGTCAGGTTTCCCCGAACTCTATTCTGGGTGGATTTTCTGCTCCCGTTACACCAGATGTTCCCGCCGCCTGTGCACAGCAGCTGTGCGTCTGATCCCTGAAGCAAACGGGGGCCCTTCTCCTAAGATGCCAGTGATGGAAGTGGGATGTGTAGGCCTACTACTTGCCACACTATCTCAGCTATTCTGTATGTATATATACGACAGCGGCCTGTACACCTCTAGCTTGTACACATCCGTGGCTACTTGCAGTGGCTGGGCCTCTGAGGCCGACTCGGGCTACTGGGACTGTTTTTCATCACGCCACCTCCGGATTGAGTTGCAGGGTGCCGCCCCGCCCAGTTTGACAGCCAGACCCCAGAAACGGCGCAAGCGGGGGTGGGGTGCGGATTCGGTGGTCGCGCGGCGGCTGGGGTCCCCCTTCAGGGTCTGCTATCTCACTCCACCTGCTGCGAACAACACAAGTCCACCATAGTCTAATTAGTGGCCCACCCACCACCACTGCAACCGAGTTTCTTCCGTCCCGGGCCAAATCTGAAACATAGAAATCAGAGTTTACACAGAGTACTCAAACGGTTGCTGTCTCTTTGTTGGGCCATATCCAGAGGCGTTGGCACAACGAAGGGACAGAGTTGGATCCCGGGAGATGGGCCGAACTCTCACTCTAATCTGGACTGCCTCTGCAATGCAATCTTAACAAATACACTGATATAATACACTCGGTAAACATTGGACAGAAACGCAATCCTTGGAGTGATTCCACCACAAATAAAGTGTCACATTTTCTCTATTACGTTAACGCTATAATGCATGCATCGCATTACGCAGACAAAACAGACGCTGTGACATCTTATTTTCTACAGATAAACTCCACGTATTTAAAATAAATATGTAGTATTATCGATTTGTCGGCATCAGTTGTCACATGCATTGTATTTTCGAGCGGTGCGTAACATTACACTAAATCTAAAATCCATCATTAGGGCCTATTTCTCACAAATTTAAACTCAAAATAGGCCTAAAGTAAACCTGTGCAAACGCTATATCTGTATACGAGAGTAAATAATAAAACGATCTTTATTAAAAAGTATCTTGACGAGGAATGATTCAATAATATAGCCTACTGTAGGCCTAATATGGATAACCTATAGGCCTACAAAATAATTAACTTTTTTTCAAGTCACAACAATCCAAACAAGCTTCGTATAGTGCATTGTTCTTACTTTTCAAAATTCTTTAACAACAACAACATATATCGAAAAGCGTAATTGGGACGGGGTGCTCTGTTTTTACCAGGAAAAGCTAAAATATGCTATATTTTTCCGAATGTATGATAGAGCAGTCTCATTTTTTAAACAATTGTTTAAATAGCTGGGCATGTTGGAATGTTGTTGCGTTTGTCAAAAAAAACCACACATTGTATAAATGCTATACAAACGACTACGTTTTGTGTTTACTGGGATACTTGACACCAGTTTAGTGATCCGCCTTGAAACATTTTGGAGCAGCAACCATGTTTCATGCGATTTCCTAAACATTTTTTTTGTTAACATTAACTCATCGTCATCCTCAAGAATATTGAAATAATTATGTGACTGATTTGCTATGAAAAACATGAATGGCATCACCGGAGGCTCTGCTCGTACAACCCTCCCCCCTCCACACGCACACAAAGTGCCTCGAATATACCCAGTAAACAGGTAAACACAAAAGATTTGTATAACATTTTTGTTTGCTGGGTATTTTTTTCAAGAATCTCTTAATCACCCACAACTGTATAAATTGATGTTCAACATAGCTGTACAAAAGTTCATGATAAATACCTAGATAGTTGTCGCGTTCAATTTGAATGCAATCTAACAAATCATTCGGAAGCTATCGCGCTCACTAACTTTTCGAGTGACCACCTTAAAAAAGCGCACTCTTATTTTCTCAAGGTTTTATTTTATATTACCGCTTTAGCTATTCTGCAACATTTCCGCGATAATGAGAATTTTTTTAAAAAATTAACCGTCAGTCGGCCATTTTGGATTTTATTTCCGCAAAATGTATCATGGGTTATCCTTGTGGAAGTCCTTACATTTTGATCTATATGCATGGTCCAGCTATTTTGCTTTGACTTTGAGTTGCGTAAATATTACAAAAATACTCAAATTCAAAATGGCCACTAGACAGCTATTTTGAAATTGTTTGCTCCCAAAAGTTAATCAGGTCATTGACTGACATTGCTGTCCATATTTGTCAAATAAAAAGAAAATTTGCTGGAAACTTTTTCCTGAAATGAGCAACAAGTATTTCCTTGTTAATGGCTCTAGTAATTAAAGGGTTGATAATATGAGAATCAAAATGTCACCAAAAATCCCCTGGTGTTATCTGATGGCAATGTGAAGTATCAGAAAACAGAAGTTCATAGATCAGCTATCATGCAAGATTTCCGGGATAATGAGAAAAAAATTAAAATGGCCGACTGGCGGCCATTTTGGATTTTATAACTGCGAAATTTGTTATGGGTTATCTTTGTGTGAGACATTACATTTTGTTTTATATTCATGGTCCAGCTATAGTTAATTTATAAATATCACAAAATGTTTAGAATTCAAAATGGCCACTAAACGGCCATATTGAAACTGTTTGCTCCCGAAAGGTAATCAGGTCATTGTCTGACATAGCTGAGCATATTTGCCAAATTAAAAGAAGATCTGATGGAAACTATTTCTGAAACGCGCTAACGAGTTTTTCTTCGCTAGTGGCCATAGTAATTAAAGGGATTTCTTCTCATTTGAAACGAGAGGTTGCGTTAGCAATTCCAGCTTCAAAAACAACACATGAAAACTACTGACAGACAGTTCATTGTGAATAAAAAGATGGGTACTTCTACATGACCCACCCATCCCCCGGCCGCTCCAGATACACGGATATGAAAAGAAAATCCGTGTATTACAAGATCCCGACAGCACAGTGTCAGTACGAGCAGACCTAAGCGGGCGGAGTGCCGCAAAAATAAAGTTACTGCGGTTGTTTCGGTGCAAATCCTGGCACCACATGGCGGTGGTTTTGTCTGGAAAAAAGTGGCGGTAGCGCTTCTTCGCGATAAGGCGGCAGCAGCACTGCTCTGCAAAAGCAGTGACTACTTACTTGAAATGTAAGCAGGTATTACCTTCTGGGTTTGCCAAGCAGAGCAGCATCAGGCCACGCCAGTTTGATATTTAGTTATCCTGACACTGGTCCTAAAAATTGGAGCGCGCGAGAAATGTGCTGATGATATCAATGAAAAAGAAAACATCAATCAATTTCTGATTTGTGCATTTGGAATTGCGCATAGCCTACTTTTTTCATAATTTGAATCAATTCTGCGATATATGTTATATTTTGAATGTTGTGGGCACCAAAATTAAAACAAATCTAATTTAAAATTTTAAACTATTTCATTGAACTGAAGCTCAACTTTTCTGGCCTGAGGAAGTAAAGTAATATCTCAGTTAGTGAAACAAGACCAGAGATTTATGGGAACAAATTTTAGACAGTAGATAATGAAAAAAACATTACTAAAATTCATAAATTTTCAATAATTAAAACTGTCTACACTGTACACCATTTCTGCCTTGGTCAAATCACCTCACCAGGGTTTGCTACCATAGGCCTAGTCGACGAATCAACTTAATGGTTTGGACACGTGTTTTAGGTGTTTTGGGTGTGTAACCGCTCGTAAGTGACGAGAGGTTGCACACCCGAAACTCCAGATCACATCTGCAAAGCAACGGTGAATTTATCATTGTAAGATGGACAAGAAAACCTATCAACTCAGCAATGAAAAGGCAAATAGTGATAAGTGATTACTGGAAAAGTAAACAGTTACTGCTCTTTGCTGTATACAGTTCTCATAACTGGATTTTGTAGTTTTGGGTATCGACACCAACTGTATCGGTTTTTATCGGCATCATCTGAGCGGAGGGCAAGGACAACTTTTATCGACGTCTGTTTCCACTGTTGTAGAAAAATGTGCTGCCCCTGTTGCCAACACATAGTGCAGTAAATTGTGCTGCCCTGGTTGCCAACATAGTGCAGTTGCTTTGAAGCCTCTGGCACATAATTGGTGGATAATCAATATATCCCCACCAATCAGATGATAAAGATCTGGGCTAATTCTGTATTAATTCACCCTAATAATAATTGTTTACTAAACATGTAGCCATAAAATTCAAACACGGAAAGCAACAAAAAAACTGGTTCATTTGTAGTTCAAAATATGTATAGTTCCACATGGCTGTCAAGAAGCGTAGGAAGATTTTAAGTTCTTTCGCTCCGCGATTATACTGCACACATCTTTTCTCAAGACTTTGTTTTTATTTCATGTGACGCCATTGTCTTGGAATGCCAGCTTGCATCACGTGATAAAATGAGGCAAACGCGGTGTGTTAGGGCGCCCTCCCTCCCTCCCCTTCTCAGGGACACTGATAACAATCAAGCCTGCTATTTCATATCATAATGACCCGGATTACGCCGTCTTTGCATACACAAGTGGAACATTCCCATAACCTACTGGTTTCAAGGACCAAAGCTATATCAACCCTTTAGCCCTTTATAATCATTTATTTAATCACTGCCATTCACACAGAGATCTCCCATCTCTATGTGAATGAAAATGATTGGATTAATGAACGCATATCCCAGTACACAAAACATTTGTATATCATCTATACAATGTTGGACCAACTATGAGCCGACGTTGTATAAATGTTATACAAATGTTTTGTCTTTGCTGGGATAGACTTCGAACGCGTTTAAATCACCGTTTGTCAGGTTTGTCCTAGTCCGTTTGCCATTCTGTTCCGTCAATCAAACATCGCTCGGACAAGTGTAATAACACAAACGAAAACTCAGGATGTCTATATAATTGTATAGTGGATACACATTTAAACCGCTCAATAACAAAATGTTTTCAACCACGTGTAAGTTGTGTCTCGCTACCGCGACACACAACTTCAAGTGGGTAAAAATTACTCGTGCACATTTGCTTAATTTGAAACTAACCAAACATTTGTAAACCTTGATATTCAAAGACTCGTTTCCTTCCCCAATGAAATGATTTGATCAGCTAATAAAACAAAAAAACAAGAGCGAACTCAACAATAGCCCGCCGCCATTATTGAACTTGAAGTTAACGCTCCCACAAGGGCAACCATTATTGCACTTGTCCGAGAACTGGTAATTAGTAGCATGCATAGCAAATTTGGGAAGGATACATGAGAAACTTTTCAAGTTATCGCGCCCACAATGTCAAATTATTGCCGTAAAATGCGAAAAATCCATTTTGAGCTTTTTTTCAGACATTATATCAAACTTGTCCGAAAGCTCCTTATTAGTAACATGCAAAATAAGCATGGATACATGAAAAACTGTTCAAGTTATCGTGCCCACAAGGTCAAATTGCGTACAATCACAATAAATCGGCAATTTTGATTTTTCTTCGACCATTACTGGTCATTAGTAGCATGCCTAACAAATTTGGGAAGGATACATGAATATCTATAAGTTATCGCGCCTACAAGTAAATGCTAACGCCGACGCGAACGCCGCCGACGCCGAACTTTAATTGCAATAGCACACCTTTTTTAATTAAAATTAAAAAGGCGGGCTAAAAACGACAAAAGTCGTGATAAGCGGTGAAAGGGTTATAGCATTCATTCAAATAGATCATATTTTATTCTACCTTCGCGGGAGTGTGACTTAAGTTCAAGTGGGTTAAAAATTATATCCTATAATTTACCGCTTGAAGGATTAGAAAAAAATCTTTGAAAACATTTTTTTGGCCTGGAATGCATGCATATTATACGTTTTTCAAGAATTATTGCCAGTATAATTATAAACTGTAATCAACACGCACGGGTCAGTCATGCGTGTAGGCTACCAGGTAGAGAATGTCCTCGCTCTCAAGTCTAATTATATTTAAATAAATACTATTATGAGCGCAAATTTATCTTATAACTAGGCTACTGTTTTTTTAAATAAGATAATACATGAACCCAATTCTGAACCAATGTTCGGCCAGCGTTCGCGACGTTGGCTCAACATTGGATCAGAAATGGTCCAATTTATTAGAAGATTGAACTATTAAACTGGCATTGAACGTTATTACGTCACTGATATAGAAAACAAAAATAATTATTGTCTTGTTCAAGCAGCCGCCTCCCGCTGAACACAAGGTGTTCAATGTGAGGAATACGAAGTGGTTGTTCAAAACTCGCAGCTTATTTATGATCATTTATGCCCGGTGCCATATACTGCATTACCGCACAGTCTTACATTTTGTCTAACAAGAGGTGCACATTTATAAAATACGTTAAGATTATAGGATACTTTAAGATGCGTCACAAAACAGAGCGAACGAGCAAATAAAATCTAGAAAGAGCCCCCTTAATTTCACAGAATGTGATAATTGGCTTGACTTTACAGTGACTGGTAAATTAGAAACACTGCATAAGAACTAACGTTAGTAGCAAGACAAAACTAAGCCCTGTTTTTCCGAGGAATTATCATCAAAATTACCTGCCTCCTTCGGCATGCCTACCCGACGGCTCTTAACAAAGCCACACAATGGTGGTTTTGTTTTCATTTGAAAAGGGGCTTATAGTTTTTCACGTCTTTTTTCCACTTCGCCTGCCAGGGCCTAGTCGCCAGTTGATCGAGCGAGTTTCCTGCCATGCGCGTTGCATCCAAATGAGGGCTTCCCCGCTGCCTCGTGTTCGTGGTGTCTCCCACTAAGAGCGATGTGTCATCACCTAACCTTTTCACTACCATACATGACGGAAATTTCCGTCGTCATTCGTCAATGAACGTAACCATAAAATGACACAAATTTTCGTCAAATATATACTACATTTATGTATTTTTCGTCATTTGAAGCTGGAAATTGCGTTAGCAATTCCAGCTTCAAATGACGAAAAATAGAACTCCTACACCAGTATATCTGGATCCTGGCATGTACTCCGGCCTGGAAGTCAAAGGGTTAAGGGTAAAGTGACACCGCAACTATGCATTCGTACAATGCCTTGCTGTCCTGACAAACAGTAGTACAAACATATGTGAAGTATTTTCTCTTTGATGTTTTAATAACTGCGTTTTTTTACAGTGACAGCAAGGTTCATGACAACTGACTGTTTCTCAACTCCGTGTTTTTTTACAAAGGTAAATAACTTTCGCTGACACGTTTAGTGACAAAATGTGAGATAGAAAATACTTATATCGTTTTGTGACAAACTGTGAGATAGAAAATACATACAGCCTAACGTTTAGTGACAATATGTGAGATGGAAAATACTTATTACGTTTCTAATAATCTCATAAAGAATAGGCCTACATAATAATTATGTCATATTGTACTATTCAAAAGTAATAGCCATATTAGGTAATAGCCATATACCATAACAATACGACATTAATAACTTTTTTAAAATGAGCCCTCCCCTATGTCAAGATCCATACACAATGAGTTACGAGCTTGCTTCTATTTTAGGGACAGGGGCCCAACCTACTAAGTATTTTAATTATGATTATCTTAACTTTTTCTCATTTCCATTAGAAAAGATCAAATCTTAACTTTTCTAATGGGAAAAAGAGAAAATAATAATAATTATATTATTATTATTAATAATAATAACAATAACAATAACAATAACAATAATAATAATAATAATAAGAATTATTATTATTATTATTATTATTATTATTATTATTATTATTATTATTATTATTATTATTATTATTATTATTATTATTATTATTATTATTATTATTGTTATTGTTATTGTTATTATTTTTATTTTTATTTTTATTATTATTATTTTATTTCTTAGTAAACTCATGTTTCAAGATGATCTGATAATTCGATATTTGTCGGATCAATATTTGGAAACAAGCGTTGCCAATCCTTAAAGTAAGTAAGGAAGTAAAATGCTTTACTTCACTTTTCGGCCAGTATGGCCATTTAAGTGAAAATTCCAGGTATTACAATATCCCATATTGTATAGTTAAAGTAGTAAAGAAAAGACAAAGCCAATAAAAGCATGACCGTACTAAAATATTCAGTTTAAAGTGTTTGATATGATAAAATGACGATGCTCCTGGCACCTATATGTAACGAGTCTGGTGACATGTTGTAGCGCCTGCACTACAACACAGTTTAATGAGTATAAAAATATCAGTATAAATAATGTAAAATATGAAGTTATTATAAAATGAACGACTTTTCAAGTCACTATATCTCTATAAAATTGGAGTGATTGTGTAAAAACTACAAGTCTAAGTCAAGACAGTGTCATTGTCAAAACAAATATATAATATATACTATAATACTATATACTATAATTAAAAAAGTAAACCCATTTAGACATAAATATGAATGACATAAACAATGAACAGAGAAACCATTAAGTAAGTAAGTA
This sequence comes from Flabesymbios commensalis, assembly GCA_964017125.1. Classification (NCBI taxonomy): domain Eukaryota; kingdom Metazoa; phylum Annelida; class Polychaeta; order Terebellida; family Flabelligeridae; genus Flabesymbios; species Flabesymbios commensalis. Next base: position 65,993,994 of record OZ024912.1, read on the forward strand.
AATGTCTTCTTTACTTCACTTTTCGGCCAGTACGGCCGGAGACATCATGAAACCACAAAAAATTCTTAAAAATTAAAGACTTACAGTGCCCCCACAGTTGGTAATAAGGTCTGTGATATTGGAGGACATCACAGAGCGATCACAAACCGTGAGGACACCGTAAGTCACCACAGGCTAATTGTACGGCAATGGCTTCTCTATGACATGCTGCATTATCCGCCAGGATGCCACAGAGAAACCTTTAAAACAATAAATTGAAAAAATAATTATATGGCACTGGTTTCTTTCGGACATCCCGTCCATCGCCAGGATGCCAAAGAGAAACCACTGCAAACACAAAAAAAAAACAAATCATAGAGGAACCATGAGTAGACCCACAATGCCCCCACAGCTCGGGATCGGGTCTGTCATCGAGAACTAGCACGACAGAGCGATCACAATCCGTGAGAGCACTGTAAGGCACCACAAGTACAATGAAAAAATATATAAATATGAATATATAAAGAATACATAAAGAATTTTAACTGAAAACCATCCGAAAATAAACATAACAACCTCAGTGAAAAACCACCGGAAAGCAAACACAAAAAACTTCACGTCAAAAAAAATAACAAAACCTGGTTTGATGAAAGGTTTTGGTGTGCTTGGCCTTCTAAGAAGTTGCCCAGGGGGGACCACGCGGAGGTGACACCCTTCCCCCCCGCCAATCCCTAAAGGGATAAATCGTTCCTAGTCGATCATCTAAGCAACCAACAAACAATAAATGATTTGGTTTTGTGCCATACCGTATGATCAAAGCTGTAAGTAGAAGGTAATGGATCTCTTCCCATATACTTATATTGTTAATGTTGTGTTTAGCTGCTCGGAGCGATTTAAACATAGCAAAAACAAAATGCGAATAAGTTAAAAAAAATCGTAGTGTGTCTCATAAAATACACTGATATTTACACACACGTATATTGCATGGCGAAGTAGTTGTTCACTTTTCAAGTTAACAGTTACTTCATTATGGCTTTGTATGACAGTGGGCCAATATCTCAGCAAAACAATGAGCCAATGTTAGCCAACCGTCTTTGATGCTGCCCCACTTTAAGGAAACATTGCTTGGTGGGATATGTATATACGTCCAGATATCTTACAGGAAGAAACGAGTTAACGAACTGAAATCTTCGAAGATATCTGTTGAATTGGGAAAGGAACATTCTACTGTTGATGGAGTCACCTTTGTACGAAAAACACCAGACACTGCTCCCGTGCGCATAGTCACAGAGCAGCAGCTGCGCTCATTTCTGGAAAGTTGAAAGATGAGTAACACATGATACATAATTGACATTGTTCCATTTTCACAGAAAACTCATTTGGATATACTGCTATTGTAAATGGAACGTTTTACCAGTGAGTCTCAACTTATTATATTTTGAATGCTATAAACACAATCTTCTCCGTCATTTTTCTGAGTTTGATATCATCATTTGTGTTCATTGATGTACATGCTTTCATCTATCATGTATTTTTCCATGCATGTACATCCTAGCGAAAGGAATATTGTAATCACAGTATCTCATTTTACATATGCATATGATTATGTTTGTATACCATTAAACAGATATAACCACATGCATATCCTCCGTTGTATTAGTACGTGAAATGTTGGTTTTAGTATACATCGGCAGACATTTCTCAAAAATGCCTAAATATTCTTATACAGGTTTTGATCATTTATATGTACTTTGCATCGTTAACACCTATATGTCAGTATAAAACCAGTCAGAAGAAGGACGATACACATTTATTTACTACTTAAATATTATAGAATTTACTGTAGTCATCATTTTTTCATAATTTAAAATTAATAAAACACGTGGAACGGATATAAATTGTTTATTTATGACAACATTTCGTTCCCAGGAAAATATTTTTCAGATCAAGGCCACTTAATTAAATATTAAGTATATTATAAATCGTATAGGCTCCTTGTAAATAATAACAAGAAAAATAAATAAATATATAAATAATAATGATAAAAATGGAATCAATTTATATAGTCATATAGATTGAAATTGTAATTTATAGTTTATAATTATGATACTTGGCTATTTATTTCACTCGAGTTATATAGCTGGTAATAACAGAATAAAAGGCTTGATCTTTCTGTTTATCAACATTAATTCGACTTTTTGTAACGTTTTTATAACTCAGGGGTAAATATTTACTTCTACTTCATTTTGGGGAGGACGTTATAAAAATGTTCTCACTGCTTAATGTATTGTATATTTTTTATCTCTTATTTTTTTTTCTCATTGATATTTTTGTTTGATATTTTATTCATAATGTATGTACCTCACCACACATTACAGACTTTTTTGTTTTACTTTATGAATAGTTTTGTTAAACAGACAGTTTATATTTGTTTTGTATTGATGATACCAAAGCATACAAATGTTATAAACAGACAAGTATTTTGCAATGCCAGTTCGACAAATATTTTATCTATTTTGCAACAAAATTATCACGGTATCATTTTACCAGGTTCGATACCATGTCAATAATTACTATCGCATTAATATCTTTACCGGGTGTAAATCTTTATACAGAAAAATGACTTCCGGCGTATATATATATTCACCAAGGTGTAAATATTAACCTGCACTTTATAGTTGAATTTTACTTTTATTCTGCCTATTATCAGCTTATTTATCATATTTAGCCTTCCCCGAATGTTCGGTAAGTTTAATCAGATCACAAGGAATGTTACAGTAATTGACAAATATTCCAAATCTATGTTTAAAAGGCTGTAGATCGATACGACCTATGTTGTGTCTGTAGACCCCCCATGTACTGATGACGATATGTTGAAATATATTGTACAAAGTGTAGGTATACAATATGCCCAGGTTGTAGCACATACGCGTCCGGTCAATTTCCATTAGTAAGAGGTGGATTGTATGTGTATTTTTTTTTTTAGAAGGCTTTATATACAAATATTCGCCATCTTGAAAACGTACACTGGTTGTTAGTGCACAGTTGAATAGTAATTCTGAGGTAAGTTACATTTTAAAAGTATTATTAAGAACACAATTCAATGCTTTTAAAAATAACATTTACTTTTAGGACAATAACCTTTCATAATATATCTGAAATGTAGGATATTGTGCACGATCATTATTATAGCTAGATTTTGAGTCTAGCAAAGTCAATATTGTTCCTCTGATGCAATATAGATACGCAGTATGATATATTGTGAATGTACTACTTCGTTTCTTGATATGTCCATAATCCCGTTTTACTTATTGTGTACGTGCATGTACTGAAATGTTGTATGTGCTACAAGCTGGCCAGATTGTATACCTACATATAGCAGGTAAATATATACATCAGGTGAAAATATTTATACGTTTGCGTATGAAGATCTATATCCGGTAAAGATATAAATACGATAGTATTTATTGACATGGTATCGAACCTGTTTACATGAATTGTCTTATGTACATGCTTTGATTCTTTTACTTTTAAACTTATGTAAATGTAAAAATATGGCGAATCTTGTTGAAAGTGTCAGTGACACTATGTTAAAATCTTTAGGTGGTACTGAAAAAAAATCTTTGCGCAAAATTCTAGAAACATCATCAGTCAACGAAAATGAGCCTGTTTTTATAAATCCGTCTTTTTACCATGATGATTAAATGCTTGTTGACCAGCTTAGTAAGCATAAAAGCAAATTATCTTTATTGAGTCCAAATATGCAGTCAATAAATGCCAAAATTGACGAAATACGAATATTAATAGAAAATTTAAGATTAAAAAACTGTCATTTTTCTGCAATCTGCTTGCAAGAATCTTGGCTGTCCGAGCATTCTGATCTTTTTCTCAATTTAACATTGATGACTATACGCTAATATCACAGGGAAAGCAATGTTGCGGCCATGGTGGCCTAATCATCTACTTAAGAAATAATTTTGATTACACGAAAATAGACCTAGTGGGAAATACTAAAGTGTGGGAGAGTTTATTTATTGAATTTTATGGTTTTTTTTTTTTTTTTTTTGTATAAACATATTTTATTTTGCAATCGAAACAAATACAAAAATGTAATACCAAGGTTTCTCTTGCTACATGGCTACTGATGACCGGTGATGTCTGTGTCGTGGCAATCGATAAGAAGGATCCTAGTGCAAAGCTTTTGTTCGACAGCTGACAGGGAGATCCCACCAAATGAATTTATAAGTGGTACACAGGGCAAGGACTAAGGTATTAAAGCACAATTAGATCCTGACAACAGTGTCAGCAACAAGGAAAAGTAGGGTAAAGAAAACACCTTCAGTCCGGTAAATTTAACATAGTTAATGTAAATCTCTGGGTTGTGGTTATAAATTTCTCGACTGCAATAACCAATTCTGGTAAGTTGCCCGAGGGAGCATCACCAAAAAGAACAGTGTTTAGAGTGGGGGTTAATTGAAGTTGAAACAGTTCAGCTGTAAGCTCGTCCCTAGCAATGTGGTGCAGTGGACAGTCAAAAAAATAATGTTCAGGGGTTTCTATTACTCCACAGGGACAATTGGGACTATCAGCAACGTGATTCTGATACAAGTGGTATAGCAGTTCACTGCACTGCATTCTTATTCTAGCTAATGTAATGTTAATGCGTCTTGAATACATGTAAAAATAGGATATTTTGTTGGGTAAACTGCGATATAAATATGATTTAAGGTTATTGCGATCATCTATATTTTTAATTGTCTCGTCTGTGGAGTTCCAATTGTTAGTTGTGGATGGGAAAAAAGAATTTCGAAAAGTTTCAGTTCGTGTGTGGAATTGACTGAGGTCTGATCTATTTCGCAATTGATAACGGTTCTGAGTCCTAAGCTGGACGGATGGGGGGAGATCCTGTTGTAAATAGCTAGGTGCATTACCATGGACGATGTCGGCAAATAAGATTAATTTTCTACGTTCACGACGGGCCTGTAATGATTCCCAGCCTAGTTCCGAAAGAATTGTTGCATACGCAGTACCTTTTATGGCACCGGAAACAGTTTTACCAGCACGTTTTTGAATTCTTTCAAGACGTGTATTGTCACCATCAGATATGTTATCAAAAGCCACATCGCTGTATTCAACAATTGGCCGAATATATGATATATATAAAATTTCTAGGGTTTTTCGGTTTAATTTAAAACGTAGCGCTTCAAGTTGACACAGTCTTTTATCAGCACGAGCATTTATGTCATCAACGTGATTATTCCATTTTAGATCAGAAGAAAATGTTAGACCTAGATGCTTGTGAACGCTGACAGACTCTAAATTAGCTCCAGAAAAAGATAACGGCATAGGAACTGTTGCGGTTGGTCGTAGAGAAAGTGACATATCACAAGTTTTTTGAATACTGAAAGTTACAAGCCACTGTTTGGACCAGGTATCAATACGGATGAGATCTCTGTCCAGGACATCTTTGTTAGTGTTGTGTAAATTTGAAACCATATAAAACAAACTATCGTCTGCAAATAAACTAATTTTACTTTCCAACCCTTCTTTAATATCGTCTATAAATATAAGGAATAATAGGGGACCGAGAACAGACCCCTGTGGAACTCCTGCTTCTATTGTGCCATATTCAGAAGAATGACCGTTTATCACAACGCATTGTTTTCTGTCGGTTAGATAGTCAGAAAACCATTCGTTCAGAGAACCAGTTATGCCATTATTTTTCAATTTATGCAGTATACCAGCATGCCACACTCGATCAAAGGCTTTGGAAATATCAGCAAAAACTAAGCGCACTTTTTTTTTTATTATCCAACGCCTCGCAGAAAACATGGTATAAATGTACAAGTTGATGTGTTGTGCTGTGCCCTGGCATAAAGCCAGATTGATTACTGTAAATTAGGTGATTATCTCGAATGTAGTTAAATGTATATTTGAAAACTGCTTTTTCCATTACTTTGCCTACACAGCTTAATAGGGATATTGGCCTATAATTGTTAAGCTGTGATGCATCACCTTTTTTAAAAAGTGGCGAGACATTGGCTTTTTTCCAGAGAGAAGGAAATTTATTTTGTTGCATGGACATATTAAATAATCGAGTTAGTGAGGAACAAATATGCACAGCTGTGTGCTTCAGCATTTTGGGATTGATGTAATCGGGACCACTGGCTTTATTTGGATCAAGTGATTTCAATATATCTAAAATATCAGTTCTGGTGAAAGTTATACTAGTTAGTCTAGCTGTAGTTTGAAATTCGGTATCAGGAAGGGTAGCCCCTGTTGTATCTATTTTAGAGTTTTCTAAGAAAAAATTGTTAAAAGATGTAGCCTTTTCGTATGGGTCGTTTGTGATCGAGCCGTCTTGCTGGTTAAGTGCTGGAATAGCAGTAGATTTATTTTTAGTTTTAAAAAGACCTTTTACGGTCTGCCACCAAGGCCTAGATGAAGGAAAATTGTTAATTTTGTCGACTTGCCTCTGTTCAAAATGATCTTTGGCGGATTTTAGTTCACGAACATAATTATTTCGCGCTACTTTATATAGTTCCCAGGTTTGAATAGTACGGTTATTTTTCGCCCGTTTATATATTCGATCACGTCGCCTTCGTAAGCAGCGAAGTTTTGAAGTGAATTTTATGGTTTTCTAAATAAAAAAATTATCATTGGAAATATTTATAGACCCCTCTTGTACATGAAAAGGACCATGACACGTTTTTAGAGGAACTAACATCGATCTTAATTAATTTACAAATTTGTAAACACGAGGTTGTAATATTTGGAGATTATAAACCTTTTAAACATACGTGACAAAATAAATGTTAGTGACTTTTTTTGACACTCTCACGTCAAATTCATTTTTTCCTCAAATTACTTTCCCAACAAGATTTTCAGAGCGGTGTGGTACCTTAATCGATAACTTCTTCGTAAAATATTCTCCAATAGGAGCTGGAAATGTTTCAGTTATTTTAACACATCGGCTCTCGGACCATCAACCATACTTTTTAGTAATTGATCCTATACCAGTAAAACAAGTTCCTCCTAAAATGATTGATTCTCGTAGACTAAACACTAAGAACATAAATGACTTCGTTGATGCGTTGTCCGCAAGTAATATGTATGATCAATTAAATACAGATAAAGAATGTGACCCAAATGAGAATTACAACATTTTGCATTCAATCATTTCAAATTCTATAAATGAACATTTTCCTTCTAAAATGATTAAGTTTAAAAAACATAAACACAAACATAGTAAATGGATTACTCGTGGTATTATTAAATCTATAATTTATAGAGATAACTTGTACGTCAATTTGAAAAAAAACTTGATATTTATTCGGATAATTATCAAACTAAAAAAAAATAATTTTCTAAACTTTTACAAGCTGTTATAGAAAAATATCAAATTGGCCAAGAAAATGTATTACTTTTCTTGTTTTGAAAAATGTAAAAATGATATAAAGTCAACATGGACCAATATTAAAGATACATTAAACAAGAAGACATCTGCAACGTCTATTTCTGAACGTTTTAATATGAATAATCATTGTACTGAAGATTAGCAAATAATTGCAGACAGTTTTAACACTTACTTCACAAACATAGGAGTAACATTAGCAAAGAAAATAAATAATTCTGGAACAAAAACTTTTAAATCATACCTGGACAAACCATCAGAAACCAACTTCAACTTTACTCCTGTAACTGAAACTGATGGTAAAAATGGGATTAAACAACTAAAAAGTAAATCTAGTCAAGGAGCTGACGGTCTTTCGGTTAAATTATTAAAATCAATTGAAAATATTATTGGGAAATCTTTGACTCTTATAACGAACCAGTGTATTGAAAAAGGTGTGTTTCCAGATAAGCTAAAAATAGCTAACTAATCGAAAATTATCGCCCTGTTTCAATTCTACCTGCAATTTTGAAAGTTATTGAAAAGATTATGTTACGAATGCTTTACAATAAATAATCTTTTTTTACAAAATCCAATATGGTTTTAGACAAAAACATTCCACATAATTTGCTGCGTATGAATTGCTTGATAGAGTTATATGTGATTTGGATAAAGGTAAAACACCTTTTTGCGTTTTCCTAGATTTATCAAAAGCTTTCGATACTATCAATCACTATCATACTATCTTATTACATAAACTTAATTACTATGGTTTCAGGAGAGGTAGTTTAAATTTGTTAAATAGTTATTTATCAAACCGTAAACAATATGTACAATTTGGAGACACAAAATCTAGTTTAAGTAATATTATGACAGGTGCACCTCAGGGCTCTATTTTAGGTCCACTATCATTTATAATATACATGAATGACATTAATAAAGCAAGTCCTATTATCAGCCTGCTCATTTATGCTGATGACACAAATTTATATAATACTATTTTTTATTTTAAGTCCAGAGATATAAAAATCATTAGCTCGCTAATCAATGTTAAGCTTGATAAAATAAATGAGTGGCTCATGGCAAATAAACTGTCACTAAATGCTAAAAAATCGAAATTTATGTTGTTTCACATGCCCCAAAAATCCATACAAAAAACTACAATAAATATTGGTAAATCACTATTGGAATGTGTCGATTGTTTTAATTTTTTAGGTATATATTTTGATAAACATCTATCGTGGAATGAACATATCCATACAATAGCAAAAGCTATTGAAATCCTAAATAAGTTAAAACATCACATTCCGCTAAACATTTTATTAACCATATAAAACACTTTGCTTTTACCACATATAAATTATGGTATTTTGTCATGGGGTTTTAAATCAGATCGAATTTTGAAAAAGATAAGATAAGATAAATTTTATTTTCAATCGGCATGGAACAGTTAAACCATAAAACATTAGTCTGAGGCTTTTCGACCGATCCGTGGTACTAAAATTCAACAATGAATATTTATGAAACTTTAGAAGAAAGCTGTTCGTATTATAACGCTCAGTAAATTTAATGCACACAGTGAACCTATTTTTAAAAGATTAAATGTTTTAAAAGTAGATTCCTTGTACCAGATGAAATTGCTCATCTTTGGCTATAAATTGCAGCATAAAACCTTGCCTGCTTATTTTAATAATTTTAAACTGACACCGTTTACACATATTCATTATCATGACACAAGAAATCGTAATTTACCATGAATTTGCAAAGCATAATGTTCGTCATGAAATCATAAATATTTTAAATACTTTTCCCGTCGACATAAACTCTAAAATTCATACACACAGTTTATCTGGATATGTTACATATATTAAAACGTAATTTATAAAAAGTTATTCTGATTCTTGTGATATTTTCAACTGTTATATTTGTCGTCAATAATTTATTCTTTATGTGTGGTGTTGTGCCCCACTTATTTTTTTATACTCTTGGATATGAAAGGGTGTACTTGCCGCTCTACAAAGTGCCAGATGGACCCTTTTATGTCCGGTGATAGGATACACTCATATAGTGTTTAATTATTATTATTCATATGGAAACAGAATTATTATGAATCATATTGTGATAGATAGTAAGTTATTCCTTGAGTATGTTTTTGTGACACATTTTTTGGGGGGTTTATTGAATTTATCAGGAACCGGGCTGTTAGTTGTTATTACGTCCACTTTTGATATGAGTGTGTGTATCTGCCGCTTTATGGAGTTGCAGTTACACCCGTTCATGTCAGGGGACAAAAAACATAAATGCATAATCAGTTCTGATCATATTGCAAAATAATCATTTTTTATCATATTGTGATAAAAACAGTAATTTTTCTTTGTGTGTGTTTTTGTGCCACATTTTTCTTGTCAGTAGTTATCGTATCCTCTTGGACACGAAGCGGTGTATCTGCCGCTCTACTGGGTGGCGGATACACCAGTTATTGTCTGGTGATGGGATGCATCATATAAATCACATTGTAATATAATTGTCATTAATCATATTCAAATAGAAGTATCATTTAATCATCAGTATTAGCTATCAAAATATTTCAAGGCATGAATTAAAAAAATAGTTATTATCATAAATAAAATATTGTATATATTTCTTTAATTTACTTTTCATAATCATACACCTGCATGTCAGGTGGTTCATGTGATAGCGGCACGTAGATGCTTTAACATGGATCATCCTTGATCAACATATAATCTTATTGATAAATATTGTTATTATTTTTTATGTATATTTGATTGGTCAAAATAAATGATTTCTGTCTGTCTGTCTGTCTACAATTTAAGATACCTTCACTTTAACTAGGACGAAATTATACTTTAAATATTGAATAGAATAATTAATTGTTTTTTCTCAAGTAAGCTGTTGCCACCGTTTGACTTTACACAGTATAATATTGTAAATTCTAGATGAGCTTTGGAACCTGGGAACAAACAATTGCTGTAGTCATGTCTATGGGTCAAGGTCAGGGTATGAGGGTATGATAAAACAAGGAGGGGATAGACATCTTGTTTGTCATAAATAATGATATATATTAGCAATCATATATAATTAACCTGCCTGATTGCTCGCCCAGCAAACACGAAGCGTTGGCCCAATGTTGGGTTGATGTTGGGCCAGCGTCGTAAACGATGGGCCAACATCAACCTAGCATTAGGCCAACGCCTCGTATTTGCTGGCTCTATATTTCACTTCACATGTACAGCCGTATCATGTGTCGATACAATTTATACATACACTTGTATGTAATAACGTGCAAAGTAGTTCTTTCTTTAATTATATCCTGGACATTTAGGATTCTGACCCATGAGGAAGACCAATACAGTTATGTTTACAAAATATTGAGCTGATTTTTTGTCCATAGCACTCACGCAGCCTAACGCCGGGCCTCGGATTCGGGAACTCCTCTCCTAGTTTTTATATATATTTAAGTAGCTGCGGTCAGTGTTGTGTGAAAATTTCCTTCATTTCAGCATCACTATATGATTCTATGATTTATTTTGTCTTTATAGCATATTATCTCATATTACATACCTTTATTGTTTAATGGATACAATTTGAACAGTATTGTAAGAAAGGCCAAATGAATAATATAATAAATGACGAATATAAATTGGTTCCATTTCCCGGAATTAACATGGCATTTCACAACACAGATTATTCAAGGCACTCGCTCCTACCATCACCCACTACACTGAAAAATCATAAACTGGCCCAATGTTGGCTAAGCTGGGCCAACGTCTGCGACACTGGACCAACAGTAAACCAACACATGGTCAACGTTGGCTGTTTTCTAGATGTACAACTCCGTTACGCTCGGAAACGCCAGTTTGCGTCAGCGGGGCACCACACCGTCACATCTAACATTTGTGTTACCCCAGGTACTTAATTTCACACAATGTCATGACTGCGGTTCAGTAAGTCAACCACCTTCTCAACCCCACTGGTCACGAAAGCGATTGCTTAGCAATTGCTTTCTCAAGTGACAAATTAGAACTGTGGTCGTTTGTCAACTTTAAGCACCGCATGGCATCGCTAGACCACAATAATTAGCAATTATAATATATATAATCTTGGTATTTCCAATAAATGAGAAGAACATGAGGGTTAACCACGAATAAAGGAGAAGAACACTCAGGTCTCATGGGGGTTAACCACGAATAAATGAGAAGAACACCCAGGTCTCATGGGGGTTAACCACGAATAAATGAGAAGAACACTCAGGTCTCATGGGGGTTAACCACGAATAAATGAGAAGAACACTCAGGTCTCATGGGGGTTAACAACGAATAAATGAGAAGAACACTCAGGCCTCATGGGGGTTAACCACGAATAAATGAGAGGAACACCCAGGTCTCATGAGGGTTAACCACGAATAAATGAGAAGAACACTCAGGTCTCATGAGGGTTAACCACGAATAAATGAGAAGAACACTCATGTCTCATGAGGTTTAACCACGAATAAATGAGAAGAACACCCAGGTCTCATGAGGGTAACCACGAATAAATGAGAAGAACACCAAGGTCTCATGAGGGTTAACCACGAATAAATGAGAAGAACACTCAGGTCTCATGAGGTTTAACCACGAATAAATGAGAAGAACACCCAGGTCTCATGAGGGTAACCACGAATAAATGAGAAGAACACCCATGTCTCATGAGGGTTAACCACGAATGAATGAGAAGAACACTTAGGTCTCATGAGGGTTAACCACGAATAAATGAGAAGAACACTCAGGCCTCATGAGGGTTAACCACGAATAAATGAGAAGAACACTCAGGTCTCATGAGGTTTAACCACGAATAAATGAGAAGAACACCCAGGTCTCATGAGGGTAACCACGAATAAATGAGAAGAACACCCAGGTCTCATGAGGGTTAACCACGAATATATGAGAAGAACACCCAGGTCTCATGAGGGTAACCACGAATAAATGAGAAGAACACCCAGGTCTCATGAGGGTAACCACGAATAAATGAGAAGAACACTCAGGTCTCATGAGGGTTAACCACGAATGAATGAGAAGAACACTTAGGTCTCATGAGGGTTAACCACGAATAAATGAGAAGAACACCCAGGTCTCATGAGGTTAACCACGAATAAATGAGAAGAACACCCAGGTCTCATGAGGGTTAACAACGAATAAATGAGAAGAACACCCAGGTCTCATGAGGGTTAACCACGAATGAATGAGAAGAACACTCATGTCTCATGAGGTTAACCTCGAATAAATGAGAAGAACACCCAGGTCTCATGAGGTTAACCACGAATAAATGAGAAGAACACCCAGGTCTCATGAGGGTTAACAACGAATAAATGAGAAAAACACCCAGGTCTCATGAGGGTTAACAACGAATAAATGAGAAAAACACCCAGGTCTCATGAGGGTTAACAACGAATAAATGAGAAAAACACCCAGGTCTCATGAGGATTAACAACGAATAAATGAGAAGAACACTCAGGTCTCATGAGGGTTAACAACGAATAAATGAGAAGAACACTCAGGTCTCATGAGGGTTAACAACGAATAAATGAGAAAAACACCCAGGTCTCATGAGGGTTAACCGCGAATAAAGAAATGCTAATAACAAATAACATGATTAATTGTTTAAACCATCATTTTTAACGCCCCATAGTTTTACCCTCGCTAGAACAGTAGTTAATCACGTCGCAAGACTATGTAATCACGTCAAGATGTACACGGTATGCCAGGCCAGTGGAATTTCCCAGCGAACACAACATGTTCACCCAATATTGTTTCAATGCTGGGCCAGCGTCGCAGACGGTGGACCAGCGTTGAAACAATATTGGGTTGAGGTCTAGTGTTTGTTATCAGCGCCTCAGACTCTCCTGGTAATGTGATACAACAGCAAGTTTTCAAGTAAGGCAAGCAGTCACTGCCTTTTGTTTTTTTCACGATATAATAGTACGTGTGGTTGGAGGTCAATGTTTCAACCCTTGAAGTCCTACATTATCTCATTAACATTTTCATCCACACCAAACAGCAAACCTACCAATAAAGCACCCTACACGTTGGATGCAGAGACAATAATCCAATTTTCAAGAGTACGGTGATCTTCACAAGGCTGCCTTCACAAGGCTGCAAAGGCAAACAGCAGTAACCGCTCAAGTGAAATGTAAGCAGTTATTCGGCTTTGCTTTGCACGACAGCATGGAGCTAGGTAATTAGCACCCATTCTTTGGAAGCTTACTAATAAAGATTCAGACCGAATTCGCAAGGCTTGACATGGATCACAATTAATGTCTCTACATCTAGCCTAACTGGTAAATGCACAGCAAAAAAATTAAAAAAACGTTTGCAGTTTTAGTTTGTCCCTTCAATCAAATGATTAGGTTAAACACCAGTTTAGTAAACCGGGCTTTCAGGATACGGACCTTAGACAACTTTAAGCGTAGATAGATCACAAACAGCAGTAACTGCTTATGTGAGAAGTAAGCAGTTACTGTTGTTTGCCTTTTTTCGGCACAATACAGCACGCCCAAGCCGGTCGATATATTAGGTACAGGTTTTAAGATGTTCACGTAAGGAATGCAGTTTTTTATGAGAAAACTGCTAACTCATCTTGACGTTTTACTACTAAGTCTTTTTTATCCGTTGTCAAACAGTCCACATGTTGTCATTCCACACCCTTTCAGAACTACTGCAGTTTATTAGGAAATACAAAAACATCACACTTAAAACGGGTGACACAACTATCACGCATCACAACTATCTCTTCAAGTGCCCTTTCAACATTGTTTTTGAAACTAAACTGGACCAAACTCCCTTCTCTGGAATAATGAACATGCAGCTAGTTATTCATAATTAAACCCAACCATATTTGAAATGCTGTTTGTAAAGTGGTCATACTTCAAACTCAGAACTGATAGCTGGTAATTTTCAATACATTAATTCTGAACTGACTGATTTTTAATTGACAAACACACACCAGTTGCATATAATTATTTTCCAGGGCAAATAAAAAACCTGAATTCCTGGGGTGATTGCCAGCAATTGGCAGTCAATCTATGAGGCTCGAGATAATGTGCTGTTAATCTAGTAAAAACGACATGTTGGCCAAGTGTTGATTCAAAGCTGAGCCACCATTTGAGACGTTGTTCCGGCATTGGGTGGATATTGACGTTTTTCGGTGCAGTGTAGATGCGTGATGTACGCCCACGTTCTAGTTATGGAGCGGGGGTCAAAGCCAAAACTAAAAGATCACCCAATGCTGTATTAAGGTTGGCCACCGACTACGATGGTGGTTCAGCAATAAATGAACATCGGATCAAAGTTTCGTGGGACGTAGCATTGTTCTGCCCTGTGGCGATGTCACCCCTTGTCACCGATATGTCGTCACGTTGGTGTTAGAGGGTCGTACTACCCCTACTGAGTGATGCCAAAGGGCCAAAGGGTCTTATATATCACGACAGAGTGAGATATACAACCTTTAATACTAAAGGGTCGTATCTGCCACTACAGACTGGCAGATACGTTGTACGACCATTTAATAAAAAGGTGAGGATGTTTGCACCACACACTGTTAAACGTCAACACAATGACAGGCCAACGTATAGAGACATCGACCCAAGGCTGAGGCAATGTCTCGCATCCACCGTTATGAACTCTGTTTAAAGCCCAGTTTCCCTCTCCTCTTATGCATTGGGGTTGGACGCCGCTTTTTACGCAATTCCGTTTGAAGGGTACGACGACGACGGGATCCTCAACGCAAGCGCACATTTAATGTCTTGTATTTTATTTGAAATTAAAGACTTATATATACAGCTTTACAAAGCGGCATATTCACGACTCTTTATATCAAGCTGACTATATGTACGAATCACAACACTTAACGTCTGGTGTCTTTTCTGAAATAAATATTGTGAAAAAATAATAATACACATATTACTGGTTGACAATGCCGGGCCATCATTGGAACCGAGCCGTAGCTGGACTACACCGGGTACTGTGTCACCAGAGAGGCGCCTCAAAGCCACGCCATATTCATGTAGATGTGACTGTTTTCGGCCGAAAACATTGAAATCATCCCCGTTAGATATTTCCAGGGCAGTTCATGACAACTCCAGTATATATAAAACAAGAGACCTGAAGTACTATGTCATCCCCGCCATAAATTAGATTAGAGTTTTTGCGTTCACAAATATTTAAAATTCGACTTGTGGGGGCATTTTAAATTTCAGTAAAATAACCAGCACATTTCAAGATGGTGGGTAATGTGATCGTTGAGCCGTGGCGGTCATTTAGAATTTCGGTAAACCTTGAAAAAATCACCGGCACATCTCCAAATCGTGGGGAATGTGATTGTAAAATTTAAATAATTTCTGACTTTAAGTTGTTGTGCCCACAAGAGACCTGAAGTACTATGTCATCCCCGCCATAAATTAGCTTAGAGTTTTTGCGGTCACAAATATTAAAAATTCGACTTGTGAGGGCATTTTAAATTTCAGTAAAATAACCAGCACATTTCAAGATGGTGGGTAATGTGATCGTTGAGCCGTGGCGGTCATTTAGAATTTCGGTAAACCTTGAAAAAATCTCCATATCGTGGGGAATGTGATTGTAAAATTTAAATAATTTCTGACTTTAAGTTGTTGTGCCCACAAAAAATTAAAGTTGATTTTGCATATTAATATCAGCTAAACCTTAAAAAAATCACCTGGACTTCTCCATATCGTGGGAAAATGTGATTGTGAAATGTGAATGATTTTTGACCAATTTTTTGAGTTTTTGCGCCCACAAAAAAATAAAGTTGATCCGTGGTGGCCGTTTTGAAATTCAGTAAAATTCAGTAAAATCGCCTGCACATCTGCATTTCGTGGGGAATGTGATAGTAAAATTTAAAAAAATCAGATTTTAGCGCCCACAAAAAAGCGTAACGTCGCACGGAATCCTGGCGCTACTAAAATCCCCCTTCCCCTACGGGAAGGGGATAAAAATAATGAGAAAATAATGCTCCCCCCCCCCCAACCATGTCAATTTTTTTTTAATGGCTGCGGCAGCCATTTTGTTTTTAAACCACCATATCAATTATGACTATAGTCCGACCAACGAAAAAAGTGTCTCGATTTTTTTTATAAACTTGTATACACTACTTCGATATAAAAATTTAAAAAATTGAAGAAAAAATGACCCTTACCTCCACTATGTAATTTTTTTTTCAAAATGGCTACGGTAGTCATTTTTTTAAAATGGATTCATGGGTGGTAATTTGTAGAAAGCATGCTTTGCTATAGTACTTGCCGAATGGTGCAAATGAATAGAAATATACGGGAAATTTAACACTGTGAATAATCATTTATCCTGATTGCTATATTATTTTTGTTCATAATTCCAAATAATAAATGGTCACCATGACTACCTATTGTGATTAAATAAGCGTAAGAATGTGCTATTTCATACAACCACGTTTCCTGCAGTGTACATTCACGGAAACTCAGTGCTTAATAAAAAGAGATCCCAAACCAACATCATTCGATGTATTCAAAAAATGAAATAAAAAATTGCTCTGAACAACTTGCCGCTCCATCCTTGTTTGAAAAAAATAAAACAAAAGGAATTTAACTTTTTATAAATTGTCTCACCAACCTAAATGAGCCGATATCCAACCTAAATGAGCCGATATCCAACCTAAATGAGCCGATATCCAAGGGGGCTGTCTACTGACCGGAGAGTCCGTACATAAAGTATTGCTTTAAATGATTGTTTCCGCTTCTGATAAATTAAAAAAATACACGAATGTTGTAATATTGTAGATAATTTGCAAGCACACATAGTTATCTTCATGCTTGATATAAGGTATAATTGTGTTGTGAGATTTTCGGATGGATACAGGGGGTGAGAAGGATGTTCCTTTTCTGGTAATGGGGTAAGAATATTTAGGGATATCTGGACAATACCTACTTTTTACCCACACGGGAGCGTAGCTCAAAACGGAGGGATTTAGCATACCATTTTCAGACGTGTTTAATTATGAAAAAGGACAGTTTAGACTTTATTAGGTGTGTCACACAGGGGCTAGGTAGGGTCAAAGTGATGATTTCGGCCCTTAGAATGTTGGAATTCTTCAATGGGACTGGCATTAGGGTGGCGAGACCATATGGGAAGAATTGCCCTGTGGCTTATGTAAAAAAAAAATTCACCACCCAACTTTTTAGTGAGCGCTAAATTGGGGATACGCCCGTGGCGGAGGAGACCTCGGCGGCGGAAAAATTCTAAACACTATAAGCAGCCCAATATTCATCGGGAATGCTTGATAATGTTCATTGTGGGTCAAAAGTCGTCATCAGTGAAGCAGCATGATGTCTGATTTTCTTGGCAGGAAGCAAGAGGCCAACAGATAAGTGACTTCTTCCGAAATATTGTGTGTGAGATGTCCTAATTCCTGATGAAAGTGATTCCAGAGATTACAACCTAGATATGATTAGCATCAAAGTCGCTGTCTATCTAGCATGGTCACCGCTCATTATTAAAAAAATATAGAAAAGTGTTGCATATGTACACACACATCTGAATTCTTTGTTTGTATTTTTCATTTATTTGAAGCTGGAATCGCTAACACAATTTCCAGGTTCAAATGACAAAAAATGTTTAATTGTGAAAATAGATATATTGCAAATCGAGTTAATTGATGAGCTAAGCATCGATTACAAGTAGCATCATCATTTTCAGAGGCATCCCAGTAAACGCAAAACATTTGTACAAGGTTGGACCAAAAGGCAGTAACTGATCACTTAAAAAGTAAGGATTTACTGTAAATGGTTAGCCCCTTAACCCCTTTAACCGCCAAATTATTCAATTTGAATTTTCACCCACTTGAAGTTGTGTCTCGCTGACGCGATCCACAACTTCAAGTGAGTGAAAATCATTCAGATTTGACAAAATGGAGGTCAACTCTTTTCAAATCTTCTTGGTTGATGTCATATTTTATCTTGAATATTATTTAAAATGTGGTACTTAATGTGCTAATAAAAATGAAAACCCGAATATATGCGGCACCGGCGGTAGAAGGGTGCACATGAATAAAAAGAAGATATTTTCAGCTTTGATTTGGCAATGAGTATTTTATAAAATCCCGTCACAATTCTTCCAAAGCGACGGAAAATGTTTAGGAATACACGTGTGATTAAGAGGTTAACCGCAAACGATGATTATATTCGGACGATGCGAAAAGTACAGTTCATTTCATAGATTATCCGAAATCTATGTCAATCTGGAATCATGGGCTAATAGTAGCATTTGTAATCACGAGGTTGTCTGGGGCTTATCGCTATAAATGGCAATTCACCATCAGACATATTGGGTTGAGATACTATTCAGATTTGTCCAGCGATTCGTCGCTTATCACCTTATTGTGGATGAAAAGTACCAGGATAATTATTACAATTGTCGTGGTATAAACGTTACTGCAATTGAATAATATCATGACTATGATATTGTTAGTTTTAATTAAACTTATGACCTTCCCGGTTCCCAACACTTCCTAGCCTAGGAAGTAATTATACACGACACCATCTTTGGATCAAAATTCATTGATTTAAAAACGGTCAGGACTAAAATCAATCGATCACAAGAAAAATGTTTTGTATTTTCTTTTCATATCTCACACTCCAGTACATATATTTGATCGAATCTGCTACATTTTGTTCGCCTTGAGGTGGGAATTCCGAGAACACTTGATGCTATGAAAAGGTTACAAAAAAATGTGAAGAAATAAATGGGTGTTAACCCTTATGCTGCTGAATTGTTTGTTTTTAGTTTTAATTCATTTGAAGCTAGAATTTTAACACTATGCTATTCCCAGCTCCATAAGGACGAGAAATATTTATACATGTATTTATGAAAAAATAATAATTATACACTGAGCACCAACCACAAACTATTTATTTTTCCTAGTGTGATTTTATTTGGTTCGAAATTTGTTCTTGAGAAAACTGTAGACGGTTTCAACAGTACAAGGGTTAGGATGATATGGAACGCCAAACGTCACAAAAGTGGGCAGTACAAGTCTCGTCGTGGTAGACAGAATGAGTGATTGCTCTCGTGACAAAGATCAGAGCTGTCATTACAAAACGACTGTACGCGTGGCTGTATCGCTGCTTTTTGTTTAAAAAGCAAAAGGAAGTAACTGCTTACATTTTAAGTAAACAGTTGCTGTCCTTTGGCTTTGAAGACCAGTATCACGTGTGATGGTATGTCAATTCACTGAACAAGTGTAATGTATATTTCAAAATATACACTTGTTTATGAAATTCGATAAATTATGATTATTGTGCAGTAATAGCCCTACACATGTATAGGGTTTATTCTATTATACTTTTCATTTAAAGCAATTCGCTTAAAGTTCACACAATCTCAGTTTCGAATCACAAGAAAAAGATGTAACCATCGTCTAGTCAAATTGTTTATTACTATTAGACATACGAAGAGAGACCTCGATGTTCCGTCATCATCTGTTCACATGAAACCAACCACCCAATCAGTGGTGGGATGGGACTGAAGTTGATAGAATACATCTAACAAGACAAATCTAATACAAATATAATTTAATTATTTGTAATATATTTACATGATTAAATAAATACAAATCCACGGGCTCAGATATTCCGTCAACAGTTTGCAATGATAAAAAGAGAGCAAATCATCGACAAATTAAAATATTTCCTATTTTTTGTCATTAAAAAAATACATGTAAAATCGAATATACGCTTAATCAGAAAAATTGAACGAAAGGCGAACATGATACTTGGCATTTTTATTTGATCAAACACTCATTTTTACGTTTGTCCTCTGTGCTGGATTAAGTGAAACACACCATTATATTAACTGATTAATTAATTTCAAATCAGGCATCATGTTCAAACTAATGAACTGATTTAGAAATAATGAAATGTGAAATATGACATTATGAGTATACACATGTTTCTCTCACCTCACGTGGGTATGTAATGAACTCCGCTGGTGCTCGTCTTTTTCTAAAGTGATCTATCTGAAGAAAAACAGATAATTAGAAAAACAATTATAGACTATCAATCAATCAATCAATCAATCAATCAATCAATCAATCAATCAATCAATCAATCAATCAATCAATCAATCAATCAATCAATCAATCAATCAATCAATCAATCAATCAATCAATCAATCAATCAATCAATCAATCAATCAATCAATCAATCAATCAATCAATTAATTAATCAATCACTAAAACTACTATAGCTCAGAGGCCCATGACCATGTGTCATAATCCAGACTAGATCCGGCAAGTCAACAGGGAGCTGGGACACCGAGAAGCTATGGTGAGAAAGCCAGATCAAATAGGTGAGATTTAAGCAATAAAAATTCTTTGGGCATTACGTATGGTTACATAGGCAGAGCGTTCCATAACGCTGGATCAGATATAGAGGAGGCGTGGATATTTGAGCATTTCGACCGAACAAAACTAGGAAAATAATGCTATGCCTTCAAAGGAGCATTTCGACCGAACAAGACTAGGAAAATAATGCTATGCCTTCTAAGGTTACGATAACCGTTCACCGACCCATATAGTCACACAATGATTTGACCATTTACCCACCCATACAGCCACACTATGACTTGAACCCTTCACCCATACAGCCACACTATGACTTGAACCCTTCACCCATACAGCCACACTATGACTTGAACCCTTCACCCATACAGCCACACTATGATTTACCCTTCATCCACCCATACAGCCACACTATGATTAACCCTTCATCCACCCATACAGCCACACTATGATTTACCCTTCATCCACCCATACAGCCACACTATGATTAACCCTTCATCCACCCATACAGCCACACTATGATTTACCCTTCATCCATCCATACAGCCACACTATGACTTGAACCCTTCAACCATCCATACAGCCACACTATGATTTACCCTTCATCCATCCATACAGCCACACTATGACTTGAACCCTTCAACCATCCATACAGCCACACTATGATTTAACCCTTCATCCATCCATACAGCCACACTATGATTTACCCTTCATCCTCCCATACAGCCACACTATGATTTACCCTTCATCAACCCATACAGCCACACTATGATTTACCCTTCATCAACCCATACAGCCACACTATGATTTACCCTTCATCCTCCCATACAGCCACACTATGATTTACCCTTCATCAACCCATACAGCCACACTATGATTTACCCTTCATCCACCCATACAGCCACACTATGATTTACCCTTCATCCACTCATACAGCCACACTATGATTTACCCTTCATCCACTCATACAGCCACACTATGATTTACCCTTCATCCACTCATACAGCCACACTATGATTTACCCTTCATCCATCCATACAGCCACACTATGACTTGAACCCTTCAACCATCCATACAGCCACACTATGATTTACCCTTCATCCACCCATACAGCCACACTATGACTTGAACCCTTCAACCATCCATACAGCCACACTATGATTTACCCTTCATCCACTCATACAGCCACACTATGATTAACCCTTCATCCATCCATACAGCCACACTATGACTTGAACCCTTCAACCATCCATACAGCCACACTATGATTTACCCTTCATCCACCCATACAGCCACACTATGATTAACCCTTCATCCACCCATACAGCCACACTATGATTTACCCTTCATCCATCCATACAGCCACACTATGATTTACCCTTCATCCAGCATACAGCCACACTATGATTTACCCTTCATCCACCCATACAGCCACACTATGATTTACCCTTCATCCACCCATACAGCCACACTATGATTTACCCTTCATCCATCCATACAGCCACACTATGACTTGAACCCTTCAACCATCCATACAGCCACACTATGATTTACCCTTCATCCACTCATACAGCCACACTATGATCTAACCCTTCAACCACCCATACAGCCACACTATGATCTAACCCTTCATCCACCCATACAGCCACACTATGATTTACCCTTCATCTATCCATACAGCCACACTATGACTTGAACCCTTCAACCATCCATACAGCCACACTATGATTTACCCTTCATCCATCCATACAGCCACACTATGATTTACCCTTCATCCAGCCATACAGCCACACTATGATTTACCCTTCATCCATCCATACAGCCACACTATGATTTACCCTTCATCCACCCATACAGCCACACTATGATTTACCCTTCATCCACCCATACAGCCACACTATGATTTACCCTTCATCCACCCATACAGCCACACTATGATTAACCCTTCATCCACCCATACAGCCACACTATGATTTACCCTTCATCCATCCATACAGCCACACTATGATTTACCCTTCATCCAGCCATACAGCCACACTATGATTTACCCTTCATCCATCCATACAGCCACACTATGACTTGAACCCTTCAACCATCCATACAGCCACACTATGATTTACCCTTCATCCACTCATACAGCCACACTATGATTTACCCTTCATCCAGCCATACAGCCACACTATGATTTACCCTTCATCTATCCATACAGCCACACTATGATTTACCCTTCATCCACCCATACAGCCACACTATGACTTGAACCCTTCAACCATCCATACAGCCACACTATGATTTACCCTTCATCCACTCATACAGCCACACTATGATTTACCCTTCATCCAGCCATACAGCCACACTATGATTTACCCTTCATCTATCCATACAGCCACACTATGATTTACCCTTCATCCACCCATACAGCCACACTATGATTTACCCTTCATCCACCCATACAGCCACACTATGATTTACCCTTCATCCATCCATACAGCCACACTATGATTTACCCTTCATCAACACATACAGCCACACTATGATTTACCCTTCATCCACCCATACAGCCACACTATGACTTGAACCCTTCAACCATCCATACAGCCACACTATGATTTACCCTTCATCAACCCATACAGCCACACTATGATTTACCCTTCATCAACCCATACAGCCACACTATGATTTACCCTTCATCCTCCCATACAGCCACACTATGATTTACCCTTCATCCACCCATACAGCCACACTATGATTTACCCTTCATCAACCCATACAGCCACACTATGATTTACCCTTCATCCACCCATACAGCCACACTATGATTTACCCTTCATCAACCCATACAGCCACACTATGATTAACCCTTCATCCACCCATACAGCCACAGTATGATCTAACCCTTCAACCACCCATACAGCCACACTATGATCTAACCCTTCAACCACCCATACAGCCACACTATGATCTAACCCTTCATCCACCCATACATCCACACTATGATTTACCCTTCATCCACCCATACAGCCACACTATGATTTACCCTTCATCCACCCATACAGCCACACTATGATTTACCCTTCATCAACCCATACAGCCACACTATGATTTACCCTTCATCAACCCATACAGCCACACTATGATTTACCCTTCATCCTCCCATACAGCCACACTATGATTTACCCTTCATCCTCCCATACAGCCACACTATGATTTACCCTTCATCCACCCATACAGCCACACTATGATTTACCCTTCATCCACCCATACAGCCACACTATGACTTGAACCCTTCATCCATCCATACAGCCACACTATGATTTACCCTTCATCCACCCATACAGCCACACTATGATTTACCCTTCATCAACCCATACAGCCACACTATGATTTACCCTTCATCCTCCCATACAGCCACACTATGATTTACCCTTCATCCACCCATACAGCCACACTATGAATAACCCTTCATTCACCCATACAGCCACACTATGATTTACCCTTCAACCATCCATACAGCCACACTATGATTTACCCTTCATCCACCCACACAGCCATACTATGATTTACCCTTCATCAACCCATACAGCCACACTATGAATAACCCTTCATCCACCCATACAGCCACACTATGATTTACCCTTCATCCACCCATACAGCCACATTATGATTTAACCCTTCATCCATCCATACAGCCACACTATGATTTACCCTTCATCCACCCATACAGCCACACTATGATTTACCCTTCATCCACCCATACAGCCACACTATGATTTACCCTTCATCCACCCATACAGCCACACTATGATTTACCCTTCATCCATCCATACAGCCACACTATGATTTACCCTTCATCCACCCATACAGCCACACTATGATTTACCCTTCATCCACCCATACAGCCACACTATGATTTACCCTTCATCAACCCATACAGCCACACTATGATTAACCCTTCATCCACCCATACAGCCACACTATGATTTACCCTTCATCCACCCATACAGCCACACTATGATTTACCCTTCATCAACACATACAGCCACACTATGATTAACCCTTCATCCACCCACACAGCCATACTAGGATTTACCCTTCATCCACCCATACAGCCACACTATGATTTACCCTTCATCAACCCATACAGCCACACTATGATTTACCCTTCATCAACCCATACAGCCACACTATGATTTACCCTTCATCAACCCATACAGCCACACTATGATTTACCCTTTATCAACCCATACAGCCACACTATGATTTACCCTTCATCAACCCATACAGCCACACTATGATTTACCCTTCAACAACCCATACAGCCACACTATGATTTACCCTTCATCAACCCATACAGCCACACTATGATTAACCCTTCATCCACCCATACAGCCACAGTATGATTTACCCTTCATCAACCCATACAGCCACACTATGATTAACCCTTCATCCACCCATACAGCCACACTATGATTTACCCTTCATCCACCCACACAGCCATACTATGATTTACCCTTCATCAACCCATACAGCCACACTATGATTTACCCTTCATCAACCCATACAGCCACACTATGATTTACCCTTCATCAACCCATACAGCCACACTATGATTTACCCCGTATCCACCCATACAGCCACACTATGATTTACCCTTCATCCACCCATACAGCCACACTATGATTTAACCTTCATCCACCCATACAGCCACACTATGATTTAACCCTTTACCCACCACCCATACAGCAATCCGTCATCAACCTATGCAGCCACACTATGATTTAATTATGCGGGAGTAGTAGTAGTAGTAGTAGTAGTAAATTGTTGCTTTACGTCACTTTGCGGCACTAATGGTCATTTAAGTGACATTGTAATACGATAAAAGCAGTGCAGTCCTATGATGAGATGAATGATGTACAGATAATGACGTGAGGGTGGGGTGATTGGGCATGTTGGTTTGTTGCGAGTGTTTTCTTCACTCGCCAGTCAGGGGTTCTGAGCATTACTAGGAGATTAACCCCAGACATGCCCAGACGTCCAGAGACTCGTTTTTTTTGTTCACAAGCAGTTCCGCTATACTCGGGTCGGATAATCCCCAGAGTAACAATGATAGCTGATAATGACTCCATTCATTACAGCATGCAACAGACGGAACAGATCCCAATGACCCTCCCGGCTGGGGATGACAATTACTACTACTAGCAATCACCCCCGTACCCCGGGATCTGAACTTGACCTGCATCGAGCCCAGTGCACACCAGTCACCCCGTAGGCTGTGAGCAGGGCGAGTGTGCGTTCGGATTTATAGCCGCTTGTCCAGTGCAAACATCACCCTTCAAATACTGATCATATGAACACGTCTTCTCAGTACCTGGCGCAAAACAACACGCAGTGGCCCCACATTGTCCTAATGCTGGCCGAGCGTCACAAACGTTTGCCTAGCATTAAACCAGTGTTGGTTTGACACTGGCGTTTGCTGGAGCCGCGCCCAGGATGTAGGCACGGTGTTGTTGATTCCCAGTATATGTATAGCACATGATACCAGTGATCATGCAAAACAAATTCGCAGAATAATATTTTCTTTCCACTCAAGTTGATGTTGTTATGAAACCCATTGATGGTTGTTAGGTCGATAGTTACAACATTAAAAATGAACAAGTTGGATGCAGGTTCTGAGGAAAAAAGGCGGAAAGAAACAATAATATTCAGATAATATTCATATTGGTATTTATTGTTATTTCTAGGAAACATGCTGGGGTGATTTTTAAATACTTTTAAAGCCTTTTGAGCCCGAATTTACCTCTATAATCTTTATTCACTACAAGTTGTCAATTGCTGATACATTTTTTTGCCGTGGAAGATTTACAATATACGATGCATTGCAAAAAAGTGTCAATTTTAAGAATGAAAAATGTTGCTTTGAGGCATCGTTATAGTTTAAATGGTTTAAATTATTTCGTGCCTTGATGCTGTTTAATGGGTTAAGGTAGTCATATACCATGATGCCTTCCACCATGGTTCATTCTGGATCGGCATGTAGTAGTAGTAGTGAATCATTGCTTTACGTCACTTTTCGGCACAAATGGTCTTTTAAGTGACATTGTAATACGATAAAAAGTTGTAGTCAATTGATGAGATGAATGATGTACAGATGATGATGTGGTTATCCGCATGTGGTTGGCTCACCATCCTCATGGGAATTAAGGGATTTTTTTCAATTTGAAATCCTAAATGTATAGTTAGCTCTTTCTGATTCATTTGAATACCTATATATAATGGGTTTTCGACCATTATAAATATTTTAATTCTTTCAGTGCGGGGATCGTCTTTACACGTCAGAATCTGACGTCTACAGACGTCGTCCACGGACGTCAGATTCTCACGTATAAAGACGGTCCCCGCGCTAAAAGGGTTAATACAATTAACGCTACTTCGCTCGACAGCCCAGTTTTCAAAGAATAAATTGAAGAAAATATATTTACTAGGCCAACAATAATTTTTTTGCTAGAGATTCACTTTTTGATTATTATTATTTCACTTGCTTATACATGGAGATATATGCATCCCCCGTGTTACAGAAACGCTTAAAATAACAACAATTAAATCAACAAGGTTGGTGTTAAACGTTTAGTCCATTCAGCCAGAATTGCAAATGTTTGGTCTTGGTGGGTCTTGAATAAAACGAAACACATTAGATTTGAATAATTGTTGTTTCTATAAGCTGATAGTCAAAGTTAACTTCTCCCTGCTATAATGATGACCTTACTGACCTCGGGATCGTCTTCAAGCCCTTGGATCAGTACCACGGTTTGTTCCAGTGGTTATCTAACGGGTGGAGTCACTCTATTAGACAGTTTGAGGCCAGCAGGGTTTTGTCATTACTAGTGGCTAACATAAGCCGTCAGTGGATGTGGAACATCGTATATAAACTCTGGCTTTTCGCCAACCGCTAAGCCAAACAAAAATGTTTTTGAAGATATCTTCAAAAACATTTTTGTTTGGCTTAGCGGTTGGCGAAAAGCCAGAGTTTATATACGATGTTCCCAATTAAATCATAGATGACAATAATATTATTTGTTTATCTTAGACATAACGGTCAATCCCTGCCACACATTTTTCGCAATAGCTCCCACCGCGACCTGATAACAAAATAGTTTTAAAATTAGAAAATGATTCTGAATTCATAAACATGTTCATATAAATAATCATTTACATAATAGTTAATTTAAAATTGTAAAAGATAGTTATTCAAAATTCGAAATGATTATAAATAATTTGTAATTATAATTTGGATATTTCCAAATGCAGTTAGAGCGCCAGCATGATCGTAGGCTGGGGTGCCCTTAGTTAGTTAAGAAGTGCAGGTGAATATTTGTTTGACAGACAGGTCATCATACACGAGTGATATCGTGAGGGCATGTTCCCAGACAACAGCCACGAGTGAAATCGCGAGGGCATGTTCCCAGACAACAGCCACGAGTGAGATCGTGAGGGCATGTTCCCAGCCAGCAGCCACGAGTGAGATCGTGAGGGCATGTTCCCAGCCAACAGCCACGAGTGAGATCGTGAGGGCATGTTCCCAGCCAAAAGCCACGAGTGAGATCGTGAGGGCATGTTCCCAGCCAACAGCCACGAGTGAGATCGCGAGGGCATGTTCCCAGCCAACAGCCACGTGTAGGATCGTGAGGACATGTTCCCAGCCAACAGCCACGTGTGAGATCGTGAGGGTATGTTCCCATGCAACCAACATCAAAGAGTGAGATCACGAGAGCATGTTCCCAGCCAACAGCCACGAGTGAGATCACGAGGGCATGTTCCCAGCCAACAGCCACGAGTGAGATCGTGAGGGCATGTTCCCAGCCAAACAGCCACGATCGAGTGAGATCGTGAGGGCATGTTCCCAGCCAAACAACCACGATCGAGTGAGATCGTGAGGGCATGTTCCCAGCCAACAGCTACGAGTGAGATCGTGAGAACATGAATGAACAGCCACGAGTGAGATCACGAGGGCATGTTCCCAGCCAACAGCCACGAGTGATGGAAGGGTAATGGTTAACACATTACCCTCCAAACACACGATATTATTGCATAAATGTGATGGTAACTCGTAACCCGGTGGGCTGAGGGGGCTTTAGTACAGCCATTCACAATGCTTAAAGTAGGCCTACCATGTGGCTCACTACGTGAACAACGCTGGTTTAACATTGGGACCCGATTTTAACAGCCAGCGCTTGACAGACCAGCCTACATGTACCAACAATCACGTGGTTGTCTACGTCACATGTTTGGATAAAAGACGAAACCGGATGCGTGAAAACAAAAGCGATCCGCTCCGGGAACAGGCCCGGGGTAAGTGTGTAGTGAAACGGCTGTTGACACGGCATTGTGTCGCAAGATTCAAGTATTCAAATTCATGAAAACCACACCCGCTGCTTAATTTCCACTCGGTGGCTCATGTGCTCGTCTTAGAGGCTAAGAGCCAATGAATGTTGCAGGCTTGCCTCCCTCTACTGCCCCCCTTTACGTATGTCCCCAGTGTTTGATCGATTCATGTTGGGAAATCTACAGACATGCCTATGCGTTTATTTATACAATAATAAGCTCATGTGAAAAGTAAGATATAGTTTACATGTAATATCGAGTTAAATTTTCCTTGCATGCGCATTATTTTTGTGTCACGAGTTCTGATTTCGCGGGCATGCTTGCAAAGTAGAAAACAAATTTCACGATTTTTTCTTACTTTGGTCAACCGTATTGTTTCAATAATAGATTTCCCGGTTGCTTCCGTGAAGTGTCTGTCGGTCCCTATGGCTGACTCAGCTGGAGACGCAGATGTACTGGTCTCGATTTTTGCAATCGCGGTTGCGCATATAGGCTTACCAAAAACTGTTCAAATTTGTGTGGGGTAGTGCCTATGGTAATGTGCACTACATGTATTACATAATGAACCCGTGAGATTTTTGGGTAAGAATAGGATACTATCTCGCACTCGGCCTTCTATCTATCATCTATCGCGGTATTGCCACAATGCGTAGATGCGTGATGCAAAGCAATATGCATTCATGATCACTTGCCGATGTTTTTGTTAATGATGTGATGCGATATTATCATGATTAAAATCAAGCTGTGGCGACGGTCAACAGACACATTTTGTGGTGGACACTATATTCAACCAAGTGTAAACTTGGATTGGGAGTCAGTAATGGATTGGTCAGTTACATGCATACATACAAATGCAACAAAGTACATGGAGTATTTATATATCGAATAACATTGATTTAAACGTTACCAAGAATTGTTAAAAAAAAAAGAGTTCAAACTACAAAATCTCATAATTTATTAGGCCTATTAATATTTTTTCATATCATTTTTTTTAAAGTTCGTGAATGTGGATTTCAATTGGGCGCCGTAGATATAGGCCTTGTTAGCGCTAAGGTCAACACTGACAAAGGGTGTTTATTATCATGTTATAAGCACATTGTGAACCACTTCAGTTCAGCATAATCTATGCACAAAAATATGACCCGAATATAATAAAAAATAAAATTAGCACTATAATGAGTGCTGCGCTTCTTTGTATTATTCATTCATTTGAAGCTGACATTGTTGTGGCAATCGTCAGATTTAAATGGATGGAAAACACATGCGCATAAACAATAGATACCCATGTATATATTTTATACCTTGACACATCCCGAAAGAAAACGAGACGTTGACCCAATGCTGGCTTAAAGTTGGACTTATAGGTCGATATTGGGTCAAGTCTAGCATTTGCTGGGAGATGAATTATTAGCACTATAATACGTCATGCAAATCCCAATAAAATATAGTAGAACATCCACCTACAGAATCTATGTCATCTCTTCGGGGCTTAAGGGTCAATTTAAATTTTCAGTCACTTGGAGTTGTGTCTCGCTACCGCGATACACAACTCCAAGTGACTGAAAAAAGGGTTGTATATGCCACTCATTAGATTCGCAGAATGGACCCTTTATTTCCGAGAGGACGATGTGTTAGCACATAACTTTTACAAGGCAAAATCGCATAGAAAAATCTGATCAACGAACAGCGATAACCAAAATCTGTCTAAATAATTCCCTGGAAGATTGATTTTAACTCCATGCACACAAGATGTAGAACACTAAGTGCTTGATTCGGTACCAGATAAACACTATCTCATAGCGAAACAATAATTACAAGCAACAAAAGCCAAAGTCATAATAATCACTAATGTGACTTTTCGGAAAAGGCGAGGTCAATGACGTCAATAGGTAGGTTCTCCTGCCAAATATTAGTGACGTCATTCGCCAGACTGACCTTTTGTGAATCTATTTATGGAAGCAAACATATCCGTATATATCTGTATATATATTTGTATATATATATATATATATATATATATGTATATCTCTATATCTATATATCTAAATTTCTATATCTATATAATAGATAAAGATAGATGTAGATAAATATAGATATAGATATTATAGAGATATCAGTCGAAAGCCAGTTTCCTAAATAATGAAATGACACTGAAATTGAAAGAATAATGTGTGGTAGATGCTCAGCCATTCAAAGAAATAGTAGTAAAATAATGCTCAATGTCATTTTTTGTCACTAATGGTCATTCAAGTCACATTATAATACTTTAAAATAGTACAAGGGTGCTTTCGAAAACTCACCTGATAAGGGGTTCTGGGTATGTCTAGGGGATTCACCCCCAGGCGGTTGGATACTTGGATTTCGCTATGGAATTTAATGCTGAAACACCGTGGCATTTCGCACTACTCCGCTATCCTTGGGACGGATAGTCCCCAGATTAACAATAGTTGAGAGTGATTACATTCATCCCACGTGAGAGACCAAATGTCGAATACTGTACTGTCGGTTAGAGACCTGCGCGGGTAGCCCGCCCCGCGCGAGTTTGCGGCCGAATTTTTTCTGAGCCTTGCGGGGCGGGCGGGTGCGGGCAGCCCTAGCGCGGGTTAGTGCGGGCCGCTCGTAGCCCTGGCGCTTGTGTGCACGGGCCAAGAAGTGCTAGTCACATGCATTGGTTAACAGACAACCCCCTTTCTCAAAGGTGTGAAAACATATTCTTCCATCCGACGCTGGTCCAGCATTCGATGAATGTGTCTGTGTCGTGCTAGCATGGCTGAACCCTTCGAATCCTCACATTGCGTGGATTTAGATGAGATAATATTTATTTATACATGTATTCGCAAGTGTATACAATGAGAAAACATTAGACAACTATAGCTATTTCAACGACTTGTGATTGAAACGTCATCAAGCAATAATATTTAAAACAGAAAAGGAAAAGTACCAATAGGCCTATGTGAAAGTTAAAATATAATATAACAGGTGAAAGTTATGAAAAGTTATGAGGTGATAGTACAATAGAGACAATTATTGTAAAAAAAAATAGCTATGTGTTAATAAGTGTATGTATATGAGAAAGCTATAACGACGGGACAGGTGAGTGATTTGAAATTTATACGATTAATCAAGTATAATTATCATGATTATACTGTATAATTAGTTGTTTATATCTTTATTGAAACATAATAATTTTGTATCATTTTCCCAGGCGCTTATCTAAGAGCGTGAAGCAATAGTTCAAATTCTAATCAATACCATGCAACAATAAATTGCACCTGGGCCTAAATGGTGTAGGAGGCTGAACCATAATTGTGTGAGTATAGCGATCTATCTGACAAGTGCAGTATGCCCGTCATTGTACTAAAAACAAAATATAGCCCATAAATATATAGTCAAACACGTTACATACCTAATACTTTGTTATTTTTTTACTATGCGCTCAAACAAACCGTAAAATAACAAATAATTGAATGATATTTTGCAGGATTGATAGGGTTGATAGCCGAAGATAATTAGTGACGATGACGTAATGTTAACATACATGTATGTTATGTCATAGTGATTACTGGTCGGAAAGTGTGATGACAATAATTGGTACGGCGAGGTGACTATGTAATGTCTCCGGGCTAAAAAAGATATATTTCCCAGCAAACCAAGAGACCGACAAATGCTGAAAACAATGGTTTTCCCTGAAAATTGATATCAACAAAATTGCAGTATACGCCACAAAATAACTTAATATAGATTGATAACAAATGTAATCATGCACTACCATTTTTCAAGTGACGCCATGAAATATAAATGTATCCTATTTTTACCACTAAATTATTCAGGGATTCTGTTACATTAGACTAATTATAATATAATTGATATCAAATAAAATGTATAGCGTACATGATTATAATAAAATATTTTTATTACGCATCGCTTGGTGTAAATTATCAGTTAAACCCCCCACATATATGGATGGGGGGGGGGGGAGGGATTGTAAACTGTAGTACAAGATATCTATAGACCTTGCGTGGTGACACAATCAATACAATAGGCGCGTAATTATCACCAGGTGGGCAAGTGTCGAGAACGCTGGGCCAATATTACGCCAATATTGTGGCTACCAAGTAGACATTGTTCAAACAAACTAATTTCCTCATGGTGTTGTTTATTGTAATTATCCTGGTACAATGTTGGGCTAAGACTGTTTTATATCTTTGAAAAAAGACAATATGAAACATGCTTATATTATTCTATCATTTATATGACAAATAAGTCAGTAATGACTTTTCTTTATGTCAATAAATATCTATAAAATATATATTATAGACATGCGTCGATCAGTAATGAAAAGAACTGAAAGAATTTGAATTTTTGTTAATTTGTTAGTAAGTTTTGCGGGTCGCTGCGGGCCGGAAAAAAATTGTGCGGGTGCGGGGCGGGTGCGGGTCAAACTTGTGCGGGTGCGGGGCGGGTGCGGGTACAACTTGTGCGGGGCGGGGCGGGTGCGGATACAGAATATAAATTCATGTGCGGGTTCAGTCAAGCGCGGAGGCCCGCGGGGCGGGTGCGGGCATGATTTAAAGGCCCACACAGGCCTCTACTGCCGGTAGTTTAAGGCCCTACTACGACCAGCATCAATGTTTGCACTGAGGAAAGGATCCAGCCTAATTACTCTTGCGCGTGTGGTCTCAATTAGACAATGGCTAATTGACTAATTAATTATCTACTTTGATTTTCAACCACAGAAAACATAATATTTTTAAATAATTAGTTTTTTAAGTTTTCTGTTCAGTTTTGTGTGAAGCTCTGAGAGGCAAATATATATTTTTAACAAAATGATCATGTTTTGAATCTTAAGAAAACCTCAGAAAAATAGAATTCTCAATCAAGATAACATATGTATTATAAAGGTAAACAACTCGGAAGTTAACCAATTTTCATGAACAATTCGTGACCATTCGTGAACGTTCATGAACAACATGAACTTAGTTTGTGCTCCTGATCGTTCATGGACAATCCCAGTTTCATGAACTTCACATTGACAGGTAATTTTGTGAACGTCCCATTTGTTGTTCAGGACTGTTCATGAATAGTTCATAAACACATTTATTGAACGTTCATGTTCACTGACTATCGGGTTCATGAATTATTAGAGTTCATGACCGTTCATGAACAACCCAAGTGCAAGAACAAGGAGGCAGTTCATGAACAAAATAAGTTCATGAACAGTCCCATTTGCTGTTCAAAAATAGTCATTAACGTTTATGAACGTTCATATGTTACTCTTCATGAACATTCATGAACTATTAATGAATGTTCATGAATAACTCTTGATCATCTCACCAGGGAGTAGACAAACAGGACAAGGCTAATAGAGCAGACTATATATACAGGACAAGGCTAATAGAGCATTTGGATGCAATTCATGTTACTCTTGAGTCACGCCACTATAATTACAGCTCTCCACTTTATATAATAATTGCCCAAGGAAAATACTACTACGAATTTCCTACGATAATATCTTCTTTATATTGAACACTACAGTATTGTCAGAAAGCCAAGTAATAACATGATTAGGAGCAATAACGCTAGTCGTCATTTTACAGGATCAGAAGATCTTAACAATTCAAACACCCTGGAAATATTTAAAATTAACTTAAATTAAATGCAGACAAAAAATTACAGTGAGATAACAAGAAGGTTATAAAGTCGCACCCCCCCCCCCCTCACGATCGTCAAAAGGATTTGATAGAAATCTAACGAGAATGGAAGAGATGGATAATGAAACTCATGTCCCAATCGCACGTAGAAATCTTCGTAAGTCTAAATCGCAAAACACACCAACGCGAACGGGAGGGTAAATATATTGCACGAGTCGAGAGACGCGTCGAGGCGAAAATTGCACGAGTGTCTACACACCACCGCGAAAATCGACGCGCAATGTGAGGCGTTTCCCCTGTTACAATGCCAGATTGTGGTACGGTGGTGACGTGAAAACCGGCGCGACAAAAATGTGTCAGTTTTGCGCTGCCCTGCCCTTCACCTTCGCCTTCACTCTGGTATGTTTTGGCAATGATGAAATAGTGTGTTTGATAACCAGCGCGGTTAAAATCATTGGATCTGTAACACACAATGGATTGCGCGGACGAGTAATCAGTACTGTATTTCGGCTTTGAAAAGCAGCATTCTTCCATAGCATCGAAAAGGTTACAGGACTATCAGTATAATCAGGATAATGCTGCCGTGCAAAGTCAAAAGGCAGTAGCAGCTTATTCTACAAGTAAGCTGTTACATTAGTTTTACCGCGCAAAACAGAATAACCGTGTTTACTGTTCTCCAGGTAATATAAACTGACTCTGGAATAGATAAATATAATCGCTGTTTGCACAATTTTCTTGACGTTTGTGAACAGTTTCAGGCTTATGTCTATTATCAACAGTATAAGGAAGGGCATATTCATCACCAATGGATAAAACTGAGTTATTTGCCCCGAACACGCAAACGTATGCTAATCTCCTTTCAGTCATGTATAATGTGCTTCTTATTAGCCTGTTAAAACTGATTTAATGGCCTTATCACAGTGATTTTAGTTGGTCACCCGTGTTTCGGAAACACGGTATATGCTTGGTAATTCCTGATTATGAAACGACGTATTTTTTTCGTTTGTGCAATGTTAGTTGTACTGCATGGGGAAATTACTATAACATTGAAAAAAATCACAATATACCTTTGTATCGTATATGCAACATAACGTATGTGACTTCAGGCTACATTGTTTGCGAAAAAAACATTTGGAAAACATTTGAAAGCGTCGCCCGCACTGATGGAGCATGTTAAAATATGCTGACAGTTTGTGACTATTTTTTTCTTCTGTCCGTCGTGTTCGGTTTGGACCAATTATAGAAGCTCACCACGTACATATCGAAATGACATTTAGGTAGAGGCGGATTTAAAGACTGACAGATTAGAATGGACTTAATTCTTGTCTTAAAGGCTGGTGCAATCGGCTAATTCTGCCCGAGCTCGTAAAGATTCAGTATATATCTTTAAATGACGAAAATATAACTGACCATCTGGTATGAAGTATATTTAACCCTTGTCCTGCTGAATTGTTTCAATTGTATTTTTCGTATTTGAAGCTGGACCATGCTGACGCAATTGCTAACTTTAAATGACGAAAATTAATAAACATTTTCTAAATTGAAAAAGTTAATTGACTAACTGAGCATCTATCACTAAACTATATTATTCGTTTCCAGTGACATATTATTTGGTTTAAGATTTGTTTAAACCGTATATATACACGGGCATAGCATGATAAGGCTTAACAATAATACTGTCATTTTATTTAAATACGAACGTTGTAGAAACCTTCATCCTGGTCAATTGTCAGTTAGTATTGTTCCTTCACTGACGCAATTTCCCGCTTGAAATGACAAACAATACATTTATTTATGAGAAATAGACCATTCCCAAATTAAATTTTGCAATTAACTGAGCATGACGACAATTTATTTTATTTCAAACTTTCTTGAAAACACACGTGCCTGGCAGCACAAGTATTACGTGGCTGCCTATTGGATATTTAGATAATTTGATAGATAAAATGGTTCAGAGTGTCGGGTGGAGAGAGGAGGGCACAGCGCGGCGCTGACGCAATATTACGCACTGTATATCAGCAAGACAACAACGTCATGAGACAAAGGTCCAATAGGCTGATCAACCGAGATCAGTCTTTGAGCTGACCGACATCTTTTACCATGCTCTGATTGACATTAAACATTTAAACCACCATGGTTGGTCCGCCATCCATACGTGTTTTTGATTTGATTTGATTTATTTCAGTCGACAGTACATGTAAGCATGATTATAAAACAATCAGGGCCACCATACTGGTCACCAGGGATAAAATACACTATAAAGGGTCTGGTGACTCTTATTTCCATAGTGGTCCCCAAAAAGTAGCGACTGGAAAGGTTTAAAGACAATTTCATTGAAAATACTTTATATAAAATAAATTATAAATAAAGTTTATATCAAATAAATTATAAATAAAAAACATTTCCCATGACCAGAACATACATTTTAGTCATAACATTATCACATAATGACTAATGACGTGTTTGCTATGATGCCACCCAGACATGTGTGCAATGCAATGATAATTAGCGCAATGCCTATACGGATAATTATTCGATTCCATGTACTTTGTCAGGTATCTCAGTCCAGTACAGGTCACGTGTGATACGCTAGTCAAATTGGATTCAAGGTAAATTTTATAATCAAGAGCTGGCATAAAGTAACGCTCTCGACCAAGCGATCTGTCGACTGGCGAAATCAAAGTCAAATCAAAATCACCGACTAAGCTGTTATCACTGGTTATGTAAACTCGCATTTAATGTTTTGTGTCCTTTATATGGAGTGCGATTTAAGTTCCACTTTTGTCGAGAATGAAATAAACCAACACTTTGTTAGATTTTGAGTAATTCCAGAAGGTGTTTTTAATTGAATTGAACACTTTTTTCAACTTGAACAATATGTCATGATAATACCTGATTTATTCTGGCTACAGACCTCATAATACATTACTCATTTTGGCTACGGACCTCATAATACATGGCTCATTTTGGCTACGGGCCTCATAATACATGACTCATTTTATCTACGGGCCTCATAATACATGACTCATTTTGGCTACGGGCCTCACAATGCATGCCTCATTTTGGCTACGGGCCTCATAATATTAGACTCATTTTGGCTACAGACCTCATAATACATGACTCATTTTGGCTACGAGCCTCATAATACACGACTCATTTTTGCTACGGGCCTAATAATACATGACTAATTTTGGCTACGGACCTCGTAATACATGACTCATTTTGGCTACGAAACTCATAATATATGACTCATTTTGGCTACGGGCCTCATAATACATGACTCATTTTGGCCACGGGCCTGATAATACATGACTCATTTCGGCCACGGGCCCCATAATACATGCCTCATTTTGGCTACGGGCCTGATAATACCTGACTTATTCTGGCTACAGACCTCATATTACATGACTCATTTTGGCTACGAACCTCATAATATATGACTCATTTTTGCTACGGGCCTCATAATACAGGACTCATTTTGGCTACGGACCTGATAATACAGGACTCAGTTTGGCCACGGGCCTGATGATACATGACTGATTTTGGCCACGGGCCCCATAATACATGCCTTATTTTGGCTACGGGCCTGATAATACATAACTCATTTTGGCCACGGGCCTCATAATACATGCCTCATGGCTACAGGCCTCATAATACATGACTCATTCTGGCTACAGACCTCATAATACATGACTCATTTTGGCTACGGGCCTTATAATACATGACTCATTTTGGCTACAGGCCTCATAATACACTACTTATTTTGGCTACGGTCCTGATAATACATTACTCATTTTGGCTACGGTCCTGATAATACATGACTCATTTTGGCTACGGGCCTCATAATACATGACACATTTTGGCTACGGGCTTCATAATACATGACTCATTTTGGCTACGGGCGTAATAATACATGACTCATTTTGGCCACGGGCCTCATAATACATGACTCATTTTGGCCACGGACCTCATAATATATGACTCATTTTGGCTACGGGCCTCATAATACATGACTCATTTTGGCTACGGGCTTCATAATACATGACTCATTTTGGCTACGGGCGTAATAATACATGGCTCATTTTGGCTACGGGTCTCGTAATACATGGCTCATTTTGGCTACGGGTCTCATAATACATGACTCATTTTGGCTACGGTCCTGATAATACATGACTCATTTTGGCTACGGGCCTCATAATACATGACTCATTTTGGCTACGGGCTTCATAATACATGACTCATTTTGGCTACGGGCGTAATAATACATGACTCATTTTGGCCACGGACCTCATAATACATGACTCATTTTGGCTACGGGCCTCATAATATATGACTCATTTTGGCTACGGGCGTCATAATACATGGCTCATTTTGGCTACGGGTCTCATAATACATGACTCATTTTGGCCACGGGTCTCACAATATAGGACTCATTTTGGCTACGGGCGTCATAATACATGGCTCATTTTGGCTACGGGTCTCATAATACATGGCTCATTTTGGCTACGGGTCTCATAATACATGACTCATTTTGGCTACGGTCCTGATAATACATGACTCATTTTGGCTACGGGCCTCATAATACATGACTCATTTTGGCTACGGGCTTCATAATACATGACTCATTTTGGCTACGGGCGTAATAATACATGACTCATTTTGGCCACGGACCTCATAATACATGACTCATTTTGGCTACGGGCCTCATAATATATGACTCATTTTGGCTACGGGCGTCATAATACATGGCTCATTTTGGCTACGGGTCTCATAATACATGACTCATTTTGGCCACGGGTCTCATAATATAGGACTCATTTTGGCTACGGGCGTCATAATACATGGCTCATTTTGGCTACGGGTCTCATAATACATGGCTCATTTTGGCTACGGGTCTCATAATACATGACTCATTTTGGCTACGGTCCTGATAATACATGA
The DNA here is from genome assembly GCA_964017125.1 of Flabesymbios commensalis. Lineage (NCBI taxonomy): Eukaryota > Metazoa > Annelida > Polychaeta > Terebellida > Flabelligeridae > Flabesymbios > Flabesymbios commensalis. Next base: position 66,033,717 of record OZ024912.1, read on the forward strand.
CTCATTTTGGCTACGGGCCTCATAATACATGACACATTTTGGCTACGGGCTTCATAATACATGACTCATTTTGGCTACGGGCGTAATAATACATGACTCATTTTGGCCACGGGCCTCATAATACATGACTCATTTTGGCCACGGACCTCATAATATATGACTCATTTTGGCTACGGGCCTCATAATACATGACTCATTTTGGCTACGGGCTTCATAATACATGACTCATTTTGGCTACGGGCGTAATAATACATGGCTCATTTTGGCTACGGGTCTCGTAATACATGGCTCATTTTGGCTACGGGTCTCATAATACATGACTCATTTTGGCTACGGTCCTGATAATACATGACTCATTTTGGCTACGGGCCTCATAATACATGACTCATTTTGGCTACGGGCTTCATAATACATGACTCATTTTGGCTACGGGCGTAATAATACATGACTCATTTTGGCCACGGACCTCATAATACATGACTCATTTTGGCTACGGGCCTCATAATATATGACTCATTTTGGCTACGGGCGTCATAATACATGGCTCATTTTGGCTACGGGTCTCATAATACATGACTCATTTTGGCCACGGGTCTCATAATATAGGACTCATTTTGGCTACGGGCGTCATAATACATGGCTCATTTTGGCTACGGGTCTCATAATACATGGCTCATTTTGGCTACGGGTCTCATAATACATGACTCATTTTGGCTACGGTCCTGATAATACATGACTCATTTTGGCTACGGGCCTCATAATACATGACTCATTTTGGCTACGGGCTTCATAATACATGACTCATTTTGGCTACGGGCGTAATAATACATGACTCATTTTGGCCACGGACCTCATAATACATGACTCATTTTGGCTACGGGCCTCATAATATATGACTCATTTTGGCTACGGGCGTCATAATACATGGCTCATTTTGGCTACGGGTCTCATAATACATGACTCATTTTGGCCACGGGTCTCATAATATAGGACTCATTTTGGCTACGGGCGTCATAATACATGGCTCATTTTGGCTACGGGTCTCATAATACATGGCTCATTTTGGCTACGGGTCTCATAATACATGACTCATTTTGGCTACGGTCCTGATAATACATGACTCATTTTGGCTACGGGCCTCATAATACATGACTCATTTTGGCTACGGGCTTCATAATACATGACTCATTTTGGCTACGGGCGTAATAATACATGACTCATTTTGGCCACGGACCTCATAATACATGACTCATTTTGGCTACGGGCCTCATAATATATGACTCATTTTGGCTACGGGCGTCATAATACATGGCTCATTTTGGCTACGGGTCTCATAATACATGACTCATTTTGGCCACGGGTCTCATAATATAGGACTCATTTTGGCTACGGGCGTCATAATACATGGCTCATTTTGGCTACGGGTCTCATAATACATGGCTCATTTTGGCTACGGGTCTCATAATACATGACTCATTTTGGCTACGGTCCTGATAATACATGACTCATTTTGGCTACGGGCCTCATAATACATGACTCATTTTGGCTACGGGCTTCATAATACATGACTCATTTTGGCTACGGGCGTAATAATACATGACTCATTTTGGCTACGGGCCTCATAATACATGACTGATTCTAGTTATGGGCTTCATAATACATGACTGATTCTAGTTATGGGCTTCATAATACCTGACTCATTTTGGCCACGGGCCTCATAATACATGACCCATTCTAGTTATGGGCTTCATAATACACGACTCATTCTGGTGATGGGTTTCATAAAACATGTGTAATCATTTAAATACAAATAACGATAAACAAGACGGCTACACATATGATCACTCGTTGTCGATGCTTTTCACAGTTTCTTGAGAAATTGAATATCAAGAGAGAATAGTTTTCAAGAAAATCTGCAGAACTATAGTCATCTGTCCTGGTTTGGGTTATTCCTATAAGGTAACAATTGAAAAAAACACTTCGGATCTTAAAATACAAGGTTCATACGAGCTTTGGTGTTTCCGGTAATAACTAATTTCACAAGGAAAACAATACGAAGACGTTCAGCCACGTCCATAAACACTCGCCTTCTTTTAGAATAGACCGGCCCTCATGGCTCATTCGGTCCGATTGTGGCTCGAAACTGAGGGATAATGAATTAGAATCCCGGTCGGGCCGGATGTATAATCGAGGTTGTGTATATATTGTGATCCAAACAGTTCAAATACATGAAGTGCAGTGCTGTCTATGGTAGTGTGGAGTACAAAGAATCATTGAAGTCAGTCGACAAAAGTCGGACATATTCTCGACTTCAGGCTTCCACCTGTCACGACATCGCCATGCTATGGACAAATTCTGCACCAGCGAGCTTTCAGCAGAAAATGCGATATTGACGCACGGAGGTGAATATTTTTCTGTCTGTCGTACTTATTGTTTTTGCGATTCTGCAAGACGACCTGCCTCCAATTCATAAACAGTGTTCAAACATTGCAGGATGCGGTTGACATGATCCAACGGATTAGTGGGAACCATTTGATCCCCAAATAAATGTAGTCGAGGATCGTTTGGAGGCGGATGTATGACATACCGAAAATACATAACATACAACAAGAGTACGACTGCGTACGACAGGGAACCTTAACCAGTACGAATGCGTACGACAGGGAAACATCATCTTTACGACTATGTACGACAGGGAACCATCACCAGTACGACTGCATACGATAGGAACGTTTATTCAGTACGAAAGCGTACGAGAGGGAACCTTCATTCAGTACGTCTGCGTACGACATTGAAACTTCAACCGCACGCCTCCGTACAACAGGGAACCTTCATCAGTACGATTGTGTACGACAGGGAACCTTCATCAGTACACCTGCGTACGACAAGGAAACTTCATCAGTATGCCTGCGTGAGACAGAGAACCTTCACCAGTACGTCTGCGTACGACAAGGAACCTTTATTAGTACGTCTGCGTACGACAAGGAACCCTTTGCTTACAATCAATCACGCCTGGACACTATCAAGGAGAACTGTCCACAAGGGACGAAATAACTGCAACGGTAACCAGGCAACGGTGGTCAGGTAACATCCGTCCCACTAAAAACATCGGCTCCGCTATTTGACAGCGAGGCCTACGAAAAGTGATCCCTGATACCAAAGCATAGGCTTATCTGTTGTCGTCGCATACCGATTCATGTCAGTGCCAAACCGTCAAATCGTGGCAGTTATAAGGCTATATTTTGACATATCACACTCATATATTTTATAAAAGCGCGTAATATTGATATACTGTGAGGTATGAAAAAATTGCTAATTCACACATGTTGAAATGCTCCGATGCTATGTCGAATGGTAAATTATATTGTGCAGCCGTCTCAATGTTCCAAGTATGACCTTAGTCCTTAGTGCAGAAGTCTTAATGCTCCAAGTATGACTGGTATAGCCATCTTAATGCTCCAAGTTAAATCTAATGTGCCCAGTGCAGTGGTCTCACTGTTCCAAGTTGTTCGTATGCCTCGAGTATGGAGACACGCATCTGTGACCAATGTGGGTGTGTATTATCACTGATTATTACTGATTATAATATGTCCTAATACAGTCTATGGAGATACAATCTGTGTATACTAGTGTAGACCCTTGCAATGATACTAATCATTCCAGATTCAAACAACCAATCAAACAAACAACATGTACATCATTGAACCAACATTGGACCCTATCATAGGCCTACTGCTGTGCAAGCCAAAAGACAGTATCTGCTCACTTTACAAGTAAGCAGATACTATATTTACCATTGCAGAGCAGTATAGTGATCCAGAAAATCCTGGTTAAATCCGGAAGAACATGATGGATGACTTAGAAAAGTCATAATGAATGGAGTCTTAGGCCACCTTTGTGCAAATAATTATGGGCTAAACTGGGCCAATGAGATGAATGAGATGATACTGCCCTCCAGACACAGGATTCAAATTTCGAACCCTGGCAGTCTGAAGTCGAGCACTCACCACACCACTGAATTTTTACGAGTATTACGGCTGCAGCAGCACAAGGGTTAACAAAGCCCCTAAACAACACGCTGTCATGGTTGCGTAGAATCTGATAATAACCTGAGGAGCGGAACTTTGCGACCCTTTATGTTTAAACACCAATTTATACAATTGCGAAATTTCATCAACCATCACGCCAAGCATTTTTCACTCAGTTAAACTTCAAGCTGGTGACATTTAGTTGAATTTGCCAAATCGGAGGTTGAATATTTGAAACTCTGGCTGTTTGAATACAGGTTACACCTATATAAAGTGATATTCGATAATAAAATAAGTATAAACGACCATGTTGCTCTTTAAAGTCAAAAGGCAGTAGCTGATTACTTGAAGAGTAAGCCGTTACTGTTTTTTTGGCTTTGCACGATAGCATAGTAGTGATGTACGCTGTTAGGGTTGCACAGAAACGTAGGGATCCGTTTTTGAACACACTGTGGACCAATGGAGTATCTGAAAGATTTCGTATCAGTTAATCATTCCACTTATTTTATCATAACGCTCACTCCTCGGTAATTTTACAAACAATTTTAATTTCAGTAAACCCACCACCAGAACACGGCGCATTCACATGGTGTTCAAGTAACATGATGAATCTACTGTGGCATTTAGTAATTTTGATTGTAACCGGATCCACGAGTGGCGAAAAATGGGGTCCTCAGACTACCAAAGGGTCAGTTCAGCGTGAACCTACCAAATGGGAGACGTTGTGCCAGCGTTGGTTGCTTGACGCGCCAACGCCCGCGACGTCGGCCCGGCAGGAGACCAACGCTAGGCTGATGCCAAGATAATCCGGCGTCCACGACCTCTTTGGACGGGATCCAAGCCCGTAGTAAAAAGCCAGAGTTTGCGAGCAAATAAATCGGTGCCGTATCGCGACCACGCCTCTGTTGTCTAAGCCACTTGACTCCCAGGGTACTCGATTTTATTGTTGTTTTTTTTTGTAGAAAGGAATCATTTGTTATTCTTCAAATTGTGAATCGAGGGCGCGATTTGACAAAAACAAAAACGTGATCTTAGTATTATATCTGTAATTCGTGCAAACATGGAAGAGCCCAGCACTGAAAAAACGTGGTTCACAGTACAGTGTGTTCAATGTGGCGACTTACGTGTACGTTCAAATATAAAATATTTGAATGTTGATAATAAGTGCGAGGGAATGTGTAAGAATGGATGGATTTGCAATTATTGTTTTAAGAGGAACATAATTTGAGTTCAATTAATTTCAAGCAGAGTGTAGTTCCATGTAATCACCCTCTGTAGACTTGTCATGCAGATACTCTCTCTAACATGGTGTCATGCGTGATACTCTCTCTAACATGGTGTCCTGCTTTCTAATGAGCCATCAACAATTGTTTTATTATATATTTTATGAATAGTTGTTGTACCACCTTGCAAACACATGTACGAATTGGAATCGACTTGCTGTGCTTCTAAGGTGAAATAGACGCCTGCTCACTAAATATCGGCATGAAAATTGACACTTTTGTTGATTTTATTTCAACATGAATAAACCTGGCGCGTCAAAAAATCGTCTGAATATACATTGTTGTCGAATACATCATATCGATATCCCGCCTGCTCTAATATTATCCTCCAAATCAACGATATCCAGCAAAGTATTATCAGAAAGGGTCCTGCTTTCTAACCATCATTATCCTGCTTTCTAACAATACATTGAGCAAGTATGTCCTGCTTTCTAAGCGATCTGCTCAATACAACAATATCAAGGTATAACTGAAAACAGTTGCAGTTAAGTATTGACAATTTGAAAAAAGGTTGTAAATCATCATTACGTGTAGATTAATACTACAACAACGGATGCGCACACGGGGCGGCAACCAGTATTGTGTAAAATACATACAAATTAAACTTAATAGCACTGAGGTGTAAATTAAACCGACTGGATCGTTGAGCACATGTTGTAGACCCATCCGCATGCGCATCATAACCAACGTCCTAAAGAAAAGAGTCTGTCATAGGTAATTTTTTTCAATCATTGAAGCTAAACCACTTAGTCTACATGAACTTTCCCATTTTTTGTGTATCCTTGTAACCTTTCAATATCAATCACGTCCTAACGGTAGGTCTAACTAGGCATTATGCCTATGTTGAAAACAATATTTGTGTAGGATTATAGACTCTGGGTAGGCCTATACAGTACACTATCCCCAAACATATGCCTACCAATAGACCTACAGGGGGGATGTATCAACCATATATTTATAATCAACATAACTGTTAAGAGAGGGGCTATTCAATCACCGGGGGGGGGGGGGGCGTGGGCTGGATTATTTATCCGCGCATAATTTCAACTGGTCGTGGCTCCCCACTGGGCACACTACGTTGTTGAGACGTTTAATCAACGTCATTGACGTTGATTTAACGTTGCTACAGCGTCGTGTGACCAGTGGATCGGTGGCACGCTGAACATTTGATTAGGCCTAGTCTAGATTTTAAATATATTCTTCATTTAATAAAGAGCCTGTCCAGGGTTTTATTAAAAAAATACTCCACGTAGGCCTATTCTGTGGAACGCAGTTGCGTCACAGGAATGACTACTCTGTGAATAGGCCTATACTATAGGTGGGCCTACCTGTAAGTAGGCCTCTCATGTATACTTTGCTGGAGGTTGCGAGTGTGTGATATTTATAGATTATGACTCCTAGACTAAGCCAACACACCCGCTGACAGAGAACTTCAGCCAACACTATCTCAATACTGGGCCAGCATCTCGACAGCTGGCACAGCATTGAAGTGGTCCCCGCTTTGACTTGCAAACGCCGCAAGCACATATACTCTCCTGTCTCTAATAGAAGAGCGTTCGGAATAAAAACACCTGTTGGAAAAATCCTATATTTTTATTAATGGCACCTGTCCACAATAAAAGCACCTCTTGGAAAAAATATTCCATTACCGTATGTTTTACTCATTACCCGCATGGTGGTGCGTGTAGACATGCAGAGCTGATAATTACTGGCCGCTGCGGCGTGTGGTATTTATAACACCGTTAGTATCTTTCTCATTTTGTCCACGGAAAGTAGTTTTTATAAATTGAAAAACTTTTTTTCAGTCATCTAAAACTCATTTTTTATTAAACGAACCTGACAACAATAAACGAACCTGTCTGGAAAATCGGCCGCCGTTTAACAAACGAACGGGTTCGTCTATTAGGGACAGGAGAGTATACGAAAGCCTTGAAACGAAAAGAAAAAATATTTTTGATCTCGTTAAAACGACCTATAAGTCGTTAGTTTAACTTAGTAGATGTCTTTATAACGACTTATAGTAAGTCGATTTAACGACGTATAAGACTTATAGCTTACTAAGTCGATTTAACTTATATAAATCGTTATAAGTAGTCTTAAGTCGATATAACGACTGATAAGTCGTTATAACGACATCTGTTAACTCGATTTAACGACTTATAAGTCGTTAAACGACTTATACTAAGTCGCTTTAACGACTTAAATCGGTATAACGAGATAACGAATATTTTTGTCATGTGATACATGTGGCCAAATAACAAAAACACAAATTGGCCAAGAAACGACGTTCCCAGCAATAGGCCTACACAATTATAGACTAAACCTATATAACTTAACCTGACCTATTTTTAAATCTGCAATTTTGTAAAGTTAAGTAGACTATTTTAAAAAGTATTTTAAAAAGCTAAACGTCAGTATCTGCTCAATTTACATGTAAGCAGATACCGCCTTTTGGCTTTGTACGGCAGAATAGAAGCCATCTCATGATACAGAACCTTGCCTTTCCAACATGACTCGTGAATGCGTAATTTTATTTTGGCTCTCTTTGTAGCTCGTGCTCATATACTCTGGCGCCACCATGCTGTAAACCATCCTAATGATGTCAGACTCTTCTGTCCGCGTTGAATGATTATAGATAGTAAGAATACTCGCCAATTTATGCTTATTTGCCATATCAACTGTACCACTTTGCTCCTTAGAAAGCAGGACACTTGCTCTTAGAAAGCAGGACATATCTCAAATGGAATTGTTAGAAAGCAGGACCATTTTAGCTAATGCTTTGCTGGATATCGTAGATCTGGAGGATACTATTCGAGCAGGTGGGATATCGATTTGATGTATTCGACAACAATGTATATTCAGACCAATTTTGTTGCGGCAGGTTTATCCATGTTGAAATAAAATCAACAAAAGTGTCAATTTTCATGCCGATATTTAGTGAGCAGGCGCTATTTTACCTTAGAAACACAGCAAATCGATTCCAATTCGTACATGTGTTTGCAAGGTGGTACAACAGCTACTCAGAAAACATGTAATAAAACAATTTACCACTTCTAGCATATGTAAGTATGCGAAAACTGTGAATTACTGGTCGTCATATGCGCTTGTTGACGGCTCATTAGAAAGCAGGACACCATGTTAGAGAGAGTATCACGCATGACACCATGTTAGAGAGAGAGTATCTGCATGACAGGTCTACAGAGGGTGTAATGTCAAAAGGCACGCTACCTCTCGGTCACGGAGGCTCCCCACAATACTGACTTTCACACGTGGATGGGGAAGAAACATTTTTTATTTCTTTCAAACCGCCGAGACCGGGAACCGAACCCCGAACTCTGGCGTGAAAGGCAGCGGTGCTAACCACTACCCTAGGGCCCCCGTCCAATGTCAAAAGGCCTTCACTCCTTTTAGCACGGCACGGCCGAATTAGTATAATGCGTTTTAACATTGGCCTCATAGTCTGGCATTTAGAGTAACCCTTTAATCGGCAATCACCACTATAATCATTTTCAAGTATTTTGAATTGACTGGACCACTGTTAAACGATATCAGTATTTTTTCAAGGTTGGCTTTCAAATGGTTGCAAAGGGTTTCACATAGACATACATTGTTCTAATTAGGCCGATATTCTGTGGATGGACATTTTTAATGACCTTAGAGTGTGACAAATCAAATTAAATACTATAATAATTACGGAATTCCATTGTCACAGACAGACATACGAAGGGTTAATATTATAAATACATCCTAACAATGAACGCGTAAACTATAAAATCCCCCCCCCCCCTCTCCTCCCCCCACTTGTGATTAATGAGCGAAGAGGCGATAATGACTTATGATGATCTACCACGTCAGCAACCACAACATTTGAGGTAAAGTTGGCCTAATGTTGGGCCAACGCATGCAACGTTGGCCCAACAATAAAACAACATTGTCTCATTCTTTTGGCTTTAGGGGGGCACGTCATCCACGTATAGTTTATGTTAACTCTTGTCCTGCTGGGTTGCCAGTTAGTAGGGTTTTTTCGCTCGAAATATAGCTTTTTAATGAAAACTGGAATATGGTAGCTTGAAATAAAAAAAAACATACTTTATAATATGAAATTTAAACATTTCCTATTCCCATCACTAGATTACCCAAGTATCTGTCACAAATAGTGTTATGTTATCATTTGCAATGCTGCATGCAACGTTCACAGGAGTGGGGTCCACCACAATGTAAATATTTTGATTGAGCGACCCGTCCACAAAAACCCTTTTATTTGTATTTTTCACTCCTAGTGGATTAGCTACCACAAGCTATTTCTTAATTTCAACGGAATCATATTGTGTTTGAAACGCAAGGCCTATATGGGAGTTTTATAATTCTGCGATAATTGAATATAATGTAGATGTCATTCATTATCGACTTATTTTAATTATTGGGAGCCAAAAATAAATGGATACTGAATATTTGACAAGTGGACGGGGATGAAAACAATTGAATCTCTGAAGCCTGAATAATAGAGCGAGGGGCGAACCAGTGACCTCCGGCGTGACAGACTCAGATTCATTTATTTGATCAAATAAAAACATTTACATATTTTGATTATTAGCATAGCAATGATCAGGAGACCTCCACTAAAACCGTAGGTCGCTATCGTAGAGGCCACCTTAGAAAGAAAACAATAATTGAATATGTATAATAATAAAAATAATAAGAATAATAAGAATAATAATAAGAATAATAATAAAAGAAATATAAAATTATACATTTATACTTATACCCGGCGAATACGAGGCGCCGACACAACGTTGGATAAATGTTGGGCCGACGTCGTAGGCGGCGGGCAACATCGGGCCAACGCCATGTTATACGTCTTGTACACATACATAGCAATCAGGGATATTACATTCTTAATTATAATAAGTAAATAAAATGTTTTTGGCGTACATTGACAAACCTTCGATATTGTGGGTGGTCAATTTTTCTTTGATATTTATTGCACAGTTGTTTATGGTTTCAGGTATAGAGAAAAGTAATGATTGTTTTGCAAAATCATGTTTAATGCGACATTTGTATAGATCTTGATTCCTGGTGTTATATGTGTGATTATTTGCTTTAATAGAAAGATTTTGAAAGTACAGAGGTAAGTTATTTTTTAGATATTTGTAATAGAATTTCAGCTGTTTTATTTTGAATATGTCTTCAGTTTTTAAGAGGCGCAAGTTTTAAAAAATTGGATCACAGTGTGCAAATATTTTGCTAAACGCTATGATTCGGAGACATTTTTTTTTGAGTTTTGTGATTCGAAATGGATATGTATAATAATAAAAATAATAAGAATAATAAGAATAATAATAAGAATAATAATAAAAGAAATATAAAATTATACATTTATACTTATACCCGGCGAATACGAGGCGCCGACACAACGTTGGATAAATGTTGGGCCGACGTCGTAGGCGGCGGGCAACATCGGGCCAACGCCATGTTATACGTCTTGTACACATACATAGCAATCAGGGATATTACATTCTTAATTATAATAAGTTAATAAAATGTTTTTGGCGTACATTGACAAACCTTCGATATTGTGGGTGGTCAATTTTTCTTTGATATTTATTGCACAGTTGTTTATGGTTTCAGGTATAGAGAAAAGTAATGATTGTTTTGCAAAATCATGTTTAATGCGACATTTGTATAGATCTTGATTCCTGGTGTTATATGTGTGATTATTTGCTTTAATAGAAAGATTTTGAAAGTACAGAGGTAAGTTATTTTTTAGATATTTGTAATAGAATTTCAGCTGTTTTATTTTGAATATGTCTTCAGTTTTTAAGAGGCGCAAGTTTTAAAAAATTGGATCACAGTGTGCAAATATTTTGCTAAACGCTATGATTCGGAGACATTTTTTTTTGAGTTTTGTGATTCGAAATGGATTATGTCCCCAAACTAGCAAAGAATAATTTATATGTGGCAATACAAGGGAATCGTAGAGTAAAAGTAGAACATATATTGGTACAGTCTGCCTTAGTCTTGTTAATTCCCCGATTACTCTTGATATTTTTATGATATGTGATCTATATGGTTGTTCCAATTTAAATGTTTATTGATTATTAATCCAAGAAAATTAAAATTATTGACACAATCGATTTTGCTTCCATCTATTATTATTTCTGGTTCTATAATTGTTTTCTGTGGCTGATGAAATAATATGCATTTTGATTTAGGTCCATTTAGAGATAATTTGTTAACTTTGAACCAGATAGATATTTTACATAATTCTCTGTTTATTAAATTATTGTTTATGCCTTTCTTTGTTAATAATAAAGTTGTATCATCGGCAAAGAGAATAAACTGGAACAATTAACTTGAATTGTGGAGATCGTTCACATATATCAGAAACAATAATAGACCGAGTATTGAACCCTGTGGTACACCAGTAGAAATTTTTTGATAGTCTGAATTAACATTATCAAAGTTTACATATTGCGTTCTATTTTCTAGGTATTTTGTTATCAATCCAGTCGAGTTTTTAGATAATCCGTAGTGTTTTAATGTATGTAGTAAAATATTGTGGTTCAGAGTGTCAAAAGCTTTTGATAAGTCCAAGAATATGCCAATAGGAGTATCACCATTATCCATAAAGAATAAAATTATGTCTACAAGTTCTAAAGATGCCATTTCAGTGGAATGGCCTTTACGGAAGCCATATTAACCTTTAAAGAACAGGTTTGAGTTTTCAAAATAAGCATATAATTGTTGGTATATAATTTTTTCAAATATCTTTGAAAGAGATGGGAGAAGAGAAATAGGTCTATGATTAGTCAATAGGGTGGGATCTCCTTTTTTAAATAAAGGAATAACTTTCGCAACTTTAAGTTTGTCTGGGAAAACACCAGTTTCCAACATTTGATTAATAATAATGGTTAATGGTTCAATTAAAATATTGATTATGGATTTCATAATAATGTTAGATATTCCGTCTATTCCACAACAATTTGACAGGCGGCAGACATGAGTTAGTCGCTACACTTACATTAAACAGTCGCTATTGAACTGGTTGTGCTTGTTGAATGAATATAGTACAGATATTCCCCACTTGAAGTAATTACATTACAAATCAGTTTAAAGGTTGGGAATAGGTGGGTGAGAAAAATATAAAATGCGAAAAAAATATATAACGGTATCATTTTAGGTAAAAAAAACCCCGATTCACTCGTAATTCATTTATATTCACCAAGTCAATCGTTTAATGTCTATGAGGTACCAGGCGTAGGCTGAGAGATGAAGTCAAGTGAAAGAAGAAAAAACGAATAACGACCATATAAAAACTTACATATTCCAATATGAATATACGCTTTGCAAATAACGCATTATATATGCATCACATTTGGTAAAAAACAATGTAATTTATGCAGCGGAAACAAACAAACAATGCTAATGTAATCAGCGCACCATGTGTGCAACAACAATCAAATAGTTTGAGGATGAGAAGATGGCCCAGCGATTTTCAAAAGCAGGGTTAACGTACCCAGCGTTGGCCCAGCTTTAAACAATCGTCGGGCAGTTTCGGGAGGGGGGGGGGGCGTCTAAAATAAGACTGCCGGGAACTTATATAATCCGTTCACGTAGGCATGTTTTCTCTCATCGGAGGGTCCTGTCGAGGAGATTGTGCCCTGTGTAGATTCTACACCCCCCCCCCCCTCCCCCACTCTCTGCTTGTCACGCTTGTTCAGACAGCGGCCCGGTAACACGGTTGTTTACGTGTCTGTTCACCCTGTTGAACAGGAGAATAGCGTGAATCGGAAAGAAACAGTTGAACGCTGTCACAATGACACCTATTGACGACCCTGTTTTTTCGTCCGTCTGTCTGTCTGTTCGACATTTTAGCATTTGTAGCGCAGAGCCCTGAGGCTTCTCAGAAAGCAGGTTACATCGACTCAATGCTGTGTTCATGATGGCCCTCCGTCTACGACGCTTGACCAACATCAACACAACATCGGGCCAAAGCCTTGCATTTGCTGGGCTGTGAGGGGGCTGTGGAGAAGGTGTTGTTTTTACGAATTTTTATCGTTAGCACGATACACTGACCAAATGTTGGTTTATTGTTGGAACATCTTCTGCGACGCTGGCTCAACATTGAACCAACATTGAGTCAGTATATCGTGTTTGCTGGGAAAGACATACACGTGAATCTCATAATTATGGGTCTTTACCTTTGCCACGACGCAAACTAGAGACATCGACCCAACACAGGCTTAATGTTGGACCAGAGTCTGTGACGCTGTCCCAGAATTACTCCAGCATTGGGTCCACATGTGGTCTATTATTGATATAGTGTAGCTGCCTGTCACACCGGAGCTTGGAGTTCGTCCGCTCTTGACATTCAAGTTTCCAGTAATAGTCTATCAATTTCGGCCATTAATATTTTGACAGATTTTTTGCTCATTAACTCATGCAACTTATAATATGTGAGTCACATAATGTGACTCACAAAAACACCCAATAAACCGCTGTGTTTTGCCAGAATCCAACATGGCCGCCACTTACCATACACTCTAACTTGAAATCGTCAATCTCAACCACTTGACATCAAAAAATGGTTGTGGCATCGTAGAATCCAATAGAATAGAAAGCAAAATTAGTTTCAGTAATAATTATTTTTAGATTTATTTGACTATGGCTGCCAAATTTAAAAGGGTACATTTTTCAATTGCATTATAACGTTATAAAAACGTTCCTCACACGTTTTTAATGATGTTATTTGTCTAATGTTTCAAAAAATATTTTATAGATAGTTTCTATACCATGCAGAATAATATTATGGTGATGTTTAGTCACCCATTTCTCCATATTATCTATTTATTGGCTGACAATCTCTCCTGGTGCTGGCTTGTAAAACAAGATTGTATTACAATTAAAACTAGAACAGCTTGTGATTGCTATATTTGTTGCTATTTTGACATGCATGGAATCACATGCATGGGATCACTGTTTGTTTAATGGTGTGCCTGCCTTACAATTGGCCCAAACTAAATTATTTCAAAGCATCTTGCACATCGCACATCATCTTGAAAATCATATTCGCATCTGTTTTTTTTTCAGTTCGCTGGCGCTGGTGACACCATAAAATCTAGAGCCCACCTACCCAGCAACCACAGAGCCAGTGTTGGTATGATGCTGCTCCATCATGTACGACGGCCACGCTGGCCCAACATCTAACCAACACTAGATCAATGTTTCTTTATTTCGAAGAACGGGGAAGGGGAGGGTACTGCAGTGGTTAACGCAGACTGCATTAATGATATTTAAAAAATAATAGTATACATGTGAGTTAGTGCATCTGTATGAACATGTGTGTGTGAGTTGCAAGCAGTTACCTGGTGGTGGCGTTATCATGGTTATTGTGAGAGCTGGTGGGAATGGGGTAAACATAATAGTTCATAGCTGTTATAACCATATTAATTTGAGATATGTTATTTTGGTATTACCCAAATGAAAAATATCAACTTGTATAACGCATAGATGAAAAAAATCGTTGTGCTATATTTTAAATTATTTTATATCGAATCTGATATATCTCGACATTCTCATACATATATAACATTATCATATTATATTAGCATTAAATACAGCGATATATATATACGTATGTGTCTGTGCCTTTGTGCGTCTGTTTATGTGTGTTTGTGTGCGTGTGCGCGTATGTGCGTGCGTGTGCGTGTTAAATGCGTATTGTTTACTGACACAACATTGTTTCGTTATTTATAAGTTATTTATAACATTTTGCACAATCATATAAGTGCATCATCTACATTGATTTCACCGAATGTTGTTTTCACAGGGTATTATGTCGTCACTGCACATGACCGCAAAATGGCTGATAACTTAAAGTGTGTATCATGAATGAGTTTCCAGAATTATGTTTCTCGGTCACTCATAGATAATAATACACTTATATGAGTGGTAATTAAAACACTTTACCACATAGGGTACAATGTCGGTCACTCACATAAGTGCCAGACAAGACACTTTACCTCATAGGGTACAATGTCGGTCACTCACATAAGTGCCAGATAAGACACTTTACCTCATAGGGTACAATGTCGGTCACTGACATGAGTGCCAGACAAGACACTTTACCTCATAGGGTACAATGTCGGTCACTGACATGAGTGCCAGACAAGACACTTTACCTCATAGGGTACAATGTCGGTCACTCACATAAGTGCCAGATAAGACACTTTACCTCATAGGGTACAATGTCGGTCACTGACATGAGTGCCAGACAAGACACTTTACCTCATAGGGTACAATGTCGGTCACTGACATGAGTGCCAGACAAGACACTTTACCTCATAGGGTACAATGTCGGTCACTCACATAAGTGCCAGACTAGACAATTTACCTCATAGGGTACAATGTCGGTCACTCACATAAGTGCCAGATAAGACACTTTACCTCATAGGGTACAATGTCGGTCACTCACATGAGTGCCAGACAAGACACTTTACCTCATAGGGTACAATGTCGGTCACTGACATGAGTGCCAGACAAGACACTTTACCTCATAGGGTAAAATGTCGGTCACTCACATAAGTGCCAGATAAGACACTTTACCTCATAGGGTACAATGTCGGTCACTGACATGAGTGCCAGACAAGACACTTTACCTCATAGGGTACAATGTCGGTCACTGACATGAGTGCCAGACAAGACACTTTACCTCATAGGGTACAATGTCGGTCACTGACATGAGTGCCAGACAAGACACTTTACCTCATAGGGTACAATGTCGGTCACTCACATAAGTGCCAGATAAGACAATTTACCTCATAGGATACAATGTGTTCGATATAAATGTACCTCGGCGAGATGAAAGCACAAATGAAACCTGTAGTCCGGCTGTGGACGATTACAGCTATTTGCGCTTAGTTTTCAACTATAATGCCAAATTTAAAATGGCTCAATCTCATTTATGTCAGAAAGGATGCAGAGCTATGTGTTGTCCACTAAACAAAGACAGAAATTGATCTATACTGGTGGATATAATGCTAAAACTTGTTAATGTACCACTTGCAAGACTCCAGCTTAGATTTTTTAAATATTTATTATCTGTAAATAGGTTCATTTCTTTTATGATGGTTAACGGAGAATTGGGTGTTGTTCCCTTAGATGTTGGTAATAAAATACGTATGTTGACATAATGGGAAAAGTTGTGTTTAGGAGATGAACACAAAATCTCTAATTTTTTTCTCTAAAATTTATCCTCATATGTCTCAGATTGCTGATAAAATTGATCCTTACATGTCTAAGATTGCTGATAAAATTGCTCCTTACATGTCTAAGATTGCTGATAAAGTTGATTCTTACATGTATAAGATTGCTGATAAAATTGCTCCTTACATGTTAAGATAGCTGATAAAATTGCTCCTTACATGTCTAAGATTGCTGATAAAATTAATCCTTACATGTCTAAGATCACTGATGAAATTATTGATCCTCACATGTCTAAGATTGCTGATAAAATTGATCCTTACATGTTAAGATTGCTGATAAAATTGCTCCTTACATGTCTAAGATTGCTGATAAAATTGATCCTTACATGTCTAAGATCACTGATGAAATTATTGATCCTCACATGTGTAAGATTGCTGATAAAATTGATCCTTACATATCTAAGATTGCAGAGAAAATTGATCATTACATCATATCTAAGATTGCTGATAAAATTAAGATTCCTACATGTCTAAGATTGCTGATAAAAAATTGATCCTTACATGTCTGAGATTGTTAATAAAATTGATCTCTAAGCGACACTGTGATATTATTGATCCTTCAATTACCGATAAGCTACTAAAATATATATTACCATAATATTTTATTCAGTGTAAATACACGAAATTGAGGTGTATAAAATAGTTAAAAATGGTTAAAGGCTGCACATTTTGTACCTTTTTCGCAGCCCCCACCAATAAAAATGTTTTCGTTAGGGAACAGACTTATACATTAGGAGTGACCATTTATGACAATAATACAAATAGCTGATAAACCGCTAGTCATGTGTTTATACGGCTTTGCACATGCTCTGATTGTGCCAAGAGCATGGAGTACAGTCATGTTTTTTTTCGCATTATTCACAAATTAGGACATATCAGTAACACGTCTGACATCATTAGATAGTTTATTTCACAAATCATATATATTCGATTAAAAACAATTCTTCTGAATGGTTCTTTTCAAAGCAAGGTGGCTTAACCCGGGAAATATATGTAGCGCTACGATTCTGTCTGAGGTTATTGCGAGCAAAACTTCTGTTGTAAAGCAGACATACTGGTACCACCCATAGGACATAACAGCCAAGCTTTATCCATTGAGAGATTGAAATAGCAGCCAAAAATAAAGCAGTTTACTGCCATAATTTTAGGGCTATTTTTTCAATATAACAAACGAGAGCGCGGAGGACAATACAAATTTGGCTTAAATATACCATAATTCATCAGTAGACATACCAACACACCAATCTTTCTTTCGTTTATTAGACTTTGGCCTACATGAGTTTTATTTGCTGTGCGTGAAATATATTGCGCGGCCGTAATTAGCGAAAAAGTAGTGCCAAAAGAACAGACTGTCACACACTAGAGGTTGACTCATTACTAGCCCCCCATTGGACCAATATCGGATCAACGTTTCGTTTGGCTGGGGGGGGGGGGGGGCGTCACGCCTGCGAGAGTATAATATTCCATATTTCCGCCATTTATCATCCCGTCTAATTGTATGTCTCAGTATATCCGACGTGCAAAACTAAAATGCCGTAACTGTGTACTTTACAAGTCAGCGGTTACTGCCTTTTGACTTTGGTGAGCAGTATCTGGTGTCTATATGTCTCCATTTCATGTGAATTCTCATTTACATAACGAACTCTTTGTCTATGTATAATGCTGGAGCAGCGTCGCCGACGGTGGACCAGCAATAAAACAACAATGATTTACCGTCTCGTGGATTACACATACAATGTGATAATTTACAGACATTTTTTTTGTGTTATAAATTGTGTAATTAAAATTATATAATTAAATCAAATATATATATATATATATATATAATTAAAACTAGAACAGGAGTTCTTAAACTCCTCGAGGCCCGGCTTTAGTTTGTTTGAGTTCTATAGACAAAAGAGCAGCTTAATCTTTTCTAAACATAACAGTGTATTGGTCTTCCTCATCGGCTAGAATGCTAAATGTCCAAGACGTGAGGATTTAACTAAGGAAAGAACCAAGGAGACAAGTTAAAATATATCTTCAACGTGTGTGTATTTCTTCCACCACCATCGCCGGTGGTGGCCAACATTCATTCAATACTTGCCTACGATGTACCTCGTACAGAGGATGTAGGCCTACCCATCATATTCCATCAATAAATTCATGCCCATTATTTAAATTCAATGTTGGGCCAGCGTTGCAGCCCATTGTTGGTTTAATCATCTACGACGCTGGCCAAACACTAATCCATCACTGGGTATGTCTTCGACGCTGGCCCGAATTGAAACAGCATCGGGTGATTGTATCGTGTTTTCTGACTGCTCCATTGCTATGCGGGTGACGCTTTGCATCCCGGCGCCAGAAACACCAGATAACACGATACATTGGCCCAATGGTGATGTAATGCTGGTCCACCTTCTGCGAAGCTGGGCCAACATTATTCCAACCAAAACCCTTTGAGCTCGAATCATTATATTCAATTGTGAATATATTTTTTCTGATTATTTTTCAAAGACGAAAGTACTTAACCTAGGAAACTCAAACGTTCTATTCGACATGTTCATAAGGACTGGTGTACAGGAATGTCAACCGGTCCCCACACACAGCACCCCTCTTTCCCCTATATAGGACACATACTCAAGCAAAATAAACTTAATAGGCTCCTGGCCTACGGCCGGGCCTAATTATATAAATACATTATTATCCATATAATACATTTTGAAGTCGGCGTATGATATGCCATATCGTGTGATTTTCCACCTTATTATTAGCACATGCATGCCAATATATCGTCGCCTCGGAGCTAAAGGATCCGATCTGCCACTCTGACGAGTGTCAGATAGGATCCTTTAGCTCCGAGGCGACGATATGCGTGTATTTTATATGCGGATGTTGGCTTGTTGACAGTCCGATATTACATTGGCTGAATGATCAACCTGATTAATTCTCTAAATAATATTGACTTTTATTGTAAAAATACCCTAAGTAAAAATACCCTAACCGTAAATGGAATTATGTGAAAACAAGAAATGTATTGGTGTAAGCTACCCACATATCTGAGAAAAACTGGGGAACAAAAGATCTGATAAATTGTAGCCCCCGAGAAAACCCCAGCGATACCCAAACATCCAGGGTTGTTATCTTGAATCTTAGCCGCACTTTCTCAGCTCGTTACGGAACGCCAAACATGCAAACCCGAAAATGTGTGTTGCCTTTGGCAAATACCAGTGCACCCCCCACCCAGCCACCCACCCACTCCACCCCCTCCCTGCTGAACGCGTGACAAAGAACAATTGTCAGAATTCGGGCCTGTTGTCGCCTCTTGTGGACCATCTCAATGGACAAGGCTGGACAAATGTTTTAGACGTAGGTCCGGCGTCCATCCAACTTTACGCAGAGTATTCTATTTGGCAGGATGTGCTACTCAATGATGGACCAGCAAATAACCAATGTTACTATGATGTTGGTCCACTGTATACGAGGCTGGCCCAGCCTCGGCTCGGTGCTGGTTTCGCCGTAGACTCACGTACTGCCATGTAAACACAAACAGCAGTATCTACTCACTTAAAATGCCAGCAGTAACTGCTGTTTGTCTTTACACGGATTCCGCCTAGTACTCACCCTAAATGACCTCACTTAGCAGTGTCTTTGTGACAATGGACACCGTATTTATACAAGTTCTCAGCAGGTAAAGGAGACAATGATGTCGAGTGTGACATATTATCTGCAAAAAGAGAAAACGCCATGCGTTATGTCGGTAGCATAGTCAAAATAAGCTCTCTTACGTATAAGTTTCACAACACATAAAAGCATGAATATTATAAATAATTAAATAATTCAAAAACATGAATAATAGAAATAATTATATCAATTTTAGAGGAAGTAATGTTTCTGATGGCTCGTTGTCGCATAATGAAACAAGAGTACACTCGACAATAGCCCGCCGCAATCATTAAAGTTTGAGCTTGAAGTAAGTGCGCCCACTACGTCAAATTATTGACGTAAAATGCGAAAAATTGCAATAAATCGGTCATTTTGATTATTTTCAGCCAATATTGAACTCGTCCGAGAACGGGTCATTAGTAGCATGCATAACAAATTTGGGAAGGATACATAACAAATTTTTCAAGTTATCGCGCCCACAAGGCCAAATTATTAACGTAAAATGCAAAAAATCGCAATAAATCGGCCATTTTGCATTTTTTTCAGCCATTATTGAACTTGTCCGAGAACTGCTTCTTAGTAATATGAATAACAGATTTGAAGAGGATACATGAAAAACTTTTCATGTTATCGCGCCCACAACATGCACAAGGTCAAATTATTGACGTAAAATCGGGAAAAACCGCAATAAATCGGCCAGTTTGAATTATTTTTCATCATTATTGAGCTTATCCGTAAACTGGTCATTAGTAACATGCCGTATCAAGTATATGGTTCTCCAATGTGATTGGTCGAGATCAATATCTCCACCAATCACGATCGGGACAGACTGCCAAAGAATACCTGATCAGGGGGGGGGGGGGGGGGGGGAGTGTTAGTTATTGTTCTCAACTACACTCAAAGCTAGATGTAATTCCGTCCGCCATTGTGTCGGTTGTTAACCCAGCAAATTGCAGACATTGGCCCATTGTTTGATCCATGTTGGGCCACCGCCTACGACACTGGCCCAACATGAATCAATCATTAGGCCAGTGTTTCATGTTTGCGATACAGCGCCCCGCCTAGCGATTCTCTTGTCGACTGGTCTACTTGAGACCAAGTCTTTCTGGTACTCCTAGATGGTTCTTCAGTGTATGTAGTTGTTAACAATTTTTCTGGCCACGTAAGCCATGGAACTACACCCCAGGGCCCGTATTCTCGTACAAGTTACGATATATCGTAGGCTTCTGATTGGTCGAGATGGCCATCTCGACCAATCAGAAGCCTACGATATATCGTAACTTGTACGAGAATACGGGCCCAGCCTTCAAGAATACCATGTATACCAGTTAGTATTGTGGGGAGCCTCCGTGACCGAGAGGTAGCGTGCTCGGCCTCAGACCGCCAGGGCTCGAATTTCGAATCCTGTGTCTGGAGGACAGTGTCATCTCAATCATCTCACCATCCTCAGGAGGTTCTCCTGGCCCAGTTTAGCCTATATGTGCACAAAGGTGGCCTAAAGCCCGATTCATTTCATTTCATTTATTTACCATGTATACCAATACAATCATGCACAGTAACTGTTGTCAAATGAGACATTTTGATCAAGTCATCATTTTGGAACAACTGGTCTTAAACTGAATCTAAAAGCGGCTATTTGATATCCCCACCCCAGCCTTCGTTATTGAATTATTTTCAGATTTCCCCAATAAAAAGAGGACTCAAGTCCTATATCATCCCCCGCCATAAATTAGGTTAGACTTTTTGCGGTCACAAATACTTAAAAAGTTGATTTGTGGTGGCCATTTTAAATTTCAGTGAAATCCAATGCACATTTCCAGATGGTGGGTAATGTGATTGTACAATGTGAAGTATTACTGATTTCAATTTTTCAGTTTTTGCGCCAACAACAAAATATGAAGTTTATCCATGGCGGCCATTTTGAATTTCAGTAAAACCTTAAAAAAATCACTTGCACATCTCCATATTGTGGGAAATGTGATAGTAAAATTTGAATAATTTCTGACTTTAAGTTTTAGAGTTTTTGCACCCACAAAAATTTTTGAATTTTGGTAGCATCTCTAAAAAATCACTTGCACATCCCCATGTTGCTACAAATGTCATGTTAAAATTTCAAAAAGATTTGACCAGTAGTTTTTGAGTTTTTGCACCCACAAGAAAACGTGACGTCGGACGCCGGACAGAATCCTGGCGCGACTAAAATCCCCCTTCCCCTACGGGCGGGGGATAATAAAACTAGCCGATGGCCCCAAAACAGATTTTCTTCGATTGCGAGGTTATTCCTCCGTTTTTGCAATCAAAACAAAAAGTAAACGTAGTGGCACTAAAAATAAACATTATTTGAATTCAACAAAACAGTTCTAAATAAAATCAGCTGAAAATGAGAATCACGAAAATGTTGCGTGATCTTTTGGTGCCAAGCATTATCGCCTGCATGTTTAAGATGATGTTATTAAAATAATATATTTTCAGAATTTTACTGTCGTATGCATATTATACAGAAAACAATATATACTAGGCCTACAATAATACACGTGGGAAATAATACTGTGAGAAAACAGACAAATCAACCAGCTGATACTATATGTGCCGTGAGAAAAAATATTATTTATTTTTCGGCTAAAATAAACGACGTGGGCCTTAAAGCCCTCAAAAAAATAATGCTAAAGTTTTACTTAATTCTTGTCTGAACCCCACCAGGAGTCGTTTCAAATACATAAAATCATTTAAGTGTGTAAAGTCACGAGGTAGTTCATTCCCATCCCATTCATTTTCGGTGTAGCAATACCTGACTAGTATTTATTTATATTATATCATCACTGTTATTCTACATATCCTGTACACACGAGATGCTGGCCCGGTACTTTTTGAATTTTGACCACCGGCTCGGTGCGGGGGCCTTAGGGTAGTGGTTAGCACCGCTGTCTTTAACGCCAGAGTTCGGGGTTCGTTTCCCGGTCTCGGTGGTTTTAAAGAAACAAATGTTTCTTCCCCGCTCACTCGTAAAGATTCAATATTGTGAGGAGCCTCCGTGCCCGAGAGGTAGCGTGCTCGGCCTCAGACCGCCAGGGCTCGTATTCCGAATCCTGTGTCTGGAGGGCAGTGTCATCTCATTCATCTCACCAACATCAGAAGGTTCTTCTGGCCCAATTTAGCCTATATGTGCACAAGAGTGGCCTAAAGCCCGATTCATTTCATTTTTTTGACCAACGTCTAAACCGACGCTGGCTAAACATTATACGGTGATGCAAATAACACTTGTAATTGTGGCCTGTTTTCTGAAGCCCCTGTGTGAATCAAATAATAACAGTTTTTTCCTGGAATAGAAACTAAAAAAATCAAACGCAAAATCACAAAAGGAAAACAATTTAGGGTCGCGGGAATGAAAAAGACATAACATCTGAACAAGAACTCTAAACCACATGACAAATAAATTATATAAATGTTATTAATCATGGTTTCATACAGTATCAGCTTTATAATAATATTTTAAGTTTCAAATCTGACGGTCGACTAGCATTATTTAGTAAGCAGCATCTTTGGTATTTCTTATTATTTGTGCAAAACAATTTGGCAACATGATCAAAAGTCACAGATAGAAAGGAAAATTATCTGAATTTTCATCCACGTAAGCCTATAATAGATATCATCAGAAATACATAAAAACACATATCATGTTTATCTATCACAACCACGGATTAAAAAATATAAATGTAAAGAAAAATATAACATCCTGTTTAAATTTTAAAACGCCGTATTCTGGTGTTTTTCTTTGATTTTTCAATGGTAAATTCAGGTTTAAAAGGATTAAGTCTAGATCTATATTACGATAGATAAGTAGATCTGAATGAATATGGTACATTCAGATCCACCAAGCTATCGAATGTGATAGTGTCTGAGCTTGATTGATAAGTAACTTAGAAAGCAAACTGGTATTATGTTCGATATCATACATTAGTTTTTCCGCCATTTACAATTCGCCCTGTTGGCTGCCTCCACTTATCACAATGGTTAATATGTGTCGGTGTATTTTACTCATAACGCCGTGTTATATGTATAAATAAATATTATATCATTAAACTAACTGAAACTTGCAAAGGGTATAGCGACCGTAAGACCATAACGGTGGTCCCCGACATCATTATCGTATTGATCATTTGTTATGTACAATTGTATGTGTCAAACAAGCTTACTGCTGAAATGAATAAAGTATATTATACCTCTTGAATAGAAAAAGTGAATCACAATATATATCAGTCAACATTCAGCTTAACATTTGAAAGTTTATCCAGATATTCCCACTCTGGAATTGGAAACTGAGAACCATAATATATCTTGCAAAGGCAAACCGCAGTAGATGATTACATATTCATTTTACCTCCCTGTAAACAAACTTAATTTATTTTCCTACAACTAAGGGTTTTATAATACAAATTTACATGAAACTGGTTTACCAATAAATGGCAATTTCCTTTAATTTTTCACCCTCTTCAAATCATCTTCATCCACTACAAGTCGAGCATTGCGACAGCAATTCGCGGCTTGTAGTGGAGGGAGATGACAATGATAAATTCGGGCTTGAAAAGGTCAAGTAGGTATTGCTTTTTGTCCTTGTATTGTGGTGTACGCATGCCTGACTCATCGTAATCATTTATGACATAAACATAATATAATGAGAAGACACTTGGTTATATCTAACTTGATTTACTTTACTGGGATAGGGCCACTTATTAAAATCATTGCCATAACATAATCATTCTGTCCTGTAAACAAGCCATGTGACCCCCACTTTGGCTCAATCGCCTCTAAACAAGTTCATTATCTGTAGCTGGAATGATAGATAATTTCTTCTGATCGGTCGAAAAGCAACATGTCGACAATTACGTCGTCATTTTGTCTTTGTAAAAAAACGGAAGCCACGCGGGCCTGGGGCGAAGAATTTAAAAAATTCCATGGCAGTGTAACATCATAACACATTATATACACCAGTGGTGAATAAATCACTGGGCTTGTTGCCCACTCACAGGCTAAACTGTGCTTCACACCGTATAGTGATAAAGTAAAGTACAATACACTGAATAAGAGAGAGAGGACGCCGAAGGGTGTTCCTGAATGAGAAGAAGAAACCACCGAAGGGTGTTCCTGCATGAGAAGGAGAAACCACCGAAGGGTGTTCCTACTTGAGAAGGACAGGCCACCGAAAGGTGTTTCTGCATGAGAAGGAGAGGCCGCCGAAGGGTGTTCCTGCATGAGAAGGAGAAACCACCGAAGGGTGTTCCTACTTGAGAAGGACAGTTCACCGAAGGGTGTTTCTGCATGAAAAGGAGAAGCCGCCTAAGGGTGTTCCTGCAAAAAAAGGAGAATCCGCCGAAGGGTGTTCCTGCTAAAGAAGGAGAGGCCGCCGAAGGGTGTTTCTGCACGAGAATGAGAGGCCGTCGAATGGTGTTCCTGCAAAAGAAGGAGAGGCCGCCGAAGGGTGTTCCTGCAAAAGAAGGAGAGACCGCCGAAAGGTGTTCCTGCAAAAGAAGGAGAGGCCGCCGAAGGGTGTTCCTGCACGAGAATGAGAGGCCGTCGAATGGTGTTCCTGCAAAAGAAGGAGAGGCCGCCGAAGGGTGTTCCTGCAAAAGAAGGAGAGACCGCCGAAAGGTGTTCCTGCAAAAGAAGGAGAGGCCGCCGAAGGGTGTTCCTGCATGAGAATGAGAGGCCGCCGAAGGGTGTTCCTGAAAAAGAAGGAGAGGCCGCCGAAGTGTGTTCCTGCACGAGAAGGAGAGGCCGCCGAAGGGTGTTCCTGCATGAGAATGAGAGGCTGCCGAAGGGTGTTACTGCATGAGAAGAAGACGCCATCGAAGGGTGTTCCTGCATTAGGAGGAGAGGCAGCCGAAAGGTGTTCCTGTATTAGAATGAGAGGCCGCCGAGGGGTGTTCTTGTATGAGAAGGAGAGGCCGCCG
The DNA here is from genome assembly GCA_964017125.1 of Flabesymbios commensalis. Classification (NCBI taxonomy): domain Eukaryota; kingdom Metazoa; phylum Annelida; class Polychaeta; order Terebellida; family Flabelligeridae; genus Flabesymbios; species Flabesymbios commensalis. The sequence continues at coordinate 66,059,885 of OZ024912.1, forward strand.
AAGGGTGTTTCTGCATAAAAAAGAGAGGCCACCGAAGGGTGTTCCTGACTGTGAAGGAGAGACCAAAGGGTGTTCCTGAAAGAGAAGGAGAGACCGCCGAAGGGAGTTCCTGACTGAGAAGGAGAGGTCGCCAAAGGGTGTTCGTTCCTGAATGAAAAAGAGAGGCCACCGAAGGGTGTTCCTGAATGGGAAAGAGAGACCGCCAAAGGATGTTCCTGACTGATAAAGAAATACCGCCGAAGGGTGTTCGTTCCTGAATGCGAAAGAGAGGCCGCCGAAGGGTGTTCCTGAATGAGAAAGAAAGGCCGCCGGAGGGTGTTCCTGAAAGAGGAGGAGATACCGCCAAAGGGTGTTCCTGCATGGGAAGGAGAGACAGCCGAAAGGTGTTCGTTCCTGAATGAGAAAGAAAGGTGTTCCTGAAAGAAGAGGAGAGACCGCCAAAGGGTGTTCCTGAAGGAGAAGGAGAGACCGCCGAGGGGTTCCTGAATGAGAAAGAGAGACCACCGAAGGGTGTTCCTGAATGAGAAAGAGAGGCCGCCGAAGGAATCGTATTGAATTAGTGAATCAATCTCTGAATGAATCTTGAATTGGTTGAAATTAATTGGACAAATTATAACGTTGAAAGTACGGTACGTTAAAAAAGATGTAGACGGCTGTAGCCGGGATTGTGGCTTAAAGGGTTAAAATGAGACATGTTAGATCTGTTCCGGAGACACTTATGCTACGGTCCCACGAGGGCCAAAATATATGGCGATGTACTGACGATGTACTGCTCAGCGAAGCATCGGCGGTGCTGTGGCGATGCTTCGCTGAACGGTAGAAATCTTATTTTTGATTGGTCAGCGATGATCACTTGAGCACTATTATACCCCTTGAAAGTGAAAGCGTGAAATATTGTGTGTGATTGCAATCATAATTTAAAAAAATTCAATATAATTTCTAAAACCTATAAATAAATTGTGGCATGACCTGATCCCAAGGTCAAAATAAGAATATATAATCGAATAAGAAAAATAAGTGATCCTCAAGCTGCTCAAATTCGATGACCTTGAGTAAAGCTCAAAGGTAAATTTGATATAATTATTTAAAATTATCGGTATTCATTAAAATTTCGTGAAATAAATTATGCGCAAGCACTAAGCGTCATTATCAATAACAGCTGTTGTAAAAACTACTTATTGCAATTGATTTTAAGTGACAAATAAAAGAGGAAAATCGAGTGTAGGCGAGATTAGTTTTTTAAAATATTCAGGAACAGCATTATATTTCATACGAAATCGATTTTCTATTTGGAGTTGTTTTAGAGGAATGCCACACTATTGTTTGTGTGAAGTACGTGAATATATTGTCATATCATTCGCCGGACTACTGGCGCATGGGGGCGCTGCCCTGGCGATGCCCAAATTTGTGGGACCGTAGAATTATCAGTGACACTGATAAATCTGAAGCCGCTCTGCTCAGGGTGTTTGTCTGGGGATATATCCACACTACATGCCTATCTCAGAGCTCGGTCCTCCGAGTTTTGTGCTACACCAGTTTGAAAGTAAGCAGTTACTTCTGTTTGTCTTTGCACGGCAGTACACTGCAGTGCAAAGACAAACAGCAGTAACTGCTTAGCAGTTCAAGTGAGCCTTTACAACTCATTGTCTTTGCACGGCAGTATACTGCAATATGACGTCAAAACTCATGGCTCAGTTTTGAGATTACCCAGTAAACACAAAACATTTCGAATAACATTTGTGCAATCTGGGACCAACGTCGAAGACGTTGGGCCGACGCTGTACACATCTCATACAAATGTTTTGTGTTTATTGGGTATGCCACAGGCGATCGTTTGTCAACTATACAGGTGGGGTCTACAGCTTCCGGTAAAAACCTATTATTTCGAGCAGACAATGCAATCTCTGTTCTCAAGAGTTGGCGCCCCTGTGTGTGAAAGAGCATTGTATACTTACTGAATTGTGCACTTCAGTATTTTTTTTTGTAACAAAAAAAACGAAAGTGCAAAACTATATATATTTACACATTCCAAAATGATGACTGCGATATAGTTTTTACAATAAGTTATAGAAAAGTCATATAATAAAATTTGTTTAACATCCTGATTGATATGTACAACCATAATAACAGAGGTATTTTATATTCCCTTTAAAGCATGCACATCCGACAACTTCAGCACTAGAAAAGATAATCGTTATAATATATGGCATATACATGGTATATAAAGTCAAATCAGCTCCAATTTGTGAAAATATGTTTTTTTTCAGGATATTTCCCCTAAACTTATAACTACAAGTTAGGGATCAGGGAATAGGTTGGTCGGCTCAGATGGCTCATTCAGTCCGGTTGCGGGTCGAAATCCTGTCCAGGGTTCGAATCCCGGCCGAGTCGGATGCTTGTCATCGAGGATGTGCATATACAATGCTCCAAACTGTTCATAGTACTGTGTACTATAACTCACTCACTCTTAATGCCATGTGGTGTAATCATGCGACGTGGGTTAATTAAGCCGTCTCGATATCAGAGTATTCGTTGTGGCAGAAATAACCCCTGCTCATCAGTAGCCAGGTAGTAGAGAGAGTCAGGATAATTCTATATCATGTTATCTTGTCTGTGGTTAACCACATTCTTCCTTGACTTATGACCCAAGACTACAACACCCCTATTACCATGAGTACATGTACTAAGGAAACGAAGTATATACTTCCATTGCTGATTTCCTTAATATTGGTTTAATGATGGGACCAGCGAAATAAAATGTAAGACAAAACAAGACTGACACCGCAATCCCTCCAGTGCCGGCATTGCTTCTTTATTGCGCAAATCGAAACAACTAGCTCAAATAATTGCCTAATACCATGAACGACCGTTGCAACTAGGTCTATTATCAATTTACATTAGAGGATGATACTCACAGTACTCGGGTGCAACATATAATTCGGACTCTCGCAGCTGATTAATTATTGTTCTATCTGGTAGTCGCAGATAAGACGATATAGCTGCGAGAGGAGGCTAATTATCATACGCTGATGAAACAAAATTGCTACTTAAATAATTGACAAGATTCCTGGTAATAATTATTAGGTGAAAATACATGAACAACACTGCAATATATGGACAGACAGATATTTTATTGAAAGAAAGTCATTACAGAATTATTTGTCAAAGACATGAGAGAGATATATGTACATGTATATACAAGACTGGGTATTTCAATTATAAAAATGACTAGGCTACTAATTAAAATAAAATTAAAAGTCATTGCCAAGATAACATAGGGGTCTATCCTTTTGTTTGCCGCACCAAAACCAGAGATAAAATAGCTGATATCTGTGAAACGCAGTGACGTCACTCGGTGAAAACAAGGTTATATAACACCCCCTCCTCCATACTTTATTCTGTAAAACGCAGTGACCACACTCGGTGGTGAAAACAAGGTTATATAAGAGCCCTCCCCCATACTTTATGGTATTACCCAGCTCGGTGAAAACAAAGGAGGTCGAGGTCATTGAGTTTCACAGAATAGTATACTTATTATATATAGCAGCAGAAAAGACACTCTGGGAAACGTAAACAAGAGCACACTCGATAATAGCCCGCCGCCGAATTATGATAAAGAAAGTAAAGACGAATGTCATCACGTAAATAACAACCCAAGATATAAATGGTATGTTAAATAAGATAGATACATGTATAATATGATATAATATATAATACTTGCATAGACTACAAGCAGATCTATAAAAAACCAGCCGCTTTTCAAGTTATCGCGCCCACAAGGTCAAATTATGGACGTAAAATAAATGTGAAAAATCGCAATAAGTCGACCATTTTGATTTTTTTACCAGCCATTATTGAGCTTGTCCAAGAACTGCTTATTAGTAACATGCATAACAAACTTGAAGAGGATACTTGTGAAAATGTTGAAGTTATCGCGCCTACAAGGTCAAATTATTGACGTAAAATGAGAAAAATCGCAATAAATCGGCCATTTTGAATTTTTTTTCAGCCATTATTGAACTTGTCCGAGAAGTGGTCATTAGTAACATGCAAAACAAATTTGGGAAGGAAACATGAAAAACTTTTCAAGTTATCGCGCCCAAAGTAAATGTTAACGCCGACGCCGACGCCGACGCCGACGCCGACGACGCCGAACTTCAATTGCAATAGCCCACCTTTTTTAATTAAAATTAAAAGGCGGGCTAAAAACTAAAATATATACAAGTGCATAAGTATGCTACAGTAACTGGAGTACGCAATAAGACAATGGTAAAAATTATATGGTATTTTTAAAAATAAAATATAATATCAAGCAAGTAAAATAAATGTGGCAATCCGCGAAACAGATATTGACTAGTGGTGCAAACTTAACAACGTAATGACAGTAATAATGGCTGATAATTATTTGTGCCATTCACACAGGACATGGCCCTCGCACCAAAACATTACAATTTATTCTTACAATTAAAGAAAAACATTCCCGACCTCATAGAGAAAATCATTTTACTCAGCAACTCTGAAATTGTCCATAAGGCCCCACCTCGTCTGATCACAAAGGCGACGGAAATGTCCCAAACCGGCCCTAAAAAGCCAAATAATAAAATTCGAGAGCAGCAGCCGTCCTGATATATGGTTATACCCAAGTCAGATATATGAAAGCATGATAATATGGATGATATAGCGACAGATAAAAATGTAATGTTATAACAATAATAATGACACATAATCATGATAATGATTATTTATGTCAGTCACACAAGACACGACACTCAAAATATTTCAGCTTGAATATGCAAATGTAAATACATTTTGTTATAGGCCTACTCAGTTTAAAACAACGATAGATAAATTGCGCTTGTGACTTCACCACTGTTATGTCTCTAGATGTCATAATTCGTAGGAACATATCATTAGTCGGCTGCATATTGATGATTGCGGCTACAATAAATTAAACAAGATTTCGCGTTCATTGTTTGTAGCGCTACAGTGGAGAAGAAGATGTATTGTGATTGCGATTGAGTGTTTCATTTTATCGTCCTCTTTCTATATTTTGATCACGTGAACTCATTCGAGATATATGGTTCAACAGAGAAATATTTTCTTACTAAAGCATATATGTGCACAGCTTACTCGAGCTCTCAATATCCTTTCTCCTATAGATGAGAAACGAATGACGTGATTGGGCACGGTAGGTTAATGAGTGTTTTTCTTCACTCACCCAATAAGGGCTTTTGGGCGTATAGAGACATACCCCAGCCATAGCCAGACGGCCGGTATCGCTGTACAATTTAATATTGAAACGCCATAGTCCTCAGAGTGACAAACTGTTAAATGGTAACTCAATTAATACCAATGTTCACCCTACATATTTACTGTCAAACACTCTATCTCGGGAGTATTCAAGGTTTTACCACGGCCACAGATGTCTTTGTAATCTGTAATCGATGGCATTGGGATACGAAACTGATAAAAAATAAACAGATGATTCGAATAATTCATTCACTGGGTGGCTGGTGACAGAAGTGGCACAGATTATAACATAAAGTGACATGTGGTCCGTATCGCTGGCAATGTAATCGTAAAAAAAATATATAAATATAATAATAATTATTTACTGGTTTGCTGATGATGTAATTAGTTAATTAAACATGTAATCTTTATTCGACAGTAACACAAAGGTGATAATACATTGATAAAATAAAAATGATATACATACGAAGCTCTAGGCTGCTAACAATGAAATTGACACCCCCGGTTTTTTAAACATTTTACACTTCCTCTAGCTAGTGGTTTTAATTGGTGGAGAGCATGCTATCCGGGTAAAAGCGACATACGGACACGAGGTTGGTGCGATATATGCGACGCTGGCCCAGTATCTGGCCAACACTGGCTGATAACCTCTTATTATCTGGCTATCAGTTGATATAAATCACTCTGATAATGGCCACTGTGACATGAACGGTGTATTTTACTTGGTGATTAATGGTAGTAACACATCATTCAACCCTTCTGTACTGGCAATAGTTACAGATTGCAGACATCGGAGCGCTGTTCTCATACATGAATATCCTTAGTAGCTATTCGTTTGTTTTTCATACATTAATAAATTAGGCGAATAGTATTAGGTTTTGAAGGGGAATAAAATGTGCCAAAGCTGAATTTTTCAGGAAACCTTCCAAATACCATTAGCAAAAACAACATACTAAAACTCCCCGTGATTCCCGCTGGAGCCTTTTCTATTATTCAAGATGGCGTCCCAGATGGCCGTCGAAATGTTAATACTCCTAAAATATTATGACAAAATGTTTCTAAACGGTTTTCTATCCTACTGGACATATAGTGGATGACAGAATTTTTTTAATGAAAATCTGACCCCTAAAAATGGGTGAAAACTGGGTCATCTCCAAGATGGCCGCAATTGTTCGCGAAATAGGTAAAACCATCCTAATTTGCCCAAAATTGTCTATAGTCCATGTTTTTAAGAGTTGGGAAAGTTATAGGTTGAAATAACATTTAAGCAGTGTCAAAAATCTAAAATGGCGTTTGGGCTATGGGGTAAAATCGCAGGTCAATGTTAAAATAATCAAAAAAAGTGTTCACACTGTAGTATCGTTGTGGTGATTAAGGGATACCCTCAAGTGTTCACAGTGTGGTATCGTTGTGGTGATTAAGGGATACCTTCAAGTGTTCACAGTGTGGTATCTTTGTGGTGATTAAGGGATACCCTCAAGTGTTCACACTGTAGTATCGTTGTGGTGATTACGGGATACCCTCAAGTGTTCACACTGTAGTATCGTTGTGGTGATTAAGAGATACCTTCAAGTGTTCACAGTGTGGTATCTTTGTGGTGATTAAGGGATACCTTCAAGTGTTCACAGTGTAGTATCGTTCTGGTGATTAAGGGATACCGTCAAGTTTTCACAGTGTAGTATCGTTGTGGTGATTAAGGGATACCCTCAAGTGTTCACACTGTAGTATCGTTGTGGTGATTAAGGGATACCTTCAAGTGTTCACAGTGTAGTATCGTTGTGGTGATTAAGGGATACCCTCAAGTGTTCACAGTGTAGTAACGCTGTGGTGATTACGGGATACCTTCAAGTGTTCACAGTGTGGTATCGTTGTGGTGATTACGGGATACCCTCAAGTGTTCACACTGTAGTATCGTTGTGGTGATTAAGGGATACCTTCAAGTGTTCACAGTGTAGTATCGTTGTGGTGATTAAGGGATACCCTCAAGTGTTCACAGTGTAGTAACGCTGTGGTGATTACGGGATACCTTCAAGTGTTCAGAGTGTAGTATAGTTGTGGTGATTAAGGGATACCCTCAAGTGTTCAGAGTGTAGTAACGCTGTGGTGATTACGGGATACCTTCAAGTGTTCACAGTGTGGTATCGTTGTGGTGATTAAGGGATACCCTCAAGTGTTCACAGTGTAGTAACGCTGTGGTGATTACGGGATACCTTCAAGTGTTCACAGTGTGGTATCGTTGTGGTGATTAAGGGATACCCTCAAGTGTTCACAGTGTAGTATCGTTGTGATGATTAAGGGATACCCTCAAGTGTTCAGAGTGTGGTGTCGTTGTGGTGATTAAGGGATACCCTCAAGTGTTCACAGTGTAGTAACGCTGTGGTGATTACGGGATACCTTCAAGTGTTCACAGTGTGGTATCGTTGTGGTGATTAAGGGATACCCTCAAGTGTTCACAGTGTAGTAACGCTGTGGTGATTACGGGATACCTTCAAGTGTTCACAGTGTGGTATCGTTGTGGTGATTAAGGGATACCCTCAAGTGTTCACAGTGTAGTATCGTTGTGATGATTAAGGGATACCCTTAAGTGTTCAGAGTGTAGTATCGTTGTGGTGATTAAGGGATACCCTCAAATTTTCAGAGTGTGGTATCGTTGTGGTGATTAAGGGATACCCTCAAGTGTTCACAGTGTGGTATCGTTGTGGTGATTAAGGGATACCTTCAAGTGTTCACAGTGTAGTATCGTTGTGGTGATTAAGGGATACCCTCAAGTGTTCACAGTGTGGTATCGTTGTGGTGATTAAGGGATACCTTCAAGTGTTCACAGTGTAGTATCGTTGTGGTGATTAAGGGATACCTTCAAGTGTTCACAGTGTAGTATCGTTGTGGTGATTAAAGGATACCCTCAAGTGTTCAGAGTGTGGTATCGTTGTGGTGATTAAGGGATACCCTCAAGTGTTCACAGTGTGGTATCGTTGTGGTGATTAAGGGATACCTTTAAGTGTTCACAGTGTAGTATCGTTGTGGTGATTAAGGGATACCCTCAAGTGTTCAGAGTGTGGTATCGTTGTGGTGATTAAGGGATACCCTTAAGTGTTCAGAGTGTGGTATCGTTGTGGTGATTAAGGGATACCTTCAAGTGTTCACAGTGTGTTATCGTTGTGGTGATTTAGGGATACCTTCAAATGTTCACAGTGTGGTATCTTTGTGGTGATTAAGGGATATCCTCAATGTTCACAGTGTGGTATCGCTGTGATGATTAAGGGATATCCTCAATGTTCAGAGTGTGGTATCGCTGTGATGATTAAGGGATACCCTCAATGTTCACAGTGTGGTATCGTTGTGGTGATTAAGGGATACCCTCAATGTTCACAGTGTGGTATCGTTGTGGTGATTAAGGGATATCCTCGGGCCGCAATCTTTCGCAACACATCCTTTCAAAAAGGGTAGGCGTGTGCATACTATCGCATGCGAAGGCAAACAACACCAACTGTTAATTTCTTAAGTAAGCAGTTGCTGTTATTTTCCTCTCACGTTTACGGGTGTCTTCCTATTTTCTATTTTGCAGATCACTTTACGTGACACTTTGAGAACTAAAGAACACATGAGATAACATTGCCCAGGTTGCTGAACTACATCAAATGTATGTCAGTGAAACAAAAACTAGCTAGAAAGATCCCGCCCTCCACTATGTTTCGGGCTAGAACGCAGCATGTATCTGAAAGGATTTTAAAAGCGCGTTGTGTTAGCAGGTTTGGTCTTTTTGAGGGTTTTAGATTCTAATGAAATAGCTTATCACCTTCGTGATGAATAAATTCTGGTTCAATATTCGAGAAATAATAAATGTGACCGTTACTTATGCGTAAGTGTGTGTTGCATTACTTGCATTATATGTTAGGTCTTCCAGAAGAAAGCGATATTAGAAACGCAGCTATGAAAAAAAACCATAACGTTGTATTGAGTTTTCCTACACTTGTAAACAGTCGTGCTTTTGACGCCTCGGGTAGATAATCTTTAGAAAAAAAAAATTAACAGCTCCATGGAGCTAGCAGGCGTGTAAGTGGTCTGGAAGAAAACTGTTCAAAGTTCATGTTCGACCGCGCCCATTCCCAAAGGCCACATCCCGACGAGCACGGGGCGTTGCCCAGGTTGAATTATTGTTGGACCATTGTCGCAGACGGTGGCCCAACATTAAAGCATCATTGGGTTGAGGCCTTGTGTTTGCTGAGTTGTCTGCACCCCAACGTGCCACCTGCGCTCAAACACTAAAAGTCAAACCAATGATGAATTAATCACCATGGGGTGGTTTTGTAACGTGTGATCATCATGAAAATGGTGATTATTCACTTGAAGCTGGCAATTGCGTCACCCATGCTAGGTTGAAATAATTGAAAAAAAAACTTCATAACGTATTGCTGCACTTTTAACCATTTACCCGCCAAATTATTCAATCTGAATTTTCACCCACTTAAAGTTGTGTCTCGCTGACGCGATCCACAACATCAAGTGAGTGAAAATTATTCAGATTTGACAAAATGGAGGTCAACTCTTTTTAAATGTTGCTGCTTGACTTCACATTTTATCATTAACATGTTTAAGGTGGTACTTAATGTGCTAATAAAAAATGAAAACCCGAATATATGAGGCACCGGCGGAAAAAACTGAGAAAAAAATCCTGCCTGGTAACACGCGCGAGACAAAGCATATTATTTTCTCCTAGCGACGAGAATGTCGTGAGTGCCACTCAAGTGAGTGACACATACGACTTTTCGGCTGCTCTTTATTAACCCTTAAAGAGCTGAATTAATTAAAAAAAAACATCGCAATCAAAGCGGTTTTTTTAATTTGAAATCATCATAAATGTCTTCGTTAGCTCTCTCTGATTCTTCTGAATACCTATGTTATGGGTCTGCGACCATTAGAAATATTTTCACTCTTACAGTGCGGGGATCGACTTTAGTTGTCAGAATCTGACGTCTACAGACGTCAGATTCTGACGACTAAAGTTGATCCCCGCACTGTAAGGGTTAGGGGAATCGTATGAGTCAGAGGCTACTGTGAATCAAATAGATTCGCTGTATATGTTCGCAATTTAATAGAAGTCCGTCATATTCATTATTACATAAATTCTTCCCTTTCATGGAGCACAATCGGAGTCAAGTGTTGTAAATTCCGTGTGAAATGTAGGAACCACTGATATGATGTCTGGGCCATATGCTCTTTCGTGACAAGTAGATATAGTAATCACTGCTCTAAGAGGCATGCATAGTGCCGTAACTGCTTATCTAAAAATCGGCAGTTACTGCCTTTTGGTTTGGTACGGAAATATCTATACATGTCTTACTGTCATCATGGTCATGCTAGTGTAGATCTCGCATCATTATGTGACAAATGACATTAAGTCATATGCCAGTAAAACCCTTTTTAAGCCTTCACGATGCATTAAAGCATAATTTCCCATCCCTGAAAACAACTTAATTTTGCTACAAGTAAAAGGGTACACATGGGTTAAAAAAAAAGAATCAAACGAACGGCGAATTGCCTGTTCTTAGGATCCGAACATCGGGGATTTCAGCTTATAAATAGTGTAAAAAACGAACCTAAAAAATGATATCTATATATATTTATATCATTTTTGCGAATAGCGAGGCCAAAAAATGGGTAAAAAGTGAACTGGGAAGAATCCATAATTTCCAGGACCCATGTGCACCCTCAAGTAAGGGTTTTAGAACGGAAATTTCCATGAAACTGGTTTGACAATACGTGGTAATTTTCTTCAATTTTTAAACCACATATGTCATCTTCATCCACTGCAAGTCGAGAATTGCGACAGCAATTCGCGGCTTGTAGTGGATGAAGATGACGATGGTAAATTCAGGCTTAAAAGGGGTAAGTCGGTCTAGGCTATCTATCGTTACTTCGGATGCGAAACGAGGATACTGATCGAGCTAATAATATGATAGTATAGAATAATAGTAGGATAATAGTAGAATAATAGTAGTAGTAGAATAATGGTAATGATAGTATTTTAGCATTATTGGACAGCGAAACATTCAAATTAGATTGGTTGAAAATATGCTTCATGAAGTGTACACAAAATATGCTCCATGACGCATATACACAATATAAACCACGTCGTCTATAGAAAATATGCCCCGCAACGCATATACAAAATATGCCACACGATGCGTAGGCACTATGCAAAATATGCTACATGACGCGTATGCAAATTATGCCCTATGACGTTCACTCTGACAACATTAAATCTTCAATCGCTACCGTTATCGTATAGGACTCTAGCCAAGTAAAAAAATATCAATCATTGCCACTGAGAATGTTCAATCATTAAACTGAGAACGTGCATTGTCAATACGAACATTCAATCAGTGTCACTGACAATATTCAATCATTGGCAACAAAAATGTTCAATAAATTCGAAAATTCGACTGAGAATGTTCAATAATTTCGACTAAAAATGTTCTATCATTGTAACGGAGAATGTTTAATAGTGAGAATGTTCTATCATTCGCTCTACTCTACTGTACCAGACCAAAAGAAAACTAGAAAAAGAGTATCCGAACTCCGAGGCCAGGCTTTAGTCTGTTTGAGTGCTTTAGACAAAAAAATGGCCTAGTAGTTTGTAAACATAGCTGTATTGCTTTTCCTCATGGGCCAGAATCCTGAATGTCCAGGATAGGCCTATAATTATTGAAAGAACCAAGGAGACAAGTATATCTTTAACGTGTAGGCCCACCACCATCGCTGATAAGTCAGTGTACGCGTCTATACGATATACCTGGTACACACAATATAGGCCTACCCACCCAATACTGATTCATGTTGGGCCAGCGTCGCAGCCCATTGTTGGTTCATTGCCGGTTAATCGTATTCGACGCTGGCTCAACATTGCAACAGAATTGGGTGATTGTCCGTGTTTGCACTGACTGCAATACGGGTGACGCTTTATGCCCCGAAAGGCCACTAGCCGGATAACACGATACATTGCCCAGTTGTGAAATAATGTTGGGCCACCATCATTCCAACCAAAAGCTTTTAAGCTCTTAACCACGAATATAATCGTGAATATCTTTTTGAACACGAGAGTACTCGAACGTTATATTGCACATATTCATAAGGACTGGTTTACAAAAATGTGAGCCGTTTCCCACACACAGGACCCCTCTTTCCCCTAAATAAGACACACACACTTAATAGGATACAGGCCTACGGCCGGTCCTAGTAACTGCTTACTTTTCAAGTAAGACGTTACTATCTTTTGGCTTTGCAAATCAGTATTAATGTCGAATCATTGCCGCTGTTAATAGCCTTATCATACTGTAATCTAGTTGCGTCAGTCACCTCAATAAAGTGCAATCATTGCTAGTTAATATGAGTCATCAGTGTGACGGAGATGAATACACGTCCACTCCGTCACAGTATTGTCACCGTCTGTTATTATCACCCACTGTAATGATAGTCACTACTTGGCACCTGTGGCAGTGACAGCGTAAGAAAGTACAGAAATTCTTTCAGCGCGGAGACCGTCTTTATACGTCAGAATTATAGACGTCAAATTCTGACACGTATAAAGACGGTCCCCGCACTGATAAAATAAAATATTTTCTAATGGTCTTATACCCATAACATAGGTATTCAAATGAAGCGGAAAGAGCTATAGGCCTACTCGCCGTCACATTAGGCCTAACTTGCATGATTCGAAAATAGTCCCTGCAAAATTTCATGAAAATCAGTTGAGAATTGACTGAGAAATCGGGGAAAACCATACGATACAAGTTAATGTGACGACGACTAGAGTAAGACATTTATGATGATTTCAAATTGAACAACCCTTTGGTCCCCATAGTGTATATATACTATTTCAGGGCTTTAAGGGTTGACACACGGTACTCACTGAAAAACACGAGCTGGGGTAGAAAAACAACGTGGTATCCTACATGACCGGAAACGTCTCCTCGGCAAGTGATCTCTTCGCCCCTCACCCGCTACCGACCGACGAACTGCAGGGTCTATTGTTGTGGAAGTGCAAAATTGAAGCGACAGTTGGTTTGGCCACGGGGGACAATACGCACCACACTAAACCCATTGTTGATCGCCTGTAGGTTTTGTGGCAAAGAAAAGACCCAGCCAAGCGTTGCCGTCACACCCTGGTGGAAGCGTGGCGTTGTTCCAACTTGGGATCTATGTTGGGCCAGAAACCCTGTAAATGGTCCAGCATAGACCTTCAGCTGGAATATTTAGTGAGACGCGATAGTCACATTTTAGGCAGGGGAATAATATGTTTATACGCCCTGAAACATACGCGGTGTGAACTATGTATATCCTACAACCGTTAACGTTTCCTACCCATAACAAGGCATTGAAAGACTATCAACACATCACAGCACGATGATTGCCAAATGTTCATTAGTTTATTTTCTTAAATTGCAATCTTTTACTACAAAGAGGGTTAAATGGATTGGATTAAATGAGAGCTTCTTGGCCTATAAATCCCACAGCCAGTCAAGTTTCCTGCTCATAATAGGGCATCAACATTCTAATATTTTTTCTATATATTTTGTCTTTCAATGTTTTCGATCGAAATAGAATGGATGAAGAGTGAGATCACGAGGAAGACCAATACACTGTTATGTTTAGAAAATATTAAGCCATTTTTTTCTATAGCACTCAAACAGACTAAGCCGGCTTTGTCCTGCACCTTCCATTCTCGATTAGGCGTCCCAGAGATTTACACATCGGAAATAGTTTATGTCCAAAATTTTTCCAGGGTGGCACACACTTTAAAATATTATAAAGAATACACTTGACCAGTTACATAAACAGTTTTATTGTTCAATACTCCTAATTCGTCTAATAACAGTCTTACCTTTTACTTGCTAAGTTATCTTATTTAATTTTTCGCCCACTTGTCTCTCGCTACAGCGACCCATAACTTCAAGTGGGTGCGAATTACTCATATCTATTTAATTGTTTCAATTATACATTGTACATGTTTCTAAATATTATCGACGCATCAATCTATTAAAACATATATCATCCCCCTCCATCTTATAATGGTATGATTTAACCCTTGTGCTACTAGGCCCGTACAAATGGTTTCTACACCATTTAAAGCTCATAAATTATTTTCCGGTACATGAGCAGATGATCAAATAATAAGTATTCAATTTGCAATTTTCATAAATGAACGTGTTTTTTGTAATTTGAAGTTGTAAATTACGTTAGGAATTATAGTTTTAATACCAAACAATTCTGCAGCACAAGGCTTAAAGACACTTGAAATATTTATATTATTATTTATTATTATTTTATTCAGTCTTTCATTAAACAAATTTTGACTTTTCTTCAAGTTGTCAAACTCCTTGGAATTTATGGCAAAAAAATTTCTACCGTTTTTTTTTTTTTTTTAAGAAGCTACTTAAAACCTACTTTTGAACTGATGAAAATAATAAATTTCTTGTAATTTGATGAAAATCTTTGAAATTTTAGATTAGGCAACTAACTGCTTAGGCTCTATTTTATTTTCGCCGTGCCTAATTGATAAAAAAGGTGTATTCACCACGCGTTGTCCTGTGATTATTAACCATTAAAGCGCTGAATAATAACTTTTAATTTGTTTTCACTTCAGGTTGTGTCTCGCTACCGCGACCCACAACTTTAAGTGTGTAAAATTTGCTTACATTTGTACAATTTGAGTTAAAAGATGAGCAAATCTATTTAAGACTCATATTTACCTTCATTTTTTCTTGTTAAAATTTGCATCAAAAGATTATCTTTCCAATTTAATGTTTATCTACCCTTCATTTTTCCCTGTTTAACGTACAAATAAAAATGTTATAGTCGACTATACTGCTCTGCAAAGGAAAGGGGCAGTATCTGCTTACCTTAAATTAATGAATATATATGTATAATTTAAATGAATATTTATGTATAATAATTATATTTCATCGAATTCATGTTTACATCCCTTCACCTTTTCACAGATGCTTCACTCATCAATCCTCCTCTTTCTAGATAATTGCTACATGTAATTATAAATACTACTTTCGTATGGAGGAATGATATTTGAGGTAACTGTCATACAAAATTAATGTAGTACATCAACTTTATTCCTATGCACATGCATACCGCTCTTTACATTTAAAACGGTTATGCACGGGCACAGGAATAGATTGCGTTGGGGTGCCCTTTTTGATGAAACCTCACCCATAGTATTGGTGAGGTTTCAACATCTGTTTTTTTCAGAGTCATCTCTAGCAAAACATGACCTGGCCTTTAAAAGCAAAGGGGTATACTCAATTTTTGCTATTATTGTATTAATCCCATTACATGTATATTAGTTATCAAGTTATATAAATATATGACTCCATTTAACACCCCAATAGACAGGTGACGCTGAGCCGGCGTTGTTTCGATGTTGGTTCAGCGCCTAAGGCGCTGGCCCGGCATCGAAAGGACACTTGTTCGGCGTCTGCGATTGCCGGAGTGGTGGACTGAAGATATGTATTTGACAGCTGATGTAAAGTGTCTGTCCAGCGTGCCAGCATGATAATGGCCCACCATAATGGGTCGGTGTTGGACAACATCGACACCCAGCAAGTGCCAGACGTTGAGCCATTGTTGGCTTGATGCGGGCCCGACGTCGAAGACGACGTGCCTGCAACGCTTCAGCATTGTTATTGGACTTGCTGGACGATCTCTCCTCAGCAAACGACAGACGTTGGGCCCGGTGCCGCTTTGATGCTGGTCCGGCGTCGCAGAAGGTGGGCCGACATTGACCGGCATTGGCTCGATGTCTCGCGTTTGATGGCTTACCGTTATTTTTATCTTATTATATAACGACAGTCGCTCAACTTTTGGCCAATCCCGGCAGGCACAGGGCATTGGTATGGCATTTGTACGGCGTCGGCCCAACGTCTTCGACGCTGGTCCAAAATTGTACAGATGCTGGCTGGTGCTCTGTGTTTGCCGGGATGCAGGTTCATATTCGACCCGTTCCGTGACGTGTATATACCGGCATATTTTATGACAAAGGTACCCTGTCACTCGCTTTTTTGCTGGTTTAGAGCTGGGCCAAAACTGGCAACTTTGGCCCAGCTCTGAACCGGTGGAGGACGAGAGAAGTTGGCCGTTTGCCCGAGACTGGGTCATTGTTGTGTCATCCTACCCAGATGATACAACACTGACTCAGACAATGATCCTTTTATTTATTTTATTTATTTATTGAATATGACTCTTTGCTTTAAATGAACATGATTATCATGATTATGGTCTGACAATGTTTTAATGATACTACACTGCAAACTTTGTATTGTATATTCTATTCAAAAAAAAAAAAAAAAAAAATCCCCCTCCATAAATTAGGTTTTTAGTTTTTGCGGTCACAAATATTTGAAAAGTCGACTTGTGGTGACCATTTTAAATTTCAGTAAAATCACCTGCACATTTCCAGATAGTGGTAATGTGATTGTAAAATGTGAATTATTTATGACCTCAATTAATTTTTCAGTTTTTGCGCCCACAAAAAAATTGAAGTTGATAAGTGGCGGCCATTTTGAATATCAGTAAAACCATGGAAAAGTCACCTGCACATCTCCATATCGTGGGGAATGTGATTGTAAAATTTGAATAATTTCTGACTTTTAAGTTAAAGAGTTTTTATGCCCACAAAAAAAATTGGAGTTGACCTCTGGCAGCCATTTCGAATTTTGGTAGCATCCTAAAAAAATCACTTGCACACCCCCAGGTGGCTAGGAATGTGATTTGACCACTAGTTTTTGAGTTTTTGCGTCCACAAAAAAACGTGACGCCTGACGCATGACGCCTGACGGAATCCTGGCGCGACTAAAATCCCCCTTCACTTACGGGCGGGGGACAAAAAACTGTAAATAAACCTGATAAACATCACATAGCCTCTTTTCCGCCCTCGGGGAGCGCAGTGTTCACAGTGTTCAAACTGTTGATCAGCTGTTCATGCTCCGCTATTCATCGCAGGTGCGTCCGTTCTAATGCCGACAATAATAATATTGTTGATGAATATATATGTTGGATACGCGTGATATCACAGTCAATAGGAGATTCTGTAGTGATGTCGGTTAGATTTTATCCAGCATAGGCCTACTAGGCTGAAGATATCGTCTTTGCTGCATGGGATGCACAACAGGGGGGTATACGCATGTACACATAAAGTACGGCTTATCTGAACAGATATCAACAAAGAGTTAGAAATCCCTTTCTCTTAACCCTGGTGCTGCCGCATTGTTTCGGACTATTTTTCGTTCATTTGAAGCTGGAATTGCTAACGCAATTTCCAGCTCCAAATGACGAAAAATAATTATATTTATGCAAAAATATACGTCTTCAAAATCGAATTATTAGATTAACTAAGCATCTACCACAAAACATTTCAGCAATTTGAGTTGAATTTATTTGGTCTGCAATTTCCTTGTAAACGCACATATACGGTTCCGGTAGGATAAGGGTTAACACAGACAGGATGCATCGCAATTCTTAACCCTAAATTTAACTGCTGATCCCGTCTATAGACGTTTTAAGCCTTTTTATTAGTCGTCCAAACAAAACATATTTCCAGAAGCATGACAATTTTGTATGTGCTGAGGAGGTCAATAAAACAGTATTAACTACATAATGACACTAAGTGTGACCATTCAAAGTCACGTCTATAGCAGGTTTAGTCTTTTTATTCGTCATTCAAACAAAAATATTTGAAGGAGAAATATGCTGTAACCCTTAAAGCGCTGAACTTGTTTATATAAATCGTGGAGACCAAAGGTTTTTTAATTTGAAATCATCATAAATGTCTCAGTTAGCTTTTTCCGAATCATTTGTATTGCCTGTAGAAGCTCTGCACTGTTGTGACACTAATTGTTCCAAACACAACCAGTCTTTACAAGCATACCATGACGCTATAATATCATGCTGTATTACATCAGGCACTATACCGTAAAAAAGTTTATACCGCTAAAGGGGGGGAGGGGTCAAAGTCCAGTAAATCTGGTCCAGGTCGCGTGCCAGGTTGGACTGAGCATGTTGAGCAGTCCAACAGCGTGCTATTTTCTGGCATTGGCTGTGGAAGGTAAACGGCTCACCACGTCATGGGCACGTGGCCCAGATACGTAGGGCGACACTTAGTGCAAGAGCATTAGGGTTGAACCTGGAATAAAATTGCAGAAAGCTGATTTTTTTCAGGAATGATACATGGACATCTCCCCAGACGAATTCCGAAGAGGCCCCAAAAATCCCCCTTGTGCATTTTTTTTAATTCAAGATGGCCGCCACCATGTAACGCCATTTAAAAAAAAAACAGGGGTATACCATAATTCCTCATTTTTGCTGTTAGAAAAAAAGATTTAGGTGTCTCTACTTATGTTTGAGGACACAACGAGTTCATCCAGATGATCCGAAATGGTATCAGTACTTTTCTCAATACCCAAAATCCAAGATGGCCGCCATATTGATATACTGAGTATGTCTTAAAAAAACACGAAAATATGAGGTAACCATCTCGTTGTTGAGCCTAAAATGCATTTTTTGTCTAAACACATGGAGTCTAGCACTTATTTAGATCACCAATATTTTCTTATATTGAATTTATCAACATAAATCCCACATAGTTTAATGTTAAGTAGCACCATATAACGTCATTTTTCCCCCCAAAAAAACAGGAGTATACCCCAATTTCTCACTTTTGCAATTAAAAAAAAATATTTTCGTGCCTCTACACATGTCTTAAAGCACAAAAAGCTCATCAACAGGATCAGAAATAATATCATTCCTGTTTTTTATCTCCACAAATCCAAGATGGCGACCATTATGTCAAGCGTCCCCCCGCCCCCCCCCCCCCCCCATAAAATCACTTACATGCCATAATCATCATGTTGTTGAAACTTTTTTTTCAGAGCCATGAAGTCTAGAATATATTTCCATCACCAATTTTTTTAAATAAAATGTGCTGATCAACACAAAATCCAACATGGCTGCCATATTGGTTAGCTCTTTTAGCGCAGGTGCCACGATTAAGCGATGCTCAACTGATTTTTCATATGGGAATATAGATATAGATTTATCAAATTTACAAAATATCATATGTCAGAAATCATTGATTAAAAATTCTACCATGTCTCATTTTTAAATATAAGGGTATTTTTCATTTATTTGAAGCTTGAGATAGAGTAAGAAATTCCAGTTTCTAATTTTCTAAATTTCCTAGCGACTAATTCCAATGTAGGTATTTTATATAGTAGGCTTATAGAAAATGTTTTTCGATTTTGGTTAAGTACTAGTTGTGATTATTCTAGACTATGAATATTAGCTAATTTTGTGTGAATGTACATAATAACAGAGCTAAGTACAATATTACACCAGCTTGAACACGTGTCCTACGAGACTGTTGGTTATTTACATGTACTACTAAATAAGAAAATGGTTTAAATCACATCGTTTTATTGGCAGAGTTTGGACATCTATAGGTCTACGTAATTTGGTCAATTTCCTGAAAATGGTAATAAATACCTTGGATTATAAATTAGAATATTCAGATATTTCATTTGAATATTAGTGTATTACGTAATAAATATATGACATTGTATGATATTGCAATGTGATATTACATTGAAATGTCAGAATATGACATCAAATTAGAGGATGTGACAGTTTTATGTCAGGATATATGAATATGATATCAGGATATGACACTTTAATATCATGATATGTAATATAATTATTGTCCAAACATTGTTGTTTAATTTAGCAAAATCACGTTGTGATGGCTCAATACACTAAAAGATCCTGTCACTTTAATACCATACCGTGATGCTTGACCACCATATCCTGCATTTATAAAGCTGTATCCAGACATCATAACGTCATTTTACTATAATAAGGAGCAATATTTGGACATTATCATGACGTTAATGTGTCTTGTCCTCATATTACCGTGACATAAAAAGATCATATCCTGACAATAAACTGTGACATCAAATAATTTAATGTCATATTCCGATATTCTGATGTAAAATCATCTCATTACAACACCATACAATGCCATAGCTTCATTACGAAATATATATATCCCAATATTCAAAATGTAATATCTTGATATTTAAATTATATATTTCATGATATTAACATATTGACATTCGCAGATCATGGACAAAAGTAAGTATTTAAAAGAGCATTGTTACAGGACGATTATCAAAGACGTCATGTACATGTAACGTGTAAGGCGCAAGTCCTTATCTTGTAATTGCTTTTTGCTAGAAAGCCTCTCTTCAACGTCACCATCTACCCCAGCCAACACATTAATCCAATTCTGTTTAATTTTTTGGCCAGCGTCGAAGACGGTCAGCCAATATTAAAACAGCATTGGATAAATGAATGCCTCGTGTTTAAACTCCATTATGATACAGAGCATATTTTGCTGTACAGGAGGGTGTGGAATCTACAGTCTGGGAACGGATTTTATCTCATGGTCTTTGTCACCAACGCAAACTGAAAGAGCAGTCGCTCCAGAAAGAGTTATTGAAAGAGTGAGTTGCGGATGCAGAGTGGCTTGTTCAAAGGGGTGGGGGGTCTCACAAATGTAGACCATATTGTACAACAATGTGCTCTTTTTGTATTGGCCAAACATGTAGAAACTGTGACAGCTCGGATGATTGAAACGCAATAATTTCATTATTTACCGGAGATTAATTTGTTAATTTGACAAATCTCAATACATTTCTAGTGGGAAAGCAGTTCAAAAACACTCCAAAGCGTCACCCACTACCCTGTGGGATTCATGTCGATAAACTCAATATAATAAAATATGGTCATCCAAATAAGTTCTAGACTCCATGGGTTCGGCAAAAAATACATTTTTGTTTCAACAACGAGATAGTAATTGCATATTTACGTTTTTTTAAGAAATCGCTTAACAAAATATTATGGCGGCCATCTTGAATTTGTGGTATTAAGAAAAGTAGGCCCTACTGATATTATTTCTGATCATCTGGATAACCTCCTTGTACTTGAAAAACATAGGTAGAGACACCAAAATCATTGTTTTAATTTCAAAAGTGAGGAATTGGGGTAGACCTGTACCCTTTGAAAAAAAAATGGTGTTACCTAGATTCCATGGGTTTGGCTAAAAAAATACATTTTAGGTTCAACAACGAGATAGATATCTCATATTTTCGTGTTTTCTTAAGAGATCGCTCAGCATAATCAGAACAATATGGCGGCCATCTTGGTATTGAGAAAAGTGCTGATATCATTTCTGATCATCTTGATCAACTCGTTGTGCCTTAAAACATAAGTAGAGACACCAAAATATTTCTTTTCAAACTACAAAGTTGAGAAATTAGGGTATTCTCGAAAATAGCGTTACATGGTGGCGGCCATCTTGAATTAAAAAAAATGCACAAGGGGAGTTTTGGGGGCCTCTTCGGAATTCCTCTGGGGAGATGTCCAGGTATCATTCCTGAAAAAGTCAGCTTTCTGCAATTTTATTCCAGGTTCCTGTGTTTTTTTCACTAATGCTCTTGCACTAACTATGCTGTCAGAAAAGTCAAAAGAGATCAAGATCGGATTGTTGCAAATAAAATGGCAGAATCTTTGTATAAATGTAAACCTACTCAATTCTGGGATCATGTAAAAAAAGTAAGAGGGTCGAAAAATGTTATACCTAACAATGTTGACAATATTACTGGTTTTAAAGGTATGAGTGACTTATTTGCTCGCGAGAAAAGATTTTAGGTAGACATAAAGACAATTTCTGTGCAGCAGAAAATATTTTATGACACTAAAATGTTTACATGTTTTTCTACTTGTTTAATTTGTTTCATATAAAATGTAAACTGAAAATGTTAATGTTATGAACTGTTTGTACGAGCAGCTTTACGCTGTCCGGTTATTCGCCAGAGGGCGCTGGGATTTGTGGTGGTTGGAGAGTGACATCACGGGATATTTACATCCAGTGACCCAGTTTTTGCCCTAGGCGTATCTCGGCAAATTTAGACCGCTCTGATATATATATACTTGTTTTATTATATATACTTTGTAATTTTCCCTCCTCCCACCCCTCACTCCTCTTGTAATAGAATTGTATAGGGGGAGTGGCGTTTTTGTCCACCCCCCCTTTTCCTGTGGATGTATACAATTTATATTATTTGATACATATTATAAAAATATGTTATTTGATTATTACGTCATAATAAAATTACCTTTTAACAACTATAATATCTTTAGTTGTGTTCCATTTCTTTTCTATTGTTTAACAGGAAAACGAGCGTCAGTCGGGATGCAATATACTTTTTGTTTGTGTATGATTTTTGAGAAAAGATTTTAGGTGGACATAAAATGATTTATATAATTATGTGTCTAACACAGTGGATGACTGTTCGCCTATGAAGACACAATTAAATAATATATGTTCTGTTGATTGTTCATGTGGAGGCAAACATACCATAACAGTAGGTGATATAGATAAGGGTATTGATGGTTTACATAATAACACGCGGGATGGGACATGTGATATGTTCTCTGATCATCTCATTAATGGTACACCTAATTTGAATGTCCATTTGTCACTCCTGTTCACAGCTATGCTTCGACACGGTTTTTCTCCGTCACAATTTTGCATGTCTAAGCTGATACCAATACCACAAAATTAGAAAAAGTCTCTAAATAATTGTTTGAATTATAGAGCGATAGCTATGAGTAATATTTTAGGTAAATTACTTGATAAAGTTATTCTTGCTAACCATACTATGGCTTTAAAGTCTTCTGATCTTCAGTTCGGTTTTAAATCAGAAAGCTCCACAACTGCTTGTTCATTTGTTCTTGACGAAGTAGTGAACTATTATAACAGAAATGGCAGTGACGTACACGTAGTACTTTTAGATGCTAGTTAAGCTTTTGATCGTGTAGATCATATTAAACTTTTTAATATACTTGTTGGTAAAGGTGTATGTCCTACATTATTAAAATTATTATTTAACATGTACTCACAACATACGATGACTGTTCAATGGGGTAATGTAACATCCAATGCTTTTAAAACTTCAAACGGTGTAAAGCAAGGAGGTGTGTTATCGCCCATATTGTTTACCTTATATATTGATTTATTACTGTCTCGACTTAAATCATGTGGTTCCGGCTGTTATATTGGTCAGTCATTTGTAGGTGCATTAGGCTACGCAGACGATATAGTTTTGTTGGCACCGACGCGTTACTCATTATCAAGATTTTTAAAAGAGTGTGAGTTGTTTTCCGAAGAGTATTTATTAACTTTCAATGCTAATAAAAGTAACTATATTGTATTTCCACATGTTGGTGATAATGTTAGCACAAATATTAATTTCATGAATAATCAGATAGCCTCTTCAGATAGTAGCATTCACTTGTGTAATGTTATAGGGCCTAATATTTCAACTAAACGTGTAGAGGCAAGTATTGCTGATTTTAATAGAAAAAATAATGCACTTTTATCTTCTTTCATAATGTTAGCACCACTTGTTTATATAAAATATTTATATCAATATGTATGTCATTATATGGCTGTCAGTTATGGGATGTATCCGACAGATACACCAACAATTTTTTTGTGAGTTGGCGTAAAGCCATTCGTAGAATGTTTAAATTACCTTATCGTACTCATTCATGTTTATTGCACCTTATAATTAATGATTTGCCTGTGGATGGTCAGATACATTTACGTATCATTAAGTTTTTCAACTGTATGTATAAAAATAATGTAATGTCTTTATGTGGCCGACTGGCAGCAAACGGTAGTGGTTCGCCTGTGTCTAACAGTTTGAATTTTGTATGTTATATGTATAAGATTTGTAAGTCAGACCTGCCACACCTTTCACCACAACGTGTGAAGCAGGTGGTATGTTCTCATTACCGGACCATTGACACTTTAGCCAATATACAGAAGGCGATATTTATTAACAATATTTTAATTGATATGCACTCGCACAGTTTTTTTTCAATAGCACACAGCTTAAAGACATTTTGTTTGCTGTGATAATATTTAAATTCATTTATTTGCTTGTATATGCTATGTACCAGAGTTGGGGTCAATTCCGGAATTGATTGGGAATTGAGCTCAATTCCTGACTCAATTCCAGGAATTGGACTAGGAGTTGGAATTGAAAAAAAGGAATTGGAATTGAATTGGAATTGACAAAAAATGCCCGGAATTGATAAAGGAATTGACTTTTTTTATCCATGTTTATTTTTTAGGCGCTATTAAACGCATGAGTGATCATCACTTTTGTCATTGCAGTAGAATTTTACCTGATCTATGTTTATTGATATGTGTATTATAATATTAATAATAATAATAATAAATTTATATAGGCCTAGTGCCTAAATTATATAAAAAAAGTTTTATTTAAGTTATGTAAAAAAATACTCATTTGAATAACTAATGGCCATCAAGATTAAATAAGACTGTGATGTGTGATCCAAATAATAATTGTAACAAGATTGCTCCTGCAAAGTTGGAGCAATTCAATCTATAACTATCACAGATTGTTGTGTGCGTATATACTTGTTACTTGTTGTTACTTGTATACACCCTTGATTTACTCCCACGGACTGGTGTAACCAACCAGTAACAGTTTGGCCGAGAAGTGCGACTAATGACAACTCAACACCTACTGTAGGCCTATATGGTGTTAGAGAATTACCATCGAGTGGCTGAATTATCAGCAAAATGAGACGCCGAGCCGGCGTTGGTTTAATGTTGGGCCGTCATCGCAAACGACGGGCCAACATTATATCAAGATTTGGTCAATGTTTCGTGTTTACTGGCTTAAAGTTCTGGAAATAAGAGTTTTATTTTTTTATTAATGTTTTCCTTATATATTCGCGCAAGCATGATCACACTGTTTAGCTATCACTTTTGTGTCACTTAACAGAATTTTTTAACATTTGTATTTAAAAAGTAATGCTTGTCTCATGGGCATAATTTTAGTTCTCGTATTTGTTATATTTTTGTCATTTGGACGTCCATAGTTTATAAAACAGTCACGAGTCATGATTAGACTTAGGTGAATGAATGGCTTAGAACATAACTATCGCTTGTCCCTCGAGTGGGTGGAACAAAAGAAATACCGGGACTTAGAAACGAATGCGTTTCCAATAGACGTTGAGCCAATTCTGATTTAATATTGGGAGAGCGCTGAAGACGATGGAGCAACATTAAGGCAACATTGGGTTAACATCCAGTGTTAGCAGGAAGCAAGTTATGCAACGTAGCCAGGCGCTATAATTGACCCTTTGATTACTTCGCTAATATGCCTTTTGTGCCCTAGAGGTTATCCTGATATATTTTCTTAGGGTATATTTATTCGCCACACGCTAGAATTAGATATTAAAAAAAAGTATAATCGGAAAATAAATGATGTGAATAATTGCATCAATTGAAATACAACAATAGATCCTACATTGCTTTATTTTTAATACGGGTTTTTTTGAGTGAGGTGTGGGTCGACACGCCGTAGCCTTCACAGGGTCAGACTTATCAGAGTTTCAAGTAGCACGGCTTGTCGCGAGACATTGTGTTAATTACACTGCCGTGTTGATGGCAATTCTGGAGTAACAGTTAGTCTATAGAAATAACGCGCTCACATCCGCGCCCACACGAGTACGTAGAGTATTAAAGGTGTACTCCACCCTACTAATATTAAACTAAGTGTAACATAAGTGTAACATCTTTAAATATGTTTACAAGATAATAAATAAAATGTATTTTATTTTATATCAGGTGTTATTATTTCATTTTATATCAAGTTATTATACAGCTGTTCTATGTGTATCAAAAGTCTCATTGTTGGGTGGAATTGATAAGGAATTAACTTTTAAGGAATTGGAATTGAATTAGAATTGACTTTTCTTAAAACCGAAGGAATTGGAATTGACTCAGGAATTGATAAAAAGGAATTGGAATGGAATTTGGAATTGATAAAAAGGAATTGACCCCAACTCTGCTATGTACCAAGAGTACGATCAATAAACTATTATTATTATTATTATTATTTGAATACCTATATGTTACGGGTCTACTACCATTATAAATATTTTTTTAAGTGCGGGGATCGACTTTAGACGTCAGATTATCTGACGTCTATATACCTCAGATTTGGAAATCTAAAGTTGATCACCGCACTGTAAGGGTTACATTTACCAGACTGGCATATGTTTTGATTCATATTGAAATTGTGCATATGTAATTCGTCGCCTCGGAGCTAAAGGATCCTATCTGACACTCGTCAGAGTGGCATATAGGATCCTTTAGCTCCGAGGCGACGATATGTAATTGTTACCCACTTTAAGTTGTGGATCGCAGGAGTGTGGCTGAACATTTAAATAATGTACCTTTTAGCCATTTAAGGGTTAACCCTTTACATACTGACGCTTATGATTAAGCGTCATTTCTTCAAAGAAATGATGTCATTATTAATTAAAATCCAGAATTTGCAGCTTGGATCTGGTATGTGATACTTGAATATTTTATAAAATCGGCGAGGTGGGAATTGAGGCAGCAAC
This sequence comes from Flabesymbios commensalis, assembly GCA_964017125.1. NCBI lineage: Eukaryota > Metazoa > Annelida > Polychaeta > Terebellida > Flabelligeridae > Flabesymbios > Flabesymbios commensalis. The sequence goes on from OZ024912.1 coordinate 66,086,708, forward strand.
TAACAACAGTTTAGTCAGTGGAAATTGGATAAAATCTCCAGGTAAGTGTAGGGTTAATGTTTACATACTAGTATATGCAGTGATGTAGAGTGCTAGCTACATGTATGCTGATAATGTTGACTAGAATTATGACAAAATAGCAGGTGATTATAGGATACAGCTTCTAAAATGATCCTGTTTGCTTGGTATCTTCATGTTGATATTCAGAGAGAATAACATAACAACCTACGTTTTTTTTCGGAAATGGTGCAGACATACAGTTCATAGCTCTCTCAGTATCGCAATAACATTGAAAAATAATAATCATCGTTGCAGTCGCGTAATGAAAAGGCACAAGTTAATAACACCCAATTTACGTGATATCACCACCTATTTATACCTGCTTCTCGTTCTAATAATTATGGGTACTAAGCACCCAAGTTCAAGATATTACCTGATCGCAAGGCAACCTGCAGCCTATACTGGTATTTTACTGAAACACAAATATCAATATTGGTTGGCTTATTCAATGTCCTCTCTTGTCATCTATGCTCAGTGTCTATATATTTGTGAATTAGGATGGAGAATTTCAATATGTGGTAATCTTAGCAAACGCCAAATGTTCACCAGATGTAGGCTTAATGTTGGTCGAACGTATGTGACGCTGGCCCAACATTGAGCAAACATTCCTTCAACATACGTGCTAGCTGGCATGTTCAATATAATATGTGGTTAGGACCTTGTGTTAGTGAACATGACGTATCATATTATCACGATTTAACTGATACTCGCTAAAACTCATTCTAAACAGTAATGTCCTAATTAAACATGGTCAATTATCTCTTAATCACGCAGTGAGCGAGTCATCGCGGCGGGCATTATGATCACGCAGTGAGCGAGTCATCGCGGCGGGCATTATGATCACGCAGTGAGCAAGTCATCGCGGCGGGCATTATGATCACGCAGTGAGCAAGTCATCGCGGCGAGCATTATGATCACGCAGTGAGCAAGTCATCGCGGCGGGCATTATGATCACGCAGTGAGCAAGTCATCGCGGCGGGCATTATGATCACGCAGTGAGCGAGTCATCGCGGCGGGCATTATGATCACGCAGTGAGCAAGTCATCGCGGCGAGCATTATGATCACGCAGTGAGCAAGTCATCGCGGCGGGCATTATGATCACGCAGTGAGCAAGTCATCGCAGCGAGCATTATGATCACGCAGTGAGCGAGTCATCGCGGCGGGCATTATGATCACGCAGTGAGCGAGTCATCGCGGCGGGCATTATGATCACGCAGTGAGCGAGTCATCGCGGCGGGCATTATGATCACGCAGTGAGCGAGTCATCGCGGCGGGCATTATGATCATAAACTACTCTCGCACAAATTTAAGGAGACAATGTACTTCTAATGTAGGAAAAAGGTTATGGAATGATTTCCCTGTTGATCTAAAGAATATATCGTCAATTTATCTTTTCAAAAAGAACATGAACTTCAGTTTTCTGCAATGTTACTGATTTGTGGTGATACGGTAAATTATTATTATTGTGGTTTTTTTTTGCTTATGAAAGGGATTATGTACTCTTAATTTAATTTTCTCGTTGATCATGTTGATATGCTATAGGCTTGTTATAGACTTTTCATCACATTATGTGTGAGACATGTGTTGTAGCGGGACAATAGTAATATAAATTTAATATTAAAAAAAAAAAAATACAAATGCAAGTTAATTCATAATAGGTTTGTGTGTTGGCAACCTCGATAAGCAATATGCTTCTGTTGCCACCTATTTTGTTCATGTAGCATGCAGTTGTGATAAGGTTTACTGAGTAAAGTATTACTATTGTGATTTTCACTTAATAGAGGTATTCTTTGCTCTTAATTTTCTTTTCTTTTCGACATGATATATGCTTAATTGTTATAGATTTTTTCTTTACATTATGTGTAAGACTTTTGTTGTAGCGGGTCATGTGTGGAATAAATTGTATACTCTTTTTTCAAAACTTCAAATGCAAGTTAATATATGATATGTTTGTGTTGGTGGCAACCTCGATAAGCAATATGCTTCCGTTGCCATCTATTTTTTTCATGATGTTCAAAGGCATATATTTGTTATCACATCTATATTTGTTATCACATATGTATTTGTTATGAAACAAATAAGCAATCTCAATCCCAAAATAACAAACATTATCCTTTATCACTACAGGGATAGACACTAACTAGCGCTCAATCAGTGCATTGGTATGTTTACGCTACACCTGGAAACATCACTAGCACCTTGGGCCTACGCTCAGACCAGACACTCCTATCATTATGACGATGGTTCATCTTGGGGCGTCTCGTCTGTCAAAAGATTCAACAGATGCATCGTCGTGAAGAATTCCAAAATTGATATTTTTAGGCAATTCCCCACAAAGAGTTCCGAGTTGAACAAGATATCATAATATTAACACACTTGAAGTTGTGGGTCGCGGTTGAATGCGGGAGCTGCAAGTGGCGAAGGGTTCCGAGTATCACATTACACAGAGCGATAATATGACTGTGACGAGGTAGCTTTAGGCTGCATTACCAGACACAATAGATTTCCTTTATGTGAGATAATAGGCCATGGTGTCCCCTTTGTCTGCGTCTGTTCTCACAGCTCATTGTTCCTTGTCTGTTTTTTCACTAGTAGGGCCTACCCTCTAGGCGCAACAGGTCTGCTTAACACTGGCTCGACCCTTTAGGCTCCACGTTGCATTTATGTGCCACACGGCATAGTTTAACCCTTTCCGTGTGGTATATTTCTGGGCTTATCATTCATTATTTGCGGAGTTAAATTGTCAACAAGAGCACATTCGACAATAGCATGACGCCATTATTGAACCAAAGGTCAAATTATTGACGTAAAATGCGAAAAAAATCACAATAAATCGGTCATTTTGAATTTTTTTCCAGCCATTATCGAAATTGTCCGAGAACTACTTATAAGTAACATGCATAGCAAATTTGTACAGGATAAATGAACAACTTTTCGTGTTATCGCGCCCACAAGGTCAAATTATTGACGTAAAATGCAAAAAACACAATAAATCGGTCATTTTGAATTTTTTTCAGCCATTATTAAACTTGTCCGAGAACTGGTCATTTGTAACATGCATACCAAATTTGGGAAGGATACATGAAAAATCGTGCCCACAAGTAAATGTTAACGCCGACGCTAAATTTCAATTGTAATAGCCCACCTTTTTAATTGAAATTTAAAGGCGGGCTTAAAAATGATTACTTCCGTGCTATATTTACATTATTTGGATAGGCTTTTAACACATAGGCTTTTAACACATAGCATATCAAAATGGGTTTCAATGTTGGTATGGACTGGGATTGGACTATACGGACACCTACCTTAAGTCAGGCCAAGGTCATTTCAAAGTCATTCCAAGGTCAACTCATACGCAAAATTACACAATTTATCACATTTTGTACTGTTTATGGCATTCTACTAAGGATTTAAGCATCATACATTAGTAAATAGGCCTACTGTTTCATTTAGGGTGGGTTATTCGTATACTGGGTTCAAAGGGAGATGACGGCAACCTTCTGTGAAATTTCCAAGGTCATCTCAGAAAAAAAAGACAATTCTTTTTATCTCGGGTACAAGGTATTTATCCCTGCCTATAATATCAATAGGCAGCACGGTCTGGAATTGCGCTTTACCTTATTAAAAGGGTATCGCTGGTCACGTCAAAGTCATCTCCAGGTCACTTAAATAGGGCCCTTAAATGACAGAAAGTCTAATTTTGCCAGTTTTCGACATTGAAATGACATTGACATGACCTTGGGGAGATTTTCATTTTTTTGAACTATTTGAGTTTGGGGTACCATTGGACAAAAAGGGTTGACTCAGCCCTGATTTTGTCCTGAACAAAATGGCCGCTTATGTCTTCAAAATTGGTTATTTTCATGATATGTTGTGGTAGACTCATGGCACATTTGCGCTATGGTACCCCGAACTCAAATAGCTGAAAAATTGACTTAGCCTTGGTTTTGTTCTGACCCTTTCAAATTTATCCTAGATCATGTTTTTATTTGCCAGTGGACACTGTCATGTTTGTGAAATGGTATTCATTAGGCACTACAGATACACCCTCCCCATTAATTCAACGGCGGTGAAACAAGCTGTGTCGGGATTGCAGCGTTTAAGGTGTTAACACCTTCCATTTTAAAGCAGGGGTAGGCCTACATTCCATATTACCAGAGATAAACAAAAACTGTTCTGAATTCCCGTCGGGGTCCGGGAGCGGCAAATAAAGACTGTTTTAGAAAGGGTAATATCGAATTCACCGAACAAAAGCCTAAGGACTTTCTGAGCTTTCATTTCAAACATTACACTTGTGTATTTAACCCATAAAGCGCTGAATTAATTTCTAAAAAAACATCGCAACCAAAGGGTTTTGTCAATTTGAAATCATCATAAATTGCTTTAGCTCTTTCTAATTCATTTGAACATGGTATAGGTCTACGACCAGAAGCAATATTTTAATTCTTACAGTGCAGGGATCGACTTCAGACGTCAGAATCTGACGTCTACAGAGTGCGTCAGATTTTGACGACTAAAGTCGATCCCCACACTGTAAGGGTTAAAAAGTCAATGGGGGATTGCTTCCCACTGAGAACCTTAACATTGAAGAGTTTAAACTTTTCAATTGAAATAACATATAGATAATATCAATCTATATTAAGGTTCCCAGCGGGTAGGCCCATGACATCTTAAGGTTCTCAGCGGGGAGACCCATGACATATTATGGTTCTCAGTGGGAAGTAGTAGTAAATTATTGCTTTACGTTCACAAATGGTATTTTAAGTTACATTGTAATATGACAAAAACGTTGTAGTCAATTGATGAGATGAGATAATGTACAGATGATGGGGGTGATAGGGCATGGTGGGTTATTGAGTGCGTTTTCCTTTGCTCGCCCGATAAGGGGTTCTGGGCATGTCTAGGGGATCTACCCCGGTCTAGACGGCCGCAGACTTGAGTTTCGCTGTGCAATTTAATGCTGAAACTCTGTGGCATTTCGCGCAGCTCCGCTATCCTCAGGTCGGATAGTCTCCAGAGTAACAATAGGGATGATAACTCCCTCCGGATAACTTCATTCATCCCACGTGAGAGCCCTAATGTCAAACATGCTATTGCCGGTGCACTGATGCGCGAGCTGCATCAGCACCTCATATGAGCGGAGGAACCAGGGTACGCCACTGACAATCCGCCCGAAGATTATGGCCAGATACGAGGAGGCTGCAGCTCCCCTTGGATGATTGCTGTAGACTGGTGCTTCCGTACCATGCCAAAGAACATGCAACTGACGGAACAGATCACTAATGACCCTCCCCGGATAGGGGTGAAAAGTATTACTACTAGCAATCATCCCAGTACCCCTCTCTCAGTGGGAAGGGCCATGGCATCTTAAGTCTTAGCGGGAAGGGCCATGACATCTTAAGGTTCTTAGTGGAAGGCCCATGACATCTTCAGGTTCTCAGTGTGGACGGGGAAATGACATCTTAAAGTTCTTAGTGGGAAGGGAAATGACATATTAAGATTCTCATAGGGAGGAGAAATGACATCTTAAGGTTGTCAGTGGGAAAGGAAATGACATCTTAAGGTTCTCAGTGGAAGGGTCATGACATTTTATGGTTCTTAGTGAGAAGGGTCATGACATCTCATGTTTCTTAGCGGGAAGGGTCATGACATCTTCAGGTTCTCAGAAGGAGGGGCCATAATATCTTAAGGTTCTCAGTGGATGTTTTGGCCCATGATATCTTAAGGGTCTCAGCAGGAAGGGCCATGACATAATAAAGCTCCCAGTGGGTAAGCCCATGACATCTTAAGGTTCTTAGTGGAAAGGGCCATGACATCATAAAGTTCTCAGTGAGAAGACCCATGACATATCATGGTTCTCAGTGGGTAGACCCATGACATCTTATGGTTCTCCGTGGGAAAGGCCATGACATCCTAAGGTTCTTAGTTGAAAGGGTCATGACATCTCAAGGTTCTCAGTGGGAATGGTCATGACATCTTAAGGTTCCCAATGGGAAGGCCCATGACATCTTATGGTTTCACGGTGGGAAGGGCCATGACATCTTACGGTTCTTAGTGGGAAGGGCTATGCCATCTTAAAGTTCTCAGCGGGAAGACCCATGACATATTATGGTTCTCAGTGGGTGGACCCATGACATCAATGGTTCTCAGTGGGAAGGGTCATGACATCTTAAGGTTCTCAGTGGGAAGGCCCATGACATCTTATGGTTTTCAGCGGGAAGACCCATGACATATTATGGTTCTCAGTGGGAAGGGCCATGACATCAATAGTTCTCAGTGGGAAGGGTCATGACATCTTAAGGTTCTCAGTGGGAAGGCCCATGACATCTTATGGTTTTCAGCGGGAAGACCCATAACATATTATGGTTCTCAGTGGAAAGGGAAATGACATCTTAAGGTTCTTAGTGGAAAGGGTCATGACACCTTAAGGTTATCAGTGGGAAGGGTCATGCTATCTTAAGGTTTCCAGTTGGAATGCCCATGACATCTTAAGGTTTTCAGCGGGAAGGGAAATAACATCCTAAGGCTCTTAGTGGGAAGGGAAATGACATCTTAAGGTTCTCAGTGGAAAGGGTCATGACATCTGATGGTTCTCAGCGTGAAGGCCCATGCCATCTTAAGGTTTCCAGTGGGAATGCCCATGACATCTTAAGGTTCTCAGCGGGAAGGGAAATAACATCCCAAGGCTCTTAGTGGGAAGGGAAATGACATCTGAAGGTTCTCAGTGAGAAGGTCCATGACATCTTAAGGTTGCCAGTGGGAAGGGCCATGACATCTTAAGCGTCTCGCTGGGAAGGGCCATGGGCCGAGTGTTTGCCCTTTATAAAGTCGAATCCATCATTACTGAGGCATTTTCAGAGCTTTTTCGACTCCATGGCGGCCATCTTGAATAATTAAAATTGTTCAAAGGTGACACCTCCACACCATCCTGGGTATCTTTATGTAGACCCCAAAGATAAATAATCAACAGAGAAAAAAACTATATCGGAGAATTTCGGGTCGGGCCAATATTGGGCATTATGCTGCTGGACTACCATGTGCTACTTGTTCAACAGGTTTCTGTGTTTATCATCCATGTGTTACCTGACCAACATATTCCTGTGCTTAATAACCATATGCTACCCATCCAACAGATTCCTGTTTTTTAACCATGTGTTAACTGTCCAACAGGTTTCTGTGTTTATCATCCATGTGTCACCCATCCGACAGGTACCTGTGTTTATTACCCGTGTGTCACTCATCCAACATTTTCCTGTGTTTATTACCCATGTGTTGACTGTCCAACAGGTTCCTGAGTTTATCACCCATGTGTCACTCATTCAATAGGTTCCTGTGTGTATCACCCATGTGTCACCCATCCAACAGGTTCCTGTGTTTATAATTCATGTGTCACCCATCCAACAGGTTTCTGTGTTTATTACCCATGTGTAACCCATCCAACAGGTTCCTGTGTTTATCACCCATGTGTCACTCATTCAATAGGTTCCTGTGTTTATCACCCATGTGTCACCCATCCAACAGGTTCCTGTGTTTATGATCCATGTGTCACCCATCCAACAGGTTTCTGTGTTTATTACCCATGTGTAGCCCATCCAACAGGTTCCTGTGTTTATCACCCATGTGTCACCCATCCAATAGGTTCCTGTGTTTATAATCCATGTGTCAACCATCCAACAGATTCTTGTTTTTATTACCCATGTGTCATACATCTAACATGTTCCTGTGTTTATCACCCATGTGTCACTCATCCAACATGTTCCTGTGTTTATTACCCATGTGTCACCTGTCCCAAAATATTCCTGTAATTAATACCTATGTGTTATCCGCCCAACAGGTTCCTGTGTTTATAATTCATGTGCCACCCATCCAACAGGTTCCTCTGTTTATTACCCATGTGTAACACATCCAATAAGTTCCTGTGTTCATTACCCATGTCCCACCCATCCAACATGTTCCTGTGTTTATCACCCATGTGTAACCCATCCAACAGGTTCCTCTGTTTAATCCCCATGTGTAACCCATCCAACATTTTCCTGTGTTTATTACCCATGTGTCACCCATCCAACATGTTCCTGTGTTTATTACCCATGTGTTATCCGCCCAACAGGTTCCTGTGTTTACTACCCATGTGTTATCCGCCCAACAGGTTCCTGTGTTTATCACCCATGTATTATCCGCCCAACAGGTTCCTGTGTTTATTACCCGTGTGTCACCCATCCAACAGGTTCCTGTGTTTATTACCCATGTGTCACCCATCCAACAGGTTCCTGTGTTTACTACCCATGTGTTATCCGCCCAACAGGTTCCTGTGTTTATCACCCATGTATTATCCGCCCAACAGGTTCCTGTGTTTATTACCCGTGTGTCACCCATCCAACAGGTTCCTGTGTTTATTACACGTGTGTCACCCATCCAACAGGTTCCTGTGTTTATTACACGTGTGTCACCCATCCAACAGGATGAGAGTAAATGACTGGATATACCGCCATTACCACCTCAAGGAGACTGTAAACGGATGGATATGCCGCCATTACCACCTCGCACGAGGAGACAGCAAATGGCTGGATATAATACCGCCATTACCACCTCAAGGAGACAGTAAACGGATGGATTTGCCGCCATTACCAGTTCAAGGAGACAGTAAATGGCTGGATATACCGCCATTACCACCTCAAATGGCTGAATATAATACTGCCATTACCACCTCAAGCAAGGAGACAGTAAATGGCTGGATATGCGGCCATTACTACCTCAAGGAGACAGTAAATGACTAGATATGCCACCATTACCACCTCAAGGAGACGGTAAATGACTGGATATGCCGCCATTACCACCTCAAGGAGACAGTAAATGGATGGATATGCCGCTATTACCACCTCAAGGAGACAGTATAAATGGCTGGATATGCCGCCATTACCACCTCAAGGAGACAGCAAATGGCTGGATATGATACCGCCATTACCACCTCAAGGAGACAGTAAATGGCTGGATATAATACCGCCATTACCACCTCAAGGAGACAGTAACAGATGGATTTGCCGCCATTACCACCTCGCTCGAGGAGACAGCAAATGGCTGGATATGATACCGCCATTACCACCTCAAGGGGACGGTAAATGGCTGGATATACCGCCATTACCACCTCAAGGAGACAGTAAACGGATGGATTTGCCGCCATTACCACCTCAAGGAGACAATATACTGCTGGATATACCGCCATTACCACCTCAAGGAGACAGTAATAAATGACTGGATATGCCGCCATTACCACGTCAAGGAGACAGTATAAATGGCTGGATATGCCACCATTACCACCTCAGGGAGACAGCAAATGGCTCGATATAATACCACCATTACCACCTCAAGGAGACAGTAAACGAGTGGATCTTTCGCCATTACAACCTCAAGGAGACAGTGAATGACTGGATATGCCGCCATTACCACCTCAATGAGACAGTAAATGGCTGGATATGCCGCCATTACCACCTCAAGGAGACAGTAAATGACTAGATATGCCACCATTACCACCTCAAGGAGACGGTAAATGACTGGATATGCCGCCATTACCACCTCTAGGAGACGGTAAATGACTGGATATACCGCCATTACCACCTCAAGGAGACGGTAAATGACTGGATATACCGCCATTACCACCTCAAGGAGACAGTAAATGGCTGGATATGCCGCCATTACCACCTCAAGGAGACAGTAAATGACTGGATATGCCGCCATTACCACCTCAAGGAGACAGTAAATGGCTGGATATGCCGCCATTACCACCTCAAGGAGACATTATAAATGGCTGGATATGCCGCCATTACCACCTCTAGGAGACAGTATAAATGGCTGGATATGCCGCCATTACCACCTCAAGGAGACAGTAAATGACTGGATATGCCGCCATTACCACCTCAAGGAGACAGCAAATGGCTGGATATAATACCGCCATTACCACCTCAAGGAGACAGTAAATGGCTGGATGTGCGGCCATTACCACCTCAAGGAGACAGTAAATGACTAGATATGCCACCATTACCACCTCAAGGAGACAGCAAATGGCTAAATATAATACCGCCATTACCACCTCAAGGGGACAGTAAATGGCTGGATATAATACCGCCATTACCACCTCAAGGAGACAGTAAATGGCTGGATATAATACCGCCATTACCACCTCAAGGAGACAGTAAATGGCTGGATATACCGCCATTACCACCTCGTGGAGACAGTAAACGGATGGATTTGCCGCCATTACCACCTCAAGGAGACAATATACTGCTGGATATACCGTCATCACCACCTCAAGGAGACAGTAATAAATGACTGGATATGCCGCCATTACCATCTCAAGGAGACAGTATAAATGGCTGGATATGCCGCCATTACCACCTCAAGGAGACAGCAAATGGCTGGATATAATACCGCCATTACCACCTCAAGGAGACAGTAAACGAATGGATATAATACCGCCATTACCACCTCAAGGAGACAGCAAATGGCTGGATATAATACCGTCATTACCACCTCAAGGAGACAGTAAACGAATGGATATGCCGCCATTACCAGTTCAAGGAGACAGTAAATGACTGGATATGCCACCATTACCACCTCAATGAGACAGTAAATGGCAGGATATGCCGCCATTACCACCTCAAGGAGACAGTATAAATGGCTGGATATGCCACCATTACCACCTCAAGGAGAAAGCAAATGGCTGGATATAATACCGCCATTACCACCCCAAGGAGACAGCAAATGGCTAGATATAATACCGCCATTACCACCTCAAGGAGACAGTAAATGGCTGGATATGCCGCCATTACCACTCCAAGGAGACAGCAAATGGCTGGATATATAATACCGCCATTACCACCTTAAAGAGACAGTAAATGGCTGGATATGCCGCCATTACCACCTCAAAGAGACAGTAAATGGATGGATATGCCGCCATTACCACCTCAAGAAGACAGTAAATGGCTGGATATGCCGCCATTACCACCTCAAATGACTGGATATGCTGGCGGCAGACTGTGAGGAATACAGTAAGCAGCCGGAGAACTGCTTAATTATATGACATCGTACACTTCCATTTACAACAGAACGACATAATAGTCAGTCCCTTCGAAGAATTAGTCACTCCCATTTTTATATTACCATGATTATTTTAAAAAGTGGTTGGTTTTGCCTCCAGGATTAGTATGCCATATAATTGAATTGTTCGGATTAAACGTGTGGCGCAACATACAGTTTAATTAAGAGGAGATCCACTTTTGCTACTTTTCATATCGTTTATTTAATTGTTGGTATACATAAGACATCAACACCGCATTCATTACGAGACAGCGATCGTGATATACTATAGTATATACAGCCCCGGGAATGACATTATGCGTGTTCCACTCTTAAGTGGCACATACGATACTAGGTGTGCCAGGGGTCCATATTAATAATTATACAACATTATGGGTGCTAGGAGTCCATATAATATAGACACTATGGGTGCTAGAGGTCCATATAATATAATAATATACGCCACTATGTGGGATAGGGGTTCATGTGATACAGTAATATACGACACTATGGGTGTTAGGGGTCTATGTAATAATATATAATTATATGTCTCTTATTGTACACTGGTACATGTAGGTCTGAGCCCACTTTTCCGTCACGTTGTTACGAATTCGCCATTCTAATTGACAAAAAATTGCTGGCCTAATGTCAAAGCAAAACTATTGCTGTGTTTCCCGCGTTATTATTATATTATTTTTGCATTGAGACCCGTCATTCACATATTTCATCACATTGAAAAGTTCTGGGCCCCCAGATGGTAAAGTGTGGGCCTGCTTAACTTAAGTCCGGGCTTGTCCAGGTTCCCCAAACTCGTGGGAAGGCTACGTGCGGTGAGAGAAAATATAACAACACACTCTTCTCAGAATCCAAATCAAAACTGACTTTATTGTTCTATCAGATACATAATATTGTATTTGCGAGCGATCTCCTATCGGGCCAGCTGGATGAACATGTTCAGTAATGGCCAAGTAAAATGTGGCAGGTTATGTCAGAGAGGTAAAAAGTGGCAGGTTATCCCAGAGACTGATCTGAGGATGGTTACGGAACCTGAGCATAAACATTTAACGACATTATGTTTTTAACATGCAATTATGTTCCGACATGCCACGACTTACTAGTACATAATAATATATATTAATAACAAGAATAATATTTATGAATAACAGGATAGTCTTTGTTTTTCCACTCCCGTTTGGCTTGGAATAAATATATGTAAAAGAACATTCTACAGAATTGTTACAATTATTTGATGACAAAACAGTATCGCTGAGCTACTTTGTTCTGGTACACTGCTCCGCCCAGCTGGCGAGATCCTGCTCTGATTGCGGAGAGGTATATCGCGATCGTTCCGTTATCATAATCCCATTAGCTAACGGAGTATCATGATCACGGCGCTGAGCGCTCTGCCGCACTCGTGTCATAATCCGATCACTAATAGGCTATTGCAATGCACCGGCTGTAAGCATTTTTAGCACCCCCTTTATTCCAGAGCTCACACGTAAGTATTTTAATAAAATAAACACACTTTGAATCAGAATATTTTACAACATGTCATAGAGATAAACTTTTTAAGTATTTGACAAATCTCTATAAACATTGTGCGGGGGTCGATTACAAAACATTATGTGCACAACTTCATCGATATTGATTAAGTATTCGCAATAGGCAATTCGTGTAATAGACGAAAAGCCTACTTCCAGGCTGAGATGAAACAGCTAGACCAAGATAGTCAGCTCGCGAGCAGTTCCCGCTCTCGGTATTCAGGTTTCAAAGAACCAGATGTTTCTTCCCATCTACTCGTACATATTCAAAATCGCTAAATGCCTGCTTGACCAAGATGCGGCATGCTCCGCCGCGGACCGCCAGGCATGGAATTTCAAATCCATTTTCTGCAGTGTATAGGCCTAATATTTAAATATGGTCCGCATCTGTCTCTTCGTTACCATCCCTACATGTAATTGTACCGTGGTACCATGGTCATCGGGTAGTATGCTCTCAGGGAGGGGGAAATATGTAAGTCGGCTGCATAATATCTCAAGGCTGCATAGGATATCCCCCGGGAGGATATCAGACTATCACCTGATAACATATCGCGTTACCCTTTTGCCGTTTCTGCCCAACAGTAAATCAACATTGAATCAACGACATACTGACGGCCCCGCTGATCTATGGGTCACACATGTATTATTGTGCCGCTTCAATCATAAATATTACAAGTGACTGGCCAACAAAGCCAGGTCAAGTGTAAATGGAGAAGAGCGACACATTACTGGAGATGAGTGATGAGCCGCTCCAATGCCCTCCCCCGCCACACACACAACACTTGATCAGGCTCGCTATTCTCAAGAAATAGTGACCTAGATCTTAGGCGACTATAGTCGATCGTAATACTGAGATACACCAATCAAATACCTGACATATCCAACCTTTTTTCTACAAAATATTTGTTTATTGTATGTATTATATTCATTTGTTTGTTATTACTTCATCTGATAACACGTCTTGTACTGAATTGTGCTTGTATGCTGTATATTGATGGCCACTTGCATGTTCCGTGATACAATTTTAAAATTTAAAAAATATATAATACGTGTGCAGGTTTGCCCATTCCACGGGTTTCTCTAATTTATGCGGATTTGTTATGCCATCAATTCTAACTAAATCGAGACACCCAGGGGCGTATCCAGGATTTGAAAAAAAGGAGGGGGCGCAGGGGGTCCGGGGGCTTGCCCCCAATATTTTTTTGGCCAATTAAGGGGACTTTTTAAAGAATTTGGCGCAAAAGGGGTGGGCGTGCGCCTCCCGCGCCCCCCTCCCTCTGGATCCGAGCCTGACACCCGATGAGATAAACCGGCGCTACAGCGTCAACAAAGTATTCCATCTTCTCCGAAATTCTGTCGGCTATTTTTCAATCAGATTTGTTGGTCGTTTTAAGCTGCGCTTCGTCGCTGACGATCCTCATATCAAGTTTGACGACGTAGCAGTGAACACAATATAGGCCTATACCTACCATGCCTACGTTTATACCTATGTTCTATTCATTTTGGTCCACCGTCCTCGACGCTGGCCCGGCATTGGCCGACTGGAAATGTCCACATTTTATTTAACATGCTCAATCCTGAAGTGTATGATATCAAAATAAAAAGTTCAGGACGTCCTCATATGTAGGCTATATATGGATTAACGGGGATGAACGTCCTCATGTAGGCTATATATGGATTAACGGGGATGAACGTCCTCATGTAGGCTATATATCGATTACCGGGTATGAACGTTCTCATGTAGGCTATATATATCGATTAACGGGGATGAACGTTCTCATGTAGGCTATATATCGATTACCGGGTATGAACGTTCTCATGTAGGCTATATATGGATTACCGGGTATGAACGTCCTCATGTAGGCTATATATGGATTAACGGGGATGAACGTTCTCATGTAGGCTATATATCGATTACCGGGTATGAACGTTCTCATGTAGGCTATATATCGATTACCGGGTATGAACGTTCTCATGTAGGCTATATATGGATTAACGGGGATGAACGTCCTCATGTAGGCTATATATGGATTAACGGGGATGAACGTTCTCATGTAGGCTATATATCGATTACCGGGTATGAACGTTCTCATGTAGGCTATATATGGATTAACGGGGATGAACGTCCTCATGTAGGCTATATATCGATTACCGGGTATGAACGTTCTCATGTAGGCTATATATATATATCGATTAACGGGGATGAACGTTCTCATGTAGGCTATATATCGATTAACGGGTATGAACGTTCTCATGTAGGCTATATATATATCAATTAAAGGGGATGAACGTTCTCGTGTAGGCTATATATCCATTAACGGGTATGAACGTTCTCATGTAGGCTATATATATCGATTAACGGGGATGAACGTTCTCATGTAGGCTATATATCGATTAACGGGTATGAACGTTCTCATGTAGGCTATATATCGATTAACGGGTATGAACGTTCTCATGTAGGCTATATATATCGATTAACGGGGATGAACGTTCTCATGTAGGCTATATATCGATTAACGGGTATGAACGTTCTCATGTAGGCTATATATATCGATCAACGGGAATGAACGTTCTCATGTAGGCTATATATCAATTAACGGGTATGAACGTTCTCATGTAGGCTATATAACGATTAACGGGTATGAACGTTCTCATGTAGGCTATATATATCGATTAACGGGTATGAACGTTCTCATGTAGGCTATATATCAATTAATGGGTATGAACGTTCTCATGTAGGCTATATATATCGATTAACGGAGATGAACGTTCTCATGTAGGCTATATACATCGATTAACGGGGATGAACGTTATCATGTAGGCTATATATATCTATTAACGGGGATGAACGTTCTCATGTAGGCTATATATATCAATTAACGGGGATAAACGTTCTCGTGTAGGCTATATATATCGATTAACGGGGATGAACGTTATCATGTAGGCAATAATATGGAATAACGGGGAGGAACGTTATCATTTAAGCTATATATATATATATATATATATATATATATATATATATATATATATATATATATATATCGATTAACGGGGATTAACGTCACGTTCTCATGTAGGATATCTATCAACGGGGATTGACGTCCTCATGCATGTATGTATATATGTATTAACATGATTAACGTCCTTATGTATGGATTATCGGGATTAAAGGGGGTGTCTACATGCCGTTTTTTTACACAAACGGTTATATTAGGATGTGCACAAGCATATGTATTGGTTCGATTGTAGACATGCACAGAATCTATTGTACAGTACAGTGTATGTGCGACTTACCATGCCGTTTTAAATAGACGGTTATCATGGTTATGAAATGAAATGAATGGGGTTTTAGGCCACCTCTGAGCACATATAGGCTAAACTGGGCCGAGAGAGCTTCCTGGGGAAGGTGAGATGAATGAGATGACACTGCCCTCCAGATGAGACACAAGATTCGAAATTCGGGCCTTGGCGGTCTGAGGCCGAGCCCGCTACCTCTCGGTCACGGGGCTCCCCACAATATTGAATCTTTCAGAGTGAGCAGGGAGAAACATTTTGTTTCTTCAAAACTTGAAGGCCAGAGTGGGCTTCCAACCCGCGGACTCCGATTTTCCAAGCAGGCAACTTTAACCACTGCACCAGGCCCCCCGCATAGACGGTTATAATGACATTGTATATTTTCAGGTAATATCTATGCCGCTTTTTCACATATATATATGGTCCGACTCCGGCTGTAGGCATGCGCACTACCGACTAATATTTGGAGTAAAGAGGGGTATTATGAGCACCTTAACTTTAATTAGCGATTTTGGGCAAATAAATGAAGTGGAAAAATTCAAATTTGATTTGATCCAATGATTGTGCAATTATGCAGTAATTCATAATATTAAATACCTTAATTTAAATTTAATTAAATAATTAATTCAAAAAAACAAAATTTTGAAAACATGCTCATATTCCCCATGCGTGTGGCAAATATGAGCATGTGTTGTGTGGGAATATGAGCTTGCGTAATTAATTACCATTTGACAATAGGGTAATATGAGCACTTTGCCATAAAAAAAGACGTTTTCCAAAATGTTTATTTTATGAGTAGTTTACCAAATAGAAGTGGCACTCATGTACCTTGATATGACCCAAATGTCATTAAATCAGAGATCTTTTTTTTTTCATTAAATATTACTGGTTGTAATGGTTTCCTCTCATTCCACTGTATAACACGTTTAGGGTATTACGAGCATACTACTTTTTTTCATATATATCTTGTAATAGGGGTTTTATGAGCACCATGATCATAATGGATTGAAACAGGGTGCTCATATTACCCCAGTAAAAAGGGCGGGTGGTAACAAGCCTAATGGGCTCTAGATAATGCTAAATTACTTTATTATCGTCCCTTCTCTTGCTAAGAACCGCTATGGTTAGCACTCACCCACATTACTTTCATGATACCTGGTGATATGTGGACGTATGAACAAATCAAATGTAGTTGTATTTTCATTTTGTCATAATTGCACTAATTTTTCAAACAACTTTCTAAAAATTGAACGTGTTAATGGCCGTGTCATGACTATATTACAAACCAAATTTTACCAAATTCCCGTTGTTATTGAGAATATTACAGCCATTGCTCATATTACCTACTATGCTCATATTACACCATCTTACCCTATCTATTTAATTAGTCTGTGTATGACTACCATGGGCTTCTTTTTTCATCCCAAACATCGCCGCCAGCCAAACACATATAACCAGAAAACAAAAGTCTGTATTGTCTATTGTCAGATTGTACCGCAGTACAGTTTTGACAAATGCATTGTCTCACCCCTGGCGCGGCCAACCGCGAACTAATGTCACAATGCAGCCAAAGACGCAACGCCTGAACAGATCCGCGGTGTCTGCGAGCAAGATGTGTACGACCAACTTTGTTTACGTGCCGCGCCGATACACAAACAGAGTCCGCCGACACACAGACAGAGTCGAGCCGGTGTTTTCGAGATGTCTTGTAAACTCAGTCGTGGTATTTGGCAGGCGGTGTGGTCTGAAACGTCCTCGACATATTCGTTCTACTTTTACACAGCATATTGTACCCCAGCTAAGCTGCAATAAATATATACTTGAAACAACACAACGCTTTATAAAAACAAAGACACTGATAAAAATGTTGAACAATACGTAAAAATCGTATGTGGGTTAAACGGTGTCAACAATGTAGTAGGGCAAAGGTTAAATAGTGTCAATTTAACAGGAAAAGAGTTAAACGGTGTCAATTCAGCAGAAAACGGGCTAAACGATGTCAATTCAGCAGGGCAAGGGTTAAACTGTGTCAATTCAGCAGGGCAAGGGTTATACGGTGTCAATTCAGCAGGGCAAGGGTTAAACGGTGTCAATTCAGCAGGGCAAGGGTTATACGGTGTCAATTCAGCAGGGCAAGGGTTATACTGTAGCAATTCAGCAGGAAAAGGGCTTAACGGTGTCAATTCAGCAGGGCAAGGTGTCAATTCAGCAGGGCAAGGGCTAAACGGTGTCAATTCAGCAGGAAAAGGGCTAAACGGTATCAAAGTTCAGCAGGCCAAAGATTAAACGATATCATTCCAGGAGGCAACAGTTAAACGGTGTCAATTTAACAGGGCAAGGGTTAAACGGTGTCAATTTGACAAGACAGACTGGGTTAAATGGTGTCAAAATTCAGCAGTGCAAATGGTGTCTATAATTCAGCAGTGCAAACGGTGTCTATAATTCAGCAGGGCAAACGGTGTATATAATTCAGCAGGGCAAGGGTTAAACGGTGTCATCCGCAGGACAGGGGTGAAACTGTTTCAATTTGCACTAATCGCTTACTATTCTCTGATGTCGATATGTGACACTGAGCGCAAAAGGTCCGACATATTGCTGATAGGCTAATCCATACACATCTATGAGAAAGCTTTCTTGGCTTGAAAACGGCTAAGAGAGAGATACAAATAATATTGGAGCACGAAAGGAAAATGTTTTTATAACCAGATAACCACCTGATAACGTGCAGTATACAATGTGGAAATACTGGCAGTGTATAATGTCATACAAAGGAAAACAGCAGCAACAACTGATTACGCTACAAGTTAGCAGATACGGCTGTTTGCCTTATGCTGGACAGCACAGTGGGTTTTTGGCTGATGATTGTGACTAATCGCCCCCTCCCCATAGTATTTCTGTATTCACTCACTCTCTCACTCACTAAAATCAAATAATAGTAAATATTTGATATAAAAATTGATATCAAATATAAATAGCACACGATTCCTTCTTAGCTAGCACACACGTTGAACACGAGTCATCCATTCAATGTCACAGCATTGGGTGAATGATTCTTGTTTGCTGCTTATATAGGTCGCTATGTTTTTTCTCTGTTTTAGATGAGCGCGCGCATTAGATTTAGGCCGCGCATTATAAAAAACATGTGTTTTTTTCTGCTGAGAGCGCGCATTAAGTTGTTGCCGATTTCCGAAAAAACAGTCAATTTCGGGAGATACAAAAAACATTCCGAAAAAAACCAAGTTCATTTCGAGGGATAAAAAATATTTTTCCAGCCATTTTTTTGCTTGTTTTTTCCGCCGCTCTCATTAACTTTTTTTTAAATTGGTGGAAAGTTTTTTTTTATTTGGTCGCCCTCACTAACTTTTCCAGAAATATTTTCAATGTTTTTTTATTCATTAACTTTTGCAAAAAGAGGTTCAATGTTTTTTTTCTTAGATTCTTAAATGTTTTTTTCCGCCCTCCCTCATTAGCTTTTGGATTTTTTCTGATCTAAAACAGAGAAATTAAACATAGTGGCCTTATTGGATGCGCTGTTCGTCTTACTGTGAATTCATCTGATTGTGGTCTCATATACTGCTCAGCAAAGTCAGAAGGCACGGCAGTATATTGAAACCCTTCACCTTGAGCATGACGGCCTAATTACAGTGATAATACGAACGGGGTCTTCCCCTCGCACGTTTATCAGCCAATTTAATTTCTCCTATTTTCGCCCTTACAGATCGTCTTAATAAAGGCAGTGATAATTCTGCGCTTTGCTTCACCCTCACCGCCATATTTCAGTGTGCCCCCGGTGGTATCGTCTCGTCTTATTACAATATAATTATGTATCCCCTCTGCAAAATATGTCTGTTGCCCACCGTCTTCGACGCTGGCCCAACATTGAAACAGCAATGTGTGAATGACCGTGTTTGTTGTGTATTAGCTATCAACCTTTTAGTTGCTGAAGGGGAGACATCTCCAGTTTTTGTTTACAAAAACGGTTAATCGTCCAGTTAAATACTTACCGGTACCCGAATGCTCCCTGAATCTGTGAGTAGCACGGGTGTCTGTTTCGCCATATAAAGCCACTTTGTTTTTTGTCTGTTTAGATGAGCGTGTGCATTAGATTTGGGCCGCGCTTTACCAAAAAAACATATGTCCAGCGTGCGCAATTGTTGCCGATTTAAAAAAAAAGTTCATTTTGGAAGATAAAAAAACATTCCAAAAAAACTAGTTCATTTGAGAAGATAAAAAAGACATTTTTCCAGCTATGTTTTGCTTGGCGTGTTTTTTTTACATCGCCCTCAAAAACTTTAATGAAAATAGGTCAAAAATTGTTTTATTTTGCCCCCCTCATTAATTTTCCAGAAATGTGTCCAATGTCTTTTTATTTGGACATCATCTTTCACAAAAATAGGTTCAAAGTTTTTTTGTTTGTTTTTTCGCCCTCCCTCATTATATTTTTTTCTGCTATGAAACAGAGTAAAAAAAACAGTGGCCTAATGTATTTCGTGTTGTACACCACACTACATAATTATGTTGACCTGTTGACTGTCGAGAAGTGTTTTTACCTTGTGTTGACTGTAGAAGATTTCGTGGCCAGTCTCTCTGAATAACACTACATCAGTTGATATTGATGACCTTTTACCTTGTTAATCCAGAAAATTCAATGCTCATGTTCCCTTCAAATTATATTGTTTAAATGACAAGTGAAAAGGCTGAAAGGGATATAGGCCTACACGTGCATTAGCATTTAAAGGTTAAGTATAATTTCAGTAAAATCGAAGTTTCCGCTCGAGACCTTTAAGGGAGATATTTTTTTAAGCTGGATTTTTTTTTACCTGTTCACTGTGAGGTAGGAGCTCATCTGTGAGGTAGGAACTCATCTGTGAGTACCGTATAAAGCTCACACGGAAGGGAACTTATCTGTGAGTGCATGTACATTATACACCTCACATAGAATGGAGCTCATCTGTGAGCACCTTAAACACCTCACACAAAGTGGAACCAATCTGTGAGCACCTTAACCACCTCACACGGAGTATAACTTATCTGTGAGTACCTTAAACACCTAACACGGAGTGGAACTTGTGTACCTCAGATTGTATTCCAAGGACATTAACTTATTTTTGTGTATCTTATCTTGTTTTCTCAGGACGTGAACGCTGTGTGTACCTTACATTGTCTTCCCAGGACGTGAACTTATCTTTCTGAACCTTATCTTGTCTTCCCAGGACGTGAACTTATCTTTATGTACCTTACATTGTCTTCTCAGGACGTGAACTTATCTTTGTATTCCAAGGACGAAATTATCATCTCACGTAAATTACCAGCCAACAGTATTAAAAGAAAAAACTACACAGTCAGTCAGATACTTCTATTATCCACCGACATTCTTCCTTGGCCCGATACGCACTTCTGGTCAAAGTTTCATGCAAATCCGTGGGTTCCGGTCGTAATCCGGAGATGCATGTAAATCCGTTCATTGCTTTTAAAGTTATCCTGCATGCTTACGCATAATACAAACAAACAAACACGACCAAACACATTAAACTAATTGAACCTCATTTTTGAGGTGGATAATAAACTTTCTCTCTGTGGGAAACAAGACCTCCCCCCCCCCCCCCATTTTGGTGAAACAAGCCATGATCCCAGTGGAAGAAGAGCAGAAATATCATGTCATGGATGATTCAGAAAATGCGTGAGGATCGCCCAATGTTGACTCGAAGTTGTCCGTCCATCTTCAACGATGCTGCTGGCTCAACAGTATAATCTAACAATTCTGCAGAACAAACCGGTACAATGTATGTGGGCAGGTAGGTACTCATTACCAGTGATTACTGATAACTCGGACGCTTTTCTGGACACCTACATCATGATCTAAAAGTCTCCGGCACCGGGCCAACGCACGGCCAACGTTTTGTGTGCCTTGGGACAATTGCCACGATCATCATCAATCTCTCCTGACAAGCATTAGTGCTGCTTTTCAAAGCCAACATGCAGTATCTGCTTACTTGTAAAGTAAGCAGATACTGCACTTTGGCTTTGGATGACAGAGTACTCAAACAGCCACTTTCACACGACAGTGCCAGTTGTGACATTTCTCAACACGTTAGTGTATCTCATTTCCCTTTGGCATTTGAGCCTGTAAAATTAAAGAGACGTTCACCCAGCGTCGTGCACGTGGCTCGACTTTGCAACAACAGTGGATCACGGTTCGTGCCTGCTGAGAAACATGTCAAGTGGCTCCTGTTAGGGAATCATTAGTTGATTGGTGTTGTTTTTCATATTATCGCGGTCGCGATCGGGAAAAAAACATAATTTCTCATTATAAAATGTTTCATTGTCAATAAGCGGTCTTGTGAATAATATAATTATGACACTTTAAAATCGCATCATTCACATTATTTTTATATATCCTACTGCGCACTCGACTTTGTGTCAACGTTGAATTATTGTCACCAACGTTAATTACTCTAAACTTCTATATTGCACTTATTTCTTTTCATTTAACTTTAAATCCTAAAGTATTATCTTCATTTTCATAAAAGTTGTGACCAAAATGATCAGGACAATGTGCTCTTTCTTAGAATTGCAAAAACTTGAACAATTGAAATTTCAGCAATCCGTCTGATTTTGAGGTGTCGCCATATTATATACATTTGGGTGATGTCTGTTTGTCATTTTATCGATATCATTTTTGTCATTTATTTGAAGCTGGAAGTTGAGTTTGTAATTCTCTGTATAAGAGAGGTAAATTAGCGGGACGCCGGGACATACCTTGAAATAAATCGGAGACCGACCAATACACGCTAAGATCCACAATTTCGTGAACATGCTGAAAAATGTGATGGTGTTGAACATGTATGGTTTGAAAGCAAGATGCAAGCCAATCGTGATGCAAGCCTACGCGAAGATGGCCACCTTTGTCATCAAAGCATCAAATGTTAGAATTATTGTTACAGCTGAGCGGATAAAAGCACCAACTTTTTTGATGGTTCAGTAGCATATCTTGATCAAATTTAGCACAAGAGCCCAAAATTATATTCTATTTAAGACGTCAAACAACGAGAAATTCCAAGATGGCCGCCATTTGTACAAGGTGAAACAATACATTGATATTATTTTCGACAGAATAGACGCAGATTCATGCTTTTTGTGTCTATCATACTACGGTTTTCAGTTATGCCTGACATAGTGGTGTCGTCAGAAAGTATATTAGACATTGCATTATGAGTAAAATCCAAGACGGCCGGCATTTGTGCATGGTTAAACCAAGGATACTAGAACATGTGTTCTAGTATCCTTGGTTAAACAATACATCGATATCATTTTCGAAAGAATATACGCAAAATCGTGATTTTGATGTTTATGCCTACCATAGGGTTTTGACGTATACCCGACATAGTGGTGTGGCCAGAACGTACTTCATTAGACTTTTCATTGTGAGTACAATCCAAGATTTTACTTGTGCAAGATCAAGGCACTAAAGTGAATGGCTCCATGCAATAACCTGTTAACATGGTTAAGTGTTATTTTATAGTTTTGAGAAAAACGACTTTAAAGTTTAAGTACAATATTTTTTCCATCAAGAGTTTCTGAGTAAAATAAGTTTGTTTATCAATTATATTGGTAAAGTAAGTTTAGTAATCATATCAAAGACTCCCAGCATGCATTGCGCATATTTATTTGTTTGTTAACTTGTATTTGCCAATATTGTTCAAGTTCAATATCACAACATTTTATGGTAAATGACATTCCTATCTTATAACTTTATGCGATTTTTTCCAGAAATCATGGACATCGATTAGATATCTGTGAAACAGTACCTTCACAACCATTTATCTGAATACTTTGCACATTTAAAAATAATATTATTGATATTTTTACAATCATATATTATCCATATTATCATGCCTTCATGATCTGACTTGGGTATTACCACATATCAGGACGGCTGTTGCTCTCGGATCTTATTATTTGGCTTTTTAGGGCCGGTTAGGGACGTTCCCGTCGCCTTTGTTATCAGACGAGGTGGGGCCTTATGGAGGATTTGCTAAGTTGCTAAGTCACCAGATTTTCTCTATGAGGTCGGGAATGTTTTTCTTTGATTGTAACTCCAAGTATGTGGTACTAACTAGGTCGTGAGTGAAATGGTATGAACTAAACAATATAGTGAATTAAAATAAGCTGTAATGTTTTTGTGCGAGGGCCATAGAGATAATAAATCACTAGTTAATTAAACAAACTTTATTGCTATTGTGTGAGTGCCATGTCCTGCGTGAATGGCACGCATAATTATTATCCGTAATTTTTATTCTTATTACATCACTAAGTCTCCAACACTCGATAATATGGATGGTTCTGATGCTATACTTTGTTGGCAGTCGACGAACCACCATGTCCGACATTTATTAGTATGTTTATATTGTGTTTCGGTGGTATTACTGTTATTACGCTGTTAAATTTGCATCACTAGTCTATATCAGGGAATCACCGAGGTCATAGCGACTGTGCTTACATGGTCACATGGCTCGGAGCTACCTGTGTCGCAGATTGTCACATTGATTGTACTTGCATGATATAATATATGATTTTTAAAAATATCGTGTAATTTTTAACATTGTCTTAATACATTTTCAAATTACTGTAGCATAATTATGCACTTGTATATATTCTAGGTTTCTACGCTTTCCAGAGTGTCTTTTTTGCTACTATATATATAATTAGCATGTCATACATAGTAGCTATTTTATCTCTGGTTTTGGTGCGGGAAACAAAATGATAGACCTTATGTTACCCTGGCAATGCCTTTCAATTTTATTTTAAGTGTTTCTTATGGCAATGCCAGTTAACATGATTTTAGTTATGTATGTCATACTATGTATATTGTCATATAATTTTAACAAAATAACAATGTTGTATATACATGTACATATCTCTATTTCTATGACAAATAAGTCTGGATTGACTTTCTTTCTGTCAATAAAATATCTGTCTGTCTGTCTGTCTGTAAGGGTGCTTATCATTTCTGGTTTGTGATTGTATTATTTGCAAGAACATGGTAGGCCTAAGTGAGCTTACCGGCACATACCATTACTATTCAGTATAATTATACCAATTATTGTTTGGCTGTATTTTAATCAGTATCAACTGATTAAAACTAGGTATATATATGCATAAACATATTTTATTTTGCAATTGAAACAAATACAAAAATGTAATACAAGGTTTCTCTCCCTACATAGCTACTGATGACCGGTGATGTCTGTGTCGTGGCAATCGATGAGAAGGATCCTAGTGCAAAGCTTTTGTTCGACAGCTGACAGGGAGATCCCGCCAAAATATCGATTTATTAGTTGCACACAGGGCAATGTCTAAGGTATTAAAACACAATTAGATCCTGACAATAATGTCAGCAACAAGGAAACGTAGGGTGAAAGTTTATGTAAGTTTGATTTGTCGAATCCTGGTGGCAACTGAAATGCTAACCAGTAGTGATCTCACTCATCTCAGTATGAGCAAGTTATAAATAAGCTCACACTGGGAGAGATGAGAAAACACCTTCAGTCCGGTAAATTTAAAATAGTTATTGTAAATCTCTGGGTTGTGGTTATAAATGTTTCGACTGCAATAACCAATACTGGTAAGTTGCCCGAGGGAGCATCAACAAAAAGTACAGTGTTTAGAGTGGGAGTGATATTTTAAAAGTAGATGCCATTTTTTTATCGTCAGGATTTTTTACACTGTATAGGCCTAAATATATGATTTCAGTGTAATCATGGTAATTGAGACAAAAATTAAAATAACAGATATATTTAAAATATTGCTTTCAACACGCAAGCCATACAACAACTTCTATACCACACAATTTTAGGATTTGAAAGGAATCATATACAAATAAAAAAATCACACTCGACAATAGCCCGCCGCCATTATTAAACTTGAAGTTATTATTGCGGCCACATCGCGCCCACAAGGTCAATTTTGACGTTAAATGCGAAAAATCGCAATAAATCGGTCATTTTGATTTCTTTTATTGCCATTATTGAACGGGTCCGAAAAATGCTTATTAGTAACATGCATAACAAATTTGAAGAGGATACATGAAAAACTTTTCAAGTAATCGCGCCCACAAAGTCAAATTATTGACGTAAAATGCTAAAAATAGCAATAAATCGGCCATTTTGAATTTTTTTAGCCATTATTGAAATTTCCCGGGAACTACTTATTAGTAACATGCATAACAAATTTGAAGAGGATACAAGAAAAAAAATTCAAGTTATAACAAGGTCCAGTTATTGACGTGAAATGCGAAAAATCGCAATAAATCGGCCATTTTATTTTTTTCAGCCATTATTGAACTTGTCCGAAAACTACTTATTAGTAACATACATACCAAATTTGCAGAGGATACATGAACAACTTTTCAAGTTATCGCTCCCACAAGGTTAAATTATTGACGTAAAATGCGAAAAATCGCAATAAATCGGCCGTTTAAAATTTGTTTTAAGCCATTAATATTATTGAACATGTCAGAGAACTGGTCATTAGTAACATGCATAACAAATTTGGAAAGATACATAAATAACTTGTCAAGTTATCGCGCTCACAAGTAAATGTTAAAACCGACGCCAACGCTGACGCCGATGACACCGAACTTAAATTGCAATAGCCCACCTTTTTTAATTAAAATCAAAGGGCGGGCTAATAAGGGCAAAAATTGAAATTACGTCAAATGAGAGTCATTTTAGCTATTAATATGTTTAAGGGGCCAAGCTGGCATCGTTTGTCAAAGTGACAGATCGGGTCACATATGTGACATAACGTTTTATACGAAGTCAAAAACAATGGCCACATTTCATCAGGACTATGAACATGATGAATGTCGATACAGCGAGATGCCCATTATCATGATTATTAAACATAGTTTCGTTTTCGTGACAGCGACAAACCCTTGTTAATTCACAATTATATATTGACTGATAATTCATAATAATAAATAATTTAAAAAATTCGTGGCTGCCACTCGACTGTGACGGCCAATTTTAAGTATTACCCACAATGCCCTCATATCTTTTGACGTTGACCAACAGTTTGATCCCTGGCAACGAGCTGTCCCGTCATGAAACACTGAAATATCTTATTGCACTTATACAACTTTTAAAATTGACGCATTTCATCTGGAATTCACAGATATTTTAAATATCTGTGGATTCCAGATAAAATGCGCCATAGCGCATGTAATTTAAGTCATTCTCATTAAATATTGTAAGATACATTTCAACATTGTAATCTATCTTAATAATATAATTTGATTTGTTAGAGTCGTTCTTTGCTCTGTGACGGTCATTTTGTTTGCCTTCGG
Organism: Flabesymbios commensalis; assembly: GCA_964017125.1. Lineage (NCBI taxonomy): Eukaryota > Metazoa > Annelida > Polychaeta > Terebellida > Flabelligeridae > Flabesymbios > Flabesymbios commensalis. The sequence continues at coordinate 66,114,024 of OZ024912.1, forward strand.
GCTGTTCTAATGGTTTCCATTTATTTATGATCACACTACTATGATGTCGGGCGTACCTGAAAACCACCATCCCAATACAAAGTTATACACATTTTGTATCCTGCCATGGCCCTCTGGTGGCCATTTTGTTTGTCTAATGACCGCCATCTTGGGTTTTGATATCTAGACTGTCTAAAATGGTTTTGCCTCTAACAGGGGCGTATATCTCATTCTGAAAATCTTATATGGTTGATATCTGTTGATAAATTTTTGGTTTGCACAAATTACATAGCGGCCATCTTGGATTTTACCCACAATACTTTCCAGCGAAACAACTTTTCCCTGGTGATTATCGGGAAATATATATGTGCCGATTGATGATGGGTTGCGCTCACAAAAAAATCACAGTGCACAGTACCATAGGCAGCTGAGCACTATACACTCCATGCCTTTGAACAGTTTGGAGCACTGTATATATGCACAACCAGGATGACAAATATCCGACCCGGCCGAGATTCGAACTGATACCTCCTGTCGATACGCGTGAGCGTGAGCCATCGGAGCCGGCCCACCGTCTTCGACGCCACATTAATACAGCGTTTCCGGTCTCCATGCACCAGAACTAATTCACGTGGCAGAACAACACGCGCACGTGATCGGCGTGAACATGGCAAAATAGTCGATATAAAGTAACGTTACGCTGACAGTAGGCCTACTACTCTGCCCAGCTGAAAGGCAGGAGCTGCTTACTTCAAAAGTAAGCAGTTACTGCCTTTTGGCTTTGCACGGCAGATTACCAGTGACGGCCTGGGCTGATTGAAACATGACATAACGTTATCATTGAGAATTTTCCTACCTTCACGTATTCACAGCTCAAATCCAGCTTTGGGATATATCGGCCAAAGGCCAGTTCACAAAGCCAGCTGTTCCGATAACAGGTCGGATTGTTGTGTCAGACGGGTTGTAGGCCCTATTGATTCTGGCAGTACACATCCAGTTGTCTCCCGTTCAGTACCCACCCCTTTACTAGTCTACCCCATGTGCACTGGGCACACAATAGCATTTGTGTACCCCGAAAAGTGAATGTTCACCGAACCAGGGCATAGTAAACTGTATTCTTCGCCAGGCCGACTGGAAAGGGAATTCAAACAGTTACACTCGCCTGTTGTGCCGTGCAAAGTCAAACGGCAGTAACTGCTTACTTTTCAAGCAAGCAGTTACCAGGTTACTGCCGTTTGGCTTTGCAGAGCACTTAAATTTGTGATTTCTATAGTTCCTACGTGTGATGCATTCTGATTTGTTTCGCCATGTTTTTAAATCAGATTCAAACCAGATAATTATATCATCATAATTTTAGTCTTTGACACACCCACGGGAGGTGCTTCTATAGCACAGGGTCAAAATATTGTGAAATGGAGGTGAACTGAACAATAGGCTTAAGTGGCTTTATAATTGTTTATTATTCACATGACGAGAAGCACCCCCGTTTGGAGCCCTCAGCACGTTGACAGAACAAGCGACACCGTGTCTGTTGATAAACAAGAGATATTGGATCTCGTCATCTGAAAGTGGGCCAATGCTGCAAACTTTGACACATGGTCGCGCCATCGCCAGATCAATGCGTGTTAACTGTATACATAATAGGCATAGACTACACACACAAGTGGATACACGGGGCTGGAGAATTGTAAGTTATGTTGGCAGACACCCTATGGTGGTTTAATATTGGGCCAGCATCGCAGACGATTGAACGGCATCAAGCCGACATAGGATATCTAGTATACCAGTGCGCCCATGGATTGTAAGCCTTGCATCCAGGCAGACACAGATCTATAACTTTTTTACTTATGTCATAAAAAACTATTCCTGATTTGATAAAATTGTATGTCACCGTACAGTTATGCATTTGTTCTTGTCTGTGATAGGCCCCAATGTATATAATGCAAATTAAATGTAGGTCTATGCACTAATTATTTGGTTTGAACAAGTTTATGTTCCGATTAGAACAATACACAATTAGGCCTATTAACGTTGTAAAACAATCAAGAATCTTCTTGAAAAGTTATTTATATAAATTAACCCATTTCATTTGTTTCGCTTCAATGATTCATAATATTTACTACTGACGAAGCCCACTCACACCATGTAGCCTATCCGGTAAGCATACCCGTAGGCTCTATCTATACTATAGTAAAATACGTTTTTTGGGCTTCGTCCGTGGTTGAACGAGCCCCCTGACCAAATCGCTTTTTCTCGCCACCAACTATTTATCTCACACAAAGCTTTGACATTCTGACATGGTTGTAACGTAAATAAAAACTTCCTAGGAGATGTTTTTGTGCTGTGACAATTTTCAGCTGATGTTTGTGTCGACTACGACACCAAACCAATACCCGTTCAATGCTGGTCCACCATTGCTGGCGCTGGCCAGCATCTATTCAACAACGGCCAGTGCTTTATGCTGGCAGCAATGTGCCCTAAGAGGACACGTTGACACCGACGCAATGTCAGTTAAATGTTGGCCCAGCGTCTTCGGCGCTTGCCAACATCTATTCAACACTGTGCAGTGCATCATGCTGGTTAGGTGCTGCGTGAATACAATGCACACTGTAGGCCTTCACTCTATACACCGACCCAGTGCCAGCTCAATGTTGGGCCAGCGTAGCTGACGATTGCCTAACACCGCACCATGGCAAGTACACTCATAGAACGGTTAGCACGAAGCTTTGCCCAATGCTGGGATAATGCTGAACCACCAATGTTGGTTTGAAGTTGGGAAAGCGTCGAAAACAGAGGACCAACAATCAGCTAACATTGATTTTATTATGTCTCCCCTCTATAGAGGTGGAGACATATTGCTTTACCTCTCAACTCTAAGTTGTTCGTCCGATCAGTTTTGTGTCTGTGCGTTCTCTCCGTCTAGCGTGTAGGCGGTCAAACACGAGACGTTGACCAAATGACGGGCTATTGTTGGCCCACCGTCTACGATGCTGAGCGAACATTAGTGCAGTTTTGGGTTACAGTGTCGTGTTTGACGCCACGCTGAATGTAGGCCAGAGTCCCAGACGTCGGGCCAACAGCCCAGCCTTTGTTTTTTATTTGAATATGCCTGAAAATCTGAAGAACAAACAAAAGACGGCAACCAGACATACTGGCACCTTAGAGTACGGTTACCCAACAAGCTTTAGTGCTGGCTAACGTTGGTTCATTGTCAACCACATTGGCTGAGAATTAGCCCAATATTGTTTCAACGTCTAGTGTTTGCTGGGTATAATGAAGGGAGATGTCACAACATGTTTATACTTCATGCGGGGCCACTGGCGACGACGTTGGTAAAACATTAAAACAACATAGGGTCAACGTTTGTTCGATCAGCCACTCTCCAGAAATCACAATAGTATAAAAAGAATCATAATGCTGACAGTCATGTGGTTTCGCAATTGGGGATTATTAGGCAGGCCTACAACCCAAGATCTAACATACTTTATGTGGAAGAATTCTGCTTATTTGAACAGATAGTCTCTTATACTTGTAGTTTCTTAGATTTTCAAAACATTCCAAAACACAAAGGACACAGAACAATAATGTTTTGTGTTTACTGGGTTGAACTCAGCCCAGCAAACACGAGGTGTTGAACCAGTGCTGGTTTGTTGTTGGGGCAGCGTCGCAGATTGAGGGCCAGCATTGGACCTGCATTGGGTCAACGTCGTGTTTGATCGGAGTGTTGACAAGTGTTTTGCACCAGAACGGAATAATAAATTTCGCTTAATACATAGTCTCTACTGTCCACAGGAGCCATTTAATAACATTAATTACAAAGATCATTGATACTAGGGGCCTACAACTATTAGCTATAACCTTTATGGTTATGCTGCTGGAGGGGAGACATCTCCAGCTTTTCGTTCACAAAAAAAACTTGACCCTTCTAGTTATTGTAACCATAATAAATCAATAAAACCTGATCACAAAACGATATCTTCAATAACCCACCCATCCCGCATTGGCCCGCCGAGTCTTAAATATATATTTTTACAAAATTTAAAAATTGCTCACGCACCTCGCTACAACATTTTGTCTACAATAGCCAAAAACGTTAGCATGTTTAGTAGGCTCTTTCATATTAATACACTTTTATTTCCTTATCAGACTCTAATCACACAGGTTAATATACCAGTGTTTAATTATGCTCACGCAATAATCTGTATCCGTATCTGAATCTGTATATTACGTGGCAGTACGCACTATTGTGCTATCGCGCCACGGGTGTTATTGCACCACAATGTGGAATTTTTGGGGTCTCGCTGGATGGAAACTGCGCCTACGTCCATTGAGGTTCTTTCACGTCCAACTCTAGTTCAGACAGACAAGCCATCTGATTTACGTTGTTCTCTGAGCCACACGACACGATCGCTGCACGCATGTCCTAGTGTATACAGCACCTGGTGTGTGCCAGGCGGTCACCCATCCAATTATGGACCGGGGCCGGCGTTGCTTAACTTCAGTGTTCGAGCCAACACCGATTAGCTAACGTCGTATTCCGCATAGCAACCTTTTAAATTCAACAGATTTATTGGAACCAGGCAAAAATATCGATAACTTATTAATAACGAGCTCATTGGGTTCCTTATAGCCTATACATTGTCAACATCTATATTTCTATTTCCGACAGTCAAAAACGTATGTGATTGTAATACAATAAACGTGTTTCCGGTTGTTAAGTTTTGTGCAGGTGAGGGTGCTATAGAATTTTTTTTTCATCCGACATCAATTTTTCTAAGCTGATGTCATACATATATATATACACTGTCAATGTAGGACTCAAGTATATTCGTGTTATCTGACTATTTGTGGCTGCAAAGTTTTAAGCCCTTCTTTCAATTATGCCAGTGAAGCCTATAGGCCTGCCTATTTAGCTTTGCCTGTGCGGAGCATGGGTCAAACCTAGTGCTATAATAACAATACATATAACAATAACATGATATTGAGGGCGATATGCTTTTTATTGGCTGACACAGATACCAGTAGCACGAGGCGGAGCCGAGGGATGGTGTCATGTGTGAAGGGCTGATGAAACAGCCTATCGCACGAAAAATCATGTTATTAAATTTGGACTTTGTCCGAACATATTCAGTTTGCTTCGGACCTTGCTCATTTTTATTATTCTGTGTCCAAAATTTGGAGTGCTATTTCTCCCTGAGTTTTTATCTAATCAACTTCAAACCTTCAAACCTTAGATACCAGTAGCACGAGGCGGAGCCGAGGGATGGTGTCATGTGTGAAGGGCTGATGAAACAGCCTATCGCACGAAAAATCATGTTATTAAATTTGGACTTTGTCCGAACATATTCAGTTTGCTTCGGACCTTGCTCATTTTTATTATTCTGTGTCCAAAATTTGGAGTGCTATTTCTCCCTGAGTTTTTATCTAATCAACTTCAAACCTTGGCACCAGGTCTCAAGGTATTGCTATGTTCCCATATTCTGATTTTTTTTAGGATTTTATTTATCACTATGTGGATCACTTTCCGTTTAGTATAAACATATTTTTATTTACCAATTGGAACAATACAAAATGTAATACATGTTCCTTTCAGTTGGACAAAATTAGAGGGCATTATAATGTTGCTCACTTCCAGTTTAATTATGTACATGTCGGGTGAAGCCAAATTCATTCTATGAATAGAATCTTGACTAATCAATAGGGGTCCTTTATAATAGGTGACTTCATGCTTTAAGCATCATTTACACCTCATAATTAAAATACATTTATCCAGTGATGTTTCAATGCTGAGCCAGCGTCGCAGACGGTGGCCCATCATTGAACTAATATAGTGTGTGTGATATGGACAGTAGACATCTTTTAAATGCTACATTTGACAATTAAAATAACAGTTGCAATTCCATTCAAACACGAAACGTTGACTCACTGTTGTTTTAATGTTGGACCAGCGTCAAAGACAGCGATACAACATTAAGTCAACAGACACATAAGTCAATGTGTTTACTTCAAACAAGTATGAAGTCTAAAATGCCATTTCAAAATGGTTGTCAAAACCTATAACCAAAATTCCTATTAATCTGTAATTGTAAAAATAACCCAACACAATTCAAAATGGCTGCCAAAAACTCAAAAAACTTCGTCCATACAACAAGTAAAAATAACATAAGAAAGTATGCTATTGACGAATTAGCACTCAAAACACGCCTCCTCACAGTTGGCACATCTATTCATTAATTATATGTGTTTTAGTTTAAATTGTACAGCTTAATGTATTACATCGACTATAAGAATACAATTAAACACATAACAAATAATTAAATAGCAGACAGATATACATGTATAGTCCAAACCCTGCATCACTATCCTTTTCACACATTACATGGTCTCACCACCCGAAATGCCAGTCCCACTGAAACGCAAGTATAATGCCAATATGCTAAGGGCCGAATTCGCCATTTTCATCCCAACCTACCCCCCCCCCCCCCTCCAATGTGACACACCATAATATAGCCTAAGATGTTCTTTTTCGAAAATGATATCACCCCCTGTATACACCCGAAAAAAGTTATACCTTATATCACGCATAAAGAAAACAATGTGTGCTTGACATTATTCACAAAATTACAACATTTCTGTATATTTGTTAATTCACCAGAAGCGGAAACAATCATCTAAAGCAGTAATTAGTGTACAGACTCTTAATACCATGTTGTCATAGAAAGAGCTAGAAACTGATCTCTCATTCGTAGGTTGTGATTGGTCAGCCTCACTTCCCTTCCATATTGACAGACCTATATTTTCACGACATGCAATTGCAACAGAATACATTCAATATTTATCGCCGGTGTTCCAAAATCATGGTGATATTATGCATAATATTGTCCACATGACGTCACGCAGCCGTAACGTTAGTCAATGCATTTTATGAATTGTATGTTATGCACCTTTATGAATTTTGAAATGAAATGAATCGGGATTTAGGCCACTTTTGTGTCTGAGGCCGAGCACGCTACCTCTCGGTCACGGAGGCTCCCCACAATACTGACTTTCACAGGTGGATGAGGAAGAAACATTTTTGTTCCTTTCAAACCGCCGGGACCGGGAACCGAACCCCGAACTCTGGCGTGAAAGGCAGCGGTGCTAACCACTACCCTAGGGCCCCGCCCTTATGAATTTTGAATAAATCTAGTTATATGTATAAGTTTATTCAAAGGGAACTCGCCTCATCTAACAATCCCTTATAATGACGTCACACCATTTGAAATGGCCGATGTTTTGATCGTGTAAGCCCTACATTAACCAATTACTATTTTCTAATCTAAAAACAACCTATGCCAGCATGAATGTTCATGGTTAATTTAATAATTTGTCAAACAGCAGGAAGTGAATGCCCATCAAACATGATACAGTAAACCAATGTTGTTATATAATTTTGGACCAGCGCCGCAGACGGCGAGTAAATTAGTCAATATTAAAACAACATTCACGTCACTTGTGGTATTTGGTGGACACAGACGTGATCTGAAGTTTACAGAGGTTACGAAATCTTCTTCACATTAGATTCTATTGTCTTTTTTCTTCATGATTCCAAGTGCTCTGGTATATATATATAGTGCACATTTTTTTTTTTTAATTGTTTATTTTTTCCGATCAAACACACAACATACACAATCTATACAGACATCATGACACATACAACTTTACAATACCACTAACATTCAATATAATTTAAATCTAAATCAGGCTTTTCCATTTATCAATAAATTTGTTTATGGTGTTATTTTCTCTGGAAATATTTTCTTCAACGTTTAATGTATTGTACACTTTCGCTACAAACAGTTGAACAGATGGCATGCGATTGTTGCACCTTGCTGCATACATACAATATTTAGCTAATATTAAAATATGATTCTGAAGATCTGTAAAATTAAAATTACCAACAAATATACAATCTTTTTCTATGCTCATAATTTCCCCCGTTTTCGTGAACCACCACTTCTCAACTTCACTCCAAAAATCAGCTGCGTAACGGCAACTCCAAAATAGATGTAATAATGATTCACATTCAATACCACAAAATGTACAGGCATCAGTCTCCGAGAGCTCAAATCGCTTCAACCAATAATCAATATATCGTATAATAATTTGAATTGAAATTCTTGTAATTTGGTATCCCTTAAAATAGTAAAGTGGCGTAGAAACACTTCCTTTGGTGAATTTGATTTTATAGACAAAGAATTAAAAATTCTCGGTGTTACTTCTCCAAGATTATACATACACGAAACCAAACATTGATATAAATTTTTTGCTGTTAAATGTAAAAACATTATGGTAGAAGCACCATCATTTATAAATAAATCTATAGAGGTGAATACATTTTCATTCAGAGTTGATTTGCGGTTCCATTCCATCTTTTTTTTAATACTGATATTTTATTGACCACCGAATGCCATATGATTTACTCTCTTGGCTTTGTGCCTCTTTCTTGACAGATTTTAAAAGGAATCAAGTCGCCGTTTTTCATAAAAAGATCGGAACAGAAACGCAAACCACTATTAAATAAGCCTGGGCTCATAACATTGATAGTTGCGGTTGTTATATATTTATTGTACCAAATACATTGTTCACTCAGTGGCTTTTTATCTGCACCGTAGACACTTATCCAGGCTTTAACAAGGTCCTGGTAAAAAGGCTGTAGCTTAGTGATTTCAACATTTGCTTCTGCAAAATTACAGTGGAGTAATACATCAAAGTCAACACCTAACTCACCTAAATTTAATTTGAAAAGTTTTGTCCATAAACTGGGCTCTGAATTACTATAATGTTTCATATAGTGTGCATTTACAGTAGACATCACTGCACACTCCATTTGTTTGAATAATTTGCAGCCCTGTATACACATGATACACATGCACAACATCCATGACAAATATCAAATCCGCTCCGGACTCGGAACTGAATCAGACTATATGTTGATGATGTTTGCCTTATTGAAATTGTAAATGCAATTCCGTTAGTGTCAGCGGCCAAGATAAACTCAAATCACCAATTTTTATAGCTGGTCTATCCAATGGCTGGTGATATTCAATGTTTTAAAATCCATAGTACTGACGCTGGCTGGAAGGCACAAACTGTTACTTCATCCACAGCAATAATGGAGTTCTACTCGAAGACGTAAACCAGCACTGTCACTTTTGTATTAGTTATGAATAAATCTCTAACATAGGAAAACCACATAAATTATATACACGCACTTTGTAAGGCAAAAATTATAAACATAATGAGATGCATAAAATATACTATTCCTCGGAAAGCACTTGAGCGCACGTTTTATTAGCCGTATTAGTCCCCTAATAGAATATTCAGATGTAATATGACAATTGTCCCAAATATTTAGCAAACAGACTCGAGGGTGTGCAGATGGAGACTGTTCGGATATGTGCTAGTGTGATGAGGTAAACTAGCTCCAAAAAAATCTAATGAGAACTTGGCTGGGAACCCCTTTTTAAACGAAAATAGTGGCATTAATTAATTTATATGTTTAAGATCGTTCATCGGCTATCCCCGTCGTATTCGTCCCAAATTTGTTAACTAACAGCTGGCTCGATTAAATATGCTACACGAAGCGCTAACGACATCAGGATGCCATGATCTAGAGCTTCCTATATTAAAAAATCACTTTTTCCCTCATCTTTTAAGGGGCGCTCACACCTGTTACGACTTTTCCCTAGCGGTACGACTTTTTTGCTTACGACGCGTCCGTAGAAGTTGAGCCTTCTATAATATGATGAGGTGTTCACACCAGGAAACGTCCCGGACGCGGCGCGTCCACAAAAAGTTGAAAAATGTTCAACTTTTGTCGCGGACGCGCGCGGGGGGTGGGTGGAAGGGGGCTTACGACTTTTTCTTGCCAGACAATCACGCACTGGTTTCTCGTCACGTGGCAAAACATGTCAAATAGTGTGTTCACTTGGCTGCACACATGTTTTCTTGGTAGCGATGTATATATGACCAAGAAACCGACTTTCTAGATTTACAGGTCTAATTTACACGGAGATGATTGAGAATAACCAACTTTCAGTAGTTCTACTACCCTGAGATGCTACTGCATAGAGCTACTGTGTACACTTGATACACTTGTGGAGAAAAATCCGGGTTAATAGGCCAAAAGGGGGTCATACTTAATCAATTACATGTACATGCATATACACATACATAGACACCGGGATACCAGTCCTGATTATTTGATGTAAGCTGCAGGACAGTTTGAAGAAAATAAAGTGGGTTACCCTACTCATTACGTCCGTATAAAACCACCAATCGTCAACCAACTACAGGGATGACGTCATGAAGAAGAATGCTTGGCGGTCCATAGCCAGAGAAAGCCAGAGAGCCAAAGAAAACTGATAAGAAGAACGTATGGTAGTAATAAATATGTAGCGATTTATTCTTCAAATATATAAGTTGTTAATATGGTAGCCCAGCAAACACAAGACGTTGGCCAAGAACTCAAATTCGGTTGGTGACACACGAAAATAATTTTGGAACCTTATTCCGTCCAGTCTCAGCTCCTGGACTAGCCAGTGATATTCCCCATATCTGTCACGTATTTTTTCAAGATTACGTGCACCCATTTTTTTCTGGTTTGTGGGCGTTTTTTCTTCCGGTGTAATACAGCAGCAATAAGTAATCAGATCTTCTTCTTCCAGTGCGACGAAAATACTTGTATCCATCATGGATTTAGAATTTCTTCTGACGTTAAGCTTCAACTTAGCAAGTGGACAGGCACGTGTGTTGCAGCTGTCACAACAAATGTTGTTTTATGGTAGCGTCCGCGTTTTGTCGTAACATATGTGAACAGTCCCGCACGTTAAGTCGTAAGCGTTTTGTCGTCGGCCGCGCCGCCAGGGAAAAGTCGTAACAGGTCTGAACGGGCCTTTACGCACTGGAACAGTTTGGATTATAATCTTCGAAACTTAGATTATTTTACGCGACGCCTAAAAGATCAATTTGGTTATAAACGTCCACCACCTCATTGTGTGGTATTACTATCAGTAATACCAAGGAGATTATATAACCTCCTTGGTAAAAGTAAGTAATTAAGCCCGGTTCATACGACGCGCTGATGACAGGGGTACCGGCGGTCTACCCTGCATGGCTGACCATTTGCCGTATCCCGGGATCCTGAGTGGTCAGGATCTTGGCGGGAAGCAGCGCGGCATAGGGGGTTATAAGCATACACCCCTTGTCACTGCACAGTGTGTTCCGATGCAGCAGCTCTTATTATTATTATTATTATTAATACATATATCTGTATTTTCAACCTTTTTATTTCTGTATTGGCATTAATGCTGTCACTTGACCACTGAAGGTGTATGTTGCTTCTGAATAAAGATTTGCTATAATGCCACTCCTTGTTGTTATGTTGGATGAACTGAGGGTTAATTACTATTCCGGTTTACCAGCAGCTTCCATCTGGCACACTCGTCTGCGTCTCGGAATGTCACAGTTATCTGCTCATCCCTTTCCCTTCGGCTCTTCTAGATGCTCTTGTGGTTAAGTCAGTTTCTCATTATCTCCCGGATCTATGCTGCTCAACGAGAGAGACTACTGGTTGCAATTAGAAATATAGGGTAGACGGGCAAAGGGGGCCGGTGGGCAAAGGGGGCCATCAATGATATTTTAATTATGACGTGTTGTATGAGATATTAATGATGTCATAGTTATGAATTGTGAATATGTGTATACAGACACATAAATAGACATCCCATATACATCGTAGATAAAAATAATAGCCGACGGGGGGTTTATGGCAACAATCTTATGAATATAACCTTATAAAAATATTCAAGACTGTATAAATCTCTTGATTATTTTATGTGATCTATTGTTTCGTGTGGTTCATTATATTGCCTTTGTTTACTAGTCCTTACTTCAGCCAGGAGATTACTTTGGGGAGAGATAAGGGATTTAGTTCCCGACCTCTACCCCTTGGGCAAAGGGGGCCAGGACAAAGGAGGCCAGGCCATTTCAATACAAAGACCATACAGCATGGCCCCCCTTTGCCCGTCACCATATACATGAAATGAAAGGTTTTTTTCATATCTGTTTTATTAAGCTCTCTTCGGTGTACACACTTGATAGCAAATCTATTTGGCTTATAATTAAAATAAGGTATCCCTGAAACACTAGGCCCCTAAGTGTGTCTGCTATATATATCTACATTGCATGTAGCCTACATAGAACAACCATTGGTTTTCAAATAGTTCGAATATTCACCTTAAATACCACAGAAACGTTAAGTGGCCCCTTTGCCCGCCCTTCCCCTAATCGCTCCTACTCTACATCCGGCTACATTACCATTAATAGACAAAGACGCTGATAGGGTCCTATATTAAAATGTCACTTTTTTGATCCAAAGATATATCATCAGAAGAAAATCTTCTTCTTGTCAGAGCCACACAAAATTACATTTTGAATTCTAACAGATTTTAATGATATAACAATATAAATTAACTTATATTATATAATATTTCAAATAAAACAAATGAATGTGTTGAATTGTTCGACCGTCATGAGCAATGACTGACAAGGATGTCATGACATGACAGAAAATATTGTCATCCCGTGACTGTAATTTTTACTTCCATTCCATGACTAGGTAAAAAGTCATTACATGATGATTTTTTGTTCTTTCAAATGTCATATAATCAAATAATGTAAAAAATCAGCTTGAATATCTACTAAGGCAGTAACAGACATCCATAACCTACACCTGAGTGTCATTTTGAAGAAAACAAGTTTTTTTAAGCCAGTTATTCATGGACTCAAGCCCTGAATTCACAGAATCCCTCCTATATTGCTTAGTCATGATTGGCCTATTATCTCTCAACACCGCTGCTTCATAGAGTGGCAGCTAGGACCCCTTTGCTCTGAGGGGACGATACAGTCTCCCTGTATAAAATATGTTGTTGTCGGGCGCGACGTTACTGTATTCCCTATCTCTGGATTGTCCTTTACATTTATAAAAAGTGATTCTCAGTGAATTCAGGGCCAGACTGCTGGGGTAGGGTTTACAAAAAAAAGCCAGCCCTGTAAACGGGCTTCCAAAGCCTTCCGACAAATATCGATTGTTTTGAAAAATCATGATCATATCATGGTATTTCCAATCTCGCTTACATTTCAAGTAATTAATTGCATGAGACCTTATAATAAATAATTTGAAAATTTCGTAAGCATTGGTAATTAAATCCCTTAAGGCTATGAGTAGGCCTACTAGTAGGGGAGACTGCCAGACTGCTGGGGTAAAGTTTACAAAAAAACTAGCCCTGTTGACGGGCTGCCGAAGCCTTCCGACAAATGTTGCTTGCTCCAATAAATTGCGTGAGACCTTATTATAGATTATTTGGGAATTTTGTAAGCGTTGGTAATTAAATCCCGCAAGGCTAGGAGTAGGCTTACTAGTAGGGGAGAACAGGGCATGTTCGAATACTGGGGCACTCTCACACCGTGTGGGTATTTCAGAAATAGGAGTAGTAGTTAGTCGCTGTTTAGATTTTCAAAGTACAGTCACAAACCGAAGGTAATTAAATCCTGCAAGGCTAGGAGTAGGCCTACTAGTAGGGGAGAACAGGGCTTGTTCGAATACTGGGACACTCTCACACCGTGTGGGTTATTCAGAATAAGAGTAGTAGTTAGTCACAGCTTAGATTTTTAGACTACAGTCACAGTCACAAACCACAGGCCTATTCCCGAAAGTGATACTGCCAGCCTGAGACGTAAATGTGTGAGATCTGGGTCAACTCACCCCTCAGCCAACTCGGACCTTAATATTAGTGATATTAAGCCGATCTACAGGACCAGCAGTTAAAGCTGGTTTCCTGTGCTTAAGTGCACTAAGAAAAAATTAGTGCACTTAATCCGAGTAGGTGCATTTTTATTTTTCCGTGTCCTTAAAATTTCCGTTTCAGGTGCATGCACTTAAAATCGCTAGTGAACCAAGGGAATTTTAAGTGCAGTTGGGCCTTAATAATCATAGTAGTTGCTGAATTATTTTTTTAGTAGCTATATTAGTTGTTTAGAATCTTGTATTAAGACTGTAGCTATAGGATTTTTAAATTCTGTTGTGGGACTAAAATTGGAAAATAAAAAAATCCTGTAGGCCCACGTCTTGGGCTAGGCCATTTCGTAAGCGTTGGTAATTAAATCCGGCAAGGCTAGGAGTAGGCTTACTAGTAGGGCAGAACAGGGCATGTTCGAATACTGGGGCACACTCACACTTTGTGGGTAATTCAGAAAAGGAGTAGTAGTTAGTCACAGTTTAGATTTTTAGAGTACAGTCTCAAACCACAGGTAATTAAATCCCGCAAGGCTAGGAGTAGACCTACTAGTAGGGGAGAACAGGGCATGTTCGAATACTGGGGCACAATCACACCGTGTGGGTAATTCAGAATAGGAGTAGTAGTTATAGTCGCAGTTTAGATTTTTAGAGTACAGTCACAAACCACAGGTAATTAAATCCCGCAAGGCTAGGAGTAGGCCTAGTAGTAGGGGAGAACAGGGCATGTTAGAATACTGGGGCACTCTCACACCGTGTGGGTAATTCAGAATAGGAGTAGTAGTTAGTCACAGTTTAGATTTTTAGACTACAGTGACAGTCACAAACCACAGGTCTATTATTCCAGAAAGTGATTCTGAGTTCTGACAACCTGAGACGTAAATGTGTGGGATCCGGGTCAACTCGCCCCTCAGCCAACTCGGACCTTAATATTAGTGATATTAAACCTATCTACAAGACCAGCCATCAAAGCTGGTTTCATGTGCTTAAGTGCACTAAAACATTGGTGCACTTAAACCGAGTAAGTGCATTTTTTTTTTAAGTGCCCTTAAAATTTGCGTTTCAGGTGCATGCACTTAAAATCGCTAGTGAACTAAGGAAATTTTAAGTGCAGTTGGGCCTTAACAATCATAGTAGTTGCTGAATTATTTCTCTATTAGCTATATTAGTTGTTTAAAACCTCGTATTAAGACTGTAGCTATAGGATTTTTAAATCCTGATGTGGGACTAAAATTGGAAAATATAAAAAATTCTGTAGGCCTAAGTCTTGGGCTAGGCCCTATGTGACTAACTATAGTCTATAGATAATCTAGCCTTTAGGCGGCCCAGTCTGTCAAGGCCTTCCGATAAATGTCGACTGCTCTGAAACATCTTTGAATATTCATTATTTATAACCTTTCCATTCCACTTATGGCCATTTTTTGCTATTGTAGCCATGTCAAAAATAAGAAATACGGGAATTTCGTCTCTATATCTAGCCTAACTGGTAAATGCGCAGCACAAAAATAATTAAAAAAAACTTTTGCAGTTCTAGTCTATGGACATGTTCACATCATATGGTCATATTAAAAAGCCAAAATAAAATCACCGATTTTTTATGATTTTAGCCTGGGCCAGTCCTTTTAAATAAATTAGCCATAATTGCACTTTTGTTTCTTTCGTTCTTAGTTCTCACCCCTGCGTAAACATTACATTTCTACTATGCAAAGCCAAAAGGCAGTATCTGATTACTTTACAAGTAAGGATATACTGCTCTTCAGCTTTGCGAAGAAGATTTTATTTCTTTTTTGTCATTTTTATAAATACATTTTGTTTTAAACCTTAAAGTGGGTAGTTAGTGAAATAAATATTTTTATATGTAACTTTTATTTTATTTCACTATTTTATAATGAGTAAATCTTTTTACCATATACAATCTGTTATTATTTATATATTGACAATATTTCCATTCATTCCAGCCAACCTGTACAATGCAACAACATTATTTTCATACTTTTTTTTTGCTCCCGCCTTTTCTTTTCCACCCTTAAATTTTTGCCCCAAAAGTCTTCAAAATACATTCAAATCCTGTAGTAGGTATAATTGATCCAAAATCATCTGCCGTTCAAATTTTAGCTAAATTGAACTTTTTACAAAAATTTTGATTTTCAAAGGAAAATGACCTAAGTAATCCAAAAGCCTGTGATAAGCCCTCAACAATTTTATGATTTTCCATTATTTTATGTCATGTATCCACTGCTATGTGATTGGATAGGGCCTACGTATAGTGTTCGTATGCTCATGGAAAACCTACAAAAGTCATTGAATTTTTTTTTCCTCTAAAAATTATAGAATTAATTAAAAAATACAGCCTGTCTAGATATTTTTTAAATATATCCGCATTAATTTTTAAGATCATCATTGCATCTTGTACAAACTAAGAGGCATACCACAACCTTAATTAAAAAACTATACTAACTATGCAGCAGTGATATGTAATCTACCCAATTATATATATGTATAATTTGGTCATTTTTCTGGATAAAAAGTACTTGAATTTTAGGAAATCACCGTAGAAAAAAATGTGATCCAGGAGTAACAAAGCTGTACAAAAAACAAAATTTATAGCATTTTGAATTTTGTCGATAATTTTCATTTCTTCAAATTATTAGCAATGTAATCATGTATAATTTGTCATAATTAAATACCTCAATATATCTATATATTAACAGCAGATAAAAGAAATATTTTCAGGAATATTGTGTTTTTGGCCAAAAAAGTATAGGCCTACCCCCTATGTAAATCTGTCGCATCCATCCCATCTTTGTAAACCACGAAACATGATATTTTTTCTCAATTTGATAGTCATCCGCTCTCCAAGTCGTATAATAATTACACAAACTTGGAATGGATAAATATTGACACAATTACTGACAGATAGCCCAAATTATGACTTGTCCCATTCGTTTTCCACCCTTTCATGTCCGTTCCACTCGTGCACATTCCAAGCTATTTTATTTTACACCTTTTTTTGTATTCGTCTGAAATTAGATTGGGAATTGTGTTCTATATTTTTCTGAACAGTAGGCCCTAAAATCAATTTGATAATTTTTCTTCCAACATATCAACGGACTAAACCTATCATCATTTTTTCCTTTCATATCAACTGCTCAGAACTCGACATTATAACTTAAATTTCACTTGAAATCTTTCTTCAATAAACACTATCGCCTCTTAAAAAATCCTTCAGCACTTAAAAATATCTTGGGCGCGACTATTACCATGTGATGCCTTGCATCACCTATCGTACTTGTATCAAAATGTTAATCACTTTACTGTATCCTGCTTATAGCTAATCACGGCCATTTGGTCAAGTTACTTGGTAACGTAATGGGCGTGATTTGAATACAATAATTGAGCCACCAGCATTTACTATGTTCAAAGTTAGCTACAATTCATGTTGTGTCATATGATAAACTATAAACACTGTATAATGTGGGAGGTTATGCATAAGCACGTGCGTGTGTGTCGGGTGACGATATAATAACAGAGTGATTTTGACGGATAATTTTTGCAAGTCATGCTCACAGTGTGCTCAGTCAGCCAGTGACAACATGTTATTGTCCAGATCTGCTGGAATAGGTGTCACAGTAAATACATTGATACAGTTGGTATGATGCTGGGCCACCGTCGTAGATGTTGGACCAAGATCATACCAATACCGAGTAATCGTTTTGTAATAACTGGGCAGTCTATTTACCTATACGCAATAGGGCACCAACACCCATCGTGTATGAGGTAGCTAGGCCTTCTTAGCATACACGAAACATTGTTGCCTTGATGCTTGGCCAACGTCGATGACGGTGGCCCAGCATCGGGTCGATGCCTCATGTATTCTGGGCATGGGGCTTGAAAGACTCGATTTTGAGCCTCTGGACAACTGCTAATATTCATGATTTAATACCTCGGTTAGAGTGTTCAAGATCATCTACAGTTACCGTTAACTTTAAAACCAGGCTCTAACATTGTCATAGGCTGCTACAATACACATGAGAGCTGCTGCTGTCTGATTGTTAGGAGATTAACGCTACATTATTTGTCGATAATCAGATAATGCACACTATCGAAGTGCTAGCGCAATTTCAAGTTTCAAATGACGAAAAATATGTTATTTATGAAAATAGACATATCGCAATGCATGGACTAACAAACAGTTTAACATTATTTTCAGCTGCATTTTAATCGATTTAGAGCATGTTGTTTGAAAAAATCAGGGTCTATGAGGACTATGGTTAGCAACTTTCCTTTGCCTGGCAAGCCCGGCCAATTTCATACATGACGCTCGGCCGCACCGCGTAGTGTGGTTCTGGGAACCAGAGTAATGTTTCCTCAAAACTGCATGGTATGGCACTTCTATTCACTAGGTGGGACAGAACGTATTTATGAGGACATTACTATTGTCAAATAGCTGCAGTTTAAGGTTCATCCCATTATTTTAGAATTATACTGTTATAATGAATATTTGTTTGAATATAATAAAAATTATATAATTGCATAATGTAACGTATTTTGTGTAACGTATTCTGAATTTTTTTTTATTTTTGCACAATATTGTGAAGCTTGGTTCAGTGGCCAGGCTAAATTTTTACTTTTTTTTACTTTTTTACTTTTCACATACCTAGTGAGTAACTAAAGGGTCATTTGTTGTTAAGTGTGCCTATCACTATATCTTCAGAGTCCATGCAACGTATTCTTAAAAAATAAATGGCGTATGCTTGTGTTTATTGATTATTGGAAGAGTAGCACTGTTAGTATCACATAATTTTTTATGTCAAATTCTTACGTACTTACATTGAAATACATATTCACCACACAGCAAGGAACTTTAGTTGTTCTTAGAATTGTTGGCAGATAAAAAAACTAACTAAACTCAAATGTAACGTATTCTGTTTTTTTTTTTGTGGCGACATGAACATAAATTCAATTTCGCAAGGGACAATGTACTACTTTTGGGAATTATCTTTTTCAATACAATCACTATATGTTCGTCAAATTTAAACAATTTATCTTCTAAAAACTGCACCTATTCATGAACAGTGACCTGTCAAAAATGAAAATTTCGGCTGTCGACATGCCAAAAATGGCATTTTTATGGCATTCCAGTGGTCAAAAGCACGGTCTAGGCTATGGATAACTATACATTTTCTGAAAGGTCTGTGCATGAATTATATGATAAAACTAGTTAACTCAAACAATAGTGGAGGTCACTACAAACGAGAACACTGCTGGGGTCACATGATCCTTGAAGTGGCGGGCTTTGCCCGTATAGTGTGTTTGTATGAATTACGTAGTGTAAAATAATTTCAAAGAGATCTTATTTAGGCCCTACATGGTCAACATTTTCACTTCGAATCGACAAAAATTTGCTGTCTGATAATCGATCTGACGTCCCTGATTTTACGTCAATTGAACGTGTAACTTTTGCTTATGTACACTATAAAAACATTTTATTGTACATTCTAGCTTTGTATATCCTTAGCATTAGGAATAATTATAGTGCAAAAAAAGTTTAAATAATATTTTACAAAATTTTGCCAAAATCTTGATGTATCTTTGACATCAAAATGTCAATAATATCTTGACTGTTTATCAACGTCAAATTGACATAAAGGTGCCTGCTGGGGCAGGCTCATATTTTTAGGGTTGGCCTAAATTTTGGCATATCAATAGGCCTAACGCTGAGAGCGCGGCGATGCTGATGGCATAACAATAACAATAAACGAATGTTCACTTATCTGAATTGTTTGAATACTGGGTCTAGACATGGCTTGCATAAATGAGATTATACGAAATAAGGCGTTTTAATGCTCATCTGTGTCGGCTCGATCACTGAAGTTAAGCAACGCAGGGCCCGGTCCATAATTGGATGACTGACCGCCTGGAACTACCAGATGATGTATACACTAGGACATGCATGCAGCGATGTCGTGTTTTTGTTTTGTATGTACTGAGCACAACTTCCTAGTTTGGAAGACCAACGGCTCAGGGTGCTATTTCACCACGGGTGCTATCGCCCCACATTGTGGATTTTCTGGGGTCTCGCCGGATTGAAACTGCGCCTATGTCCATTGAGGTGCTTTTATGTCCAACTCTAGTTTAATCAGACGAGCCATCTGATTTACGTGAAAATATATTTACTGGAAGTCGGATTGTCACGTCGCCATCTTGAATTGGGGTGAATTTGGCCCCCTACCACACATTCAACAACACATAAACACAGGGCTGGCCAATTGTCGCTATGTCGCGCATCAGAGCGGCAGACAAGGTATAAACGCACCAAAGGATTATTTTGCGTGACAATTAAGAAAGGACTCCAGAAATCGCCCACGTACATATCTATAGGCAGGCTACATAATGGAATTATATGGATGCAAAGTGATCCAAGTCCCCACAGACATTTTGATCTGGTGCCCATTTTAATCAGTGTAGAGCACCAATCAGTGCAACTTTTGGCCAGCCCTGAAACAACATATTTCAGCATAATTGATGATTAAACGAAGCACTTTGTTTTTCATATTGTATAATATTAAAATTAGAGTCTACCGAACGTTGATTCAAAAGCTAAAGTAGTACTTTGTCCCACAAGTTTTTTTACATGCCGCATGTTTTTCCTTTTTTTCGCCCACCTGTGACGTCACGCCGTCTTACAGAATTAGATAATATGCAGAGTAACAGATAAATGAAGTTCTACGTCTTCAGAGAGCGCTTTCTGGTCTAGACTATTGTAGTCTTTTCACTTCCGGAAATAACAAAACATTCCCTATTTTGACAGTGATATAATATGGGACTTTTTGGACAACCCAAGTCAAGGCCACCAAAAGAATTGGTTGATATTGCTATTTTTGAATTGATTTAAAATAACACTTCACTGTTGTCTAACTTTCTTTTTCATTAGAATAAATATATAGTGATATTTGTCGTTTTTCAATATTTTCTCATATTATCGCTCACGACGTTGACCAAAAAAATTGGCATCCGCAGCGCAATGACAATGAGCCAATGGCAATTCGAATATGTATACTCGCCGTCAAATTAAAAATGATCAACCAGGGCCGTGTTTTAGGTACGCATTCTCAGATGAAAATGAAACGAGCTCATAGACATAAGTCCAAGTTTTAGATTTGCGAGAATTGCCGAAAATTTAACGCAGGGTTCCAGAAAAAAATCATCCGGTTGTTTTCTCAAAAATCTAACTTACAAGAACAAGTTACAGTCTGTCCGACCGTGAAGGATGGTCCAAAATGAAAGTTAGCTTTTCAGTATCCAGTCAGTCATTTCTCAAGCGATTTTTATGAATTTTGTAAACCCTATTTTCTAGTCATTTGGCATCGATCCTGGAAATTTCGTAAAAAAATATCAGATAGATCAAAAATTAGACCATTTGACATGTAGTAAATGTCTATTTATGACGCTCCTCTACAACATGTATAGCCCCTTTAACATGATTAACTTCATTCCCATTTATTTTCGGAATTCCGTTACATGTCAAATGGTCTAAATTTTAAAATTGTCTTCACTAAGCAAGAAACATGCTGTGCTAGCTCAATATGGCAAATTGTTATGGGGGTAACAGAATCCAAAACATCATCCAAACACTTGAACTTTTTGAAGCAGCTGGAGAAAACTACTGAGACGATGCCGCCTTTTTTACCCTTGCTATGCCCCATGAGGAAGTGCAGGGTAGGCAAACAAAACTTCACCCAGGTTTTACCCTGGGTAAACTAGTGCAGCCTTCCCCAGGCAGGGGCCGCACTGACCGCTCGCCAATGCGGACAATGCAAGTTTACTACTTTATTAGACCCACTAGAATAAAAAAAATCAACTTGTAAAAAGGTTGTCGGAAAGGTACCTCACTCATAGATAGCCTCCCCCAACCCTCGTGCACGAGGCCTTGAGCTATTTATAAACCACCTGTGCACGAGACGTTGACCCAGCGTCGTAGACGTTGGGCCAGCGTCGTAGACGTTGGGCATTAGACCAGCATTCAGTCAATGTGTCGTGTGTTTACTGGGTAGTCTGTCTCACCAGATCCTAGGATTAGCCTTTTCTTTTTTCAATCTGCTCGGCGCTGTTTAAAACAATTTAGCATTTTTTTCTGTGATCCTTTTTCATCTTCCCCCAACATTCCTGATAATCTGGTGGAATTTTGTTGTGAAATGTGAATAGCTGTGAATCACGGGTCTTTCACATTATATAATTCCCAGCAAGCAAGAGACATTGAGCCATTGTTGGTTCAATGTTGGTCCACTGTCTACAACGCTGGTTCAACATTGAACGAACAATGGCTCAATATCTCGTGTTTGCTCGGAAGCCAGCTATGAAGACCCTGATTTAGGACGAGAGACTCGTTTCACTAAGAAAGAAGTTAGGATGATCTTAACTTTTTAAGATAAAAGAGCCTGAAATAGTTTGTTCGCACATGCATTATTACAGATTAGAAATTAACAATAAAGGTAAAAATATGGTTTTAAATGTTGTTTTGTTCTGTTTCTTTTTTTGGCTATTGTCCACTAAATTTGGCTACAAGTTTTTCCATCTGGCTCAAAATTTGGCTACAACTTTTTTTGGGTCAGATCGACCCCTACCCGGGTATCTCATTTCTTTGAGATTCCCACATTGTTCTGTCCAAACGGTCTTAATGATGTCCTTCAGAACTTCTTCATAGGGCAGTGAACATAGTATATTTTCACTTTTTGCATTTTTTTTACAAAAATTAAAAAAATGGCACCTGCGTAAAAAAAATTATCAGAAGGGCCACAGCATGCCTGTTCCACTTACCTATTCAAGCATTTGTTGCAGCTATCATGAAATTAATGGCGAGAGCTGACATCAGTTTTCTTAATTGCGAGAAATCTAATGATGGGAACCCCTAGAACAGGTGATAAAAGTGCCATTTAAAACAAGTGACTCTTTTAATTCTGGAATGATGGCTTCATTTCTACCAGTAATAGTGAGCAAAAAAACAAACAAGCAAACAACCGTGTGACCATGTTTTGTTAAATGTCACTTGATAGTATTTTTGTCATGGTCCTATACCATGCTAGACCACTGTCTACTGAATATGGTCTACCATGGATAACCATGGTAGTTCACGGTTGTAAGGACATGGTCGACATACCATGGTTGACCATGGGCTCCAGGGTTTGACACAAACTTTTTTGAGCAGTGGTCCACAGGACCACCAGCTCAGAGAATCTGGTGGTCTTACAATTTTTCTGGTGGTCCTGAGAATAAAGTCTCGGCACACAAATTCATACGCGTATATCATTAAAAAGTGAGTGAGTTAAAAAAAAATGTAATATGGCGATTTAGAGCAAGCTTGATTTTAATAATACATTCATATCATTTTGATACCAATTGATCTAGATTTGGTAGCCATTTCTGGCTTTAAAAACATTGAAATCGGGAAATATAGGCCCAAGTATAAAATGTAGTCCCTATGCTGGTATTAGCAAGGCATATGATTGACTAAGTCTGTCAGCCTCCCCCCCCCCCCCCTCCAGCCTGATACTCCACATAGGATGTGCTGCTGGAGTAGGCTAAAGCGTTTTGGCAACACTCAGGGAAGGTACTAGGACCTTATAATTGAATGTGAAATAAAAAAAGCCTGATGTTTTTAAAGCACCCTTTTTTATTTTTTATATTGATAGAGTAGGCCCTATTTCCTGATGATTACAAAATCATATATTTTTTCATTTAAAGATTCCTGGATCGAGGGGTATTATGTCTGGTGAGACAATAAACAAGCAAAGTTCAAAGTTGATGGTAGACGGGGGCCTTTGTTTCCAGAGGGTGAGCTGGATGTCCAGAAATTCAATACAAAATGGCCGCGGTTTATACTGTTCATACCAGCTTGATTCGAATTTTCAATTGTTTATCTTTTCCTAACTTCACCTTAAAAACCTCCTAAAAGTGGCAGGCAGACACTTTTTCGGCGTCACAAATTGATTGTAGGCTACACCACTAGTCTGACTAGACAGTCAGATGAGGGCAGGCAAACAACAAACTAGTGCCTCGCGTTTTTTTTCAATAGGCAGCTGGTCATCCGGGCTGCATGGGCTGTGACCGGCGACCTAGGCTATGGCTATGTGTAACACATTGTGGAGGTTGCCGTGTCATCCTCTCCGATGCCGTGGATGGATGTATTTGCTTTACCCGAAAAATCCAACATGCCATGGCGGTGACTGAGGGCAATCCCGACGCCAACGTCCGAAAAATGTCCATAAATTTTTATTAATAATGACTGTGCGACCTCTGACTCTGAGCTGAGCATGCAGGCATGGAACTGAAATGTTACTGATTCTGAAAAAACTATTTTTGACCTGATTACTCCCCGATATTTTCCGGGGACAGTCCAAAGAAATGTCCCACGATTTTGTATGCGGTCAATCTGGGGCTAATTGTGGAGGGTGGCGTTTGCTAACTACGTCAGCTGGGTTGATGGTCGATCTCGGCCTCAATAATTCATATCCCGCATGATTATGAACACATATCTTTAGTTCCGTAAAAAGGGTGAGAGCCGATGGTCAATCTCGACCACAATAGTTTTTTGCCCAGCATGATTATAAACACTTGTTTTGTTCCGTGAAAAGGGGCGAGAGCGGTACCGTGTTTCTTGTATTATCGGCCGCGAGTGGCGACGATTGCTTCGATTTTTTGGCCATGTTATGATTTTGCTTAGAGCTGAAAATTTTGGTGGTCCATCGGACCACTGGGTTTGAATGTTCTGGTGGTCCGACATGATTTCTGGGGGTCTCGGACCACCGGACCACCGTCAGTGTCGAACGCTGGGCTCTGGTCTGGTCAATACACTTTTAAAAAATGTTTCAAGACAATGATTTTTAAGCAAGCCTACGACTTGTAGCTCTATCAGCTTTTTATGCAGTACTGTCAGTATTTTTTGAAAAAAACAATCAATCCCACACTTACACACAGATTTTATTCCCCTCACAAAAATGTCTATTTTACTGTTTTATTTATATATACATTTTAAATGAACCGCTCTTTTTTGTACTGCGCCTCTGAATAATCAGCAAGATTAAATTTATGATGCATTAAGAATGCAGTATAATAATAATAATAATGGTGTGAAGGACCATGGTCAAAAACCATTAGGTGCCATTTAACAAAACATTCTCACTCATGATCAGCCATGGTAAATCATTGTTAACCATGCCGTGGAAACCATGAACTAGCATGGAAAACCGTTGTTTATCATTGTCAACCAGGGTCGACCATGGTCACATTTCAAAATGTCAACGTACCCTACAGTGTGCAATGTATCTTCAGTAAATTTCACGTCCTATGTCACAATTGAATAGTGTTCCAAAATGACCAAAACATGTTGTCCATTGTACTCATCAATATCAATATGTACCCCATGCCTGGGCCATCACCATGGGGTACATATTATATTTGGCAACTACCATGGTTATCCATGGTAAACCATGGATACATGCCCTACAGTGGCCAATATTGATTTGATCTTCACCCAACCCTTGATGTTCATTCATTGAACTTGGTTATATATTAGGTTGATGTCTCAGAAGATAGACGTATCAACATTAAACTAATATCAGGGTTAAGTTTTCATTTATCTTGGATGTTACATATCAGGCTGTTGTCTCTTCAAGATGCACCTACATTACACTTAGGGATCAGGGTGAATGTGTTAGTACATTTACTGCTATCTGAGAAGTTACATATTTGCTAATTGACCCTTAGCACACTGATGTCGACTACATTTGACTATAGTATTGTTTTCTCGTGTTTTAATTGTCTTGTTTAACCAGGTTTTAAAAATTAAATATGTCTCAAATCTGTGATAATCAGATACATTTCAAACTGAATTTTGCAAATTAAACTAATTTTTAGTCACTTGAAGCTGTGGATCGCGGTAGCGAGACACAACTTCAAGTGACTAAAAATTTACATTTCTTGGCTCAGTGCTCTAAGGGTTAAGACATTATCTTCTGTCCATATACATGATATAAGCTACATGTATAGAAGTGATGTATGTAACTGTTTATTATGATGGGGAACTCTGGGGTAAAAATTCAAGGCAAATCATTGGTGGCCAGCAGGGCCACTAACTTTAAAATCTTAGTGGCCCTGCTAAAAATATAGTAGCTCTGTTTTGCGATATAATGTAGTTGCACCGGTAACTCCAGTACAAATTTCAGCATCACTTTTCGACCGGGCGCCGATCGCAACCTATAGACTTGATAAGCTGCATGGGGCTGAAAGCAAATTCTGGGTGGGCCCTACTCAAGCATTAAAATTAGAAAAAAAATTTATCGCACAACAAGGCTGGTAAACTTCATGTTATCAGACCTGTATTTTTTTTACGGGTCCGCATAATTTCTATATATATATAGCCTAGGATTAATTTTATTGCATGTGTGGTATAGGCTTAGGGATGTTGCAAAGTTAAAAAAATTCCAAACAGCCAAAAAAAATTTGGAAGTGGGTGGGTGGGTCCAGGGCCATTTTAGATAGAAAATAAAAAAATGGAAAACCCCCCAAAAATTATAATCTTTGATGATTATTAGTTTTCATAAAAAAAATTGATAGGGGGGAGAGTGGGAGGGTAGGGTGAGCTTTATCCAATTTTTTTGGATGTCTGGAATTATTTCAACTTTGCAAGGCCCCTTAGCCCCCATACACTTTGAACACATGCATGCCGCGCAGGTCAGCGCCAGCAATGGCCTCAACGTGACTGAAACTGAATATTTCAGCCACGGATTGCACCAGAAATGTGTACATGACAAGTTTATCATTTCTATAGTTACAATTTATAAAAAAGATGGGATTGACCTAGTTGGTTAGGTAATTCACACCATTTGTGTATAATCACTGCATATTTTTTGTACCGGTACTGTTTAGCCCAGATCTGATCATGTGCGTGTACCACCCACCACAAGTCGACACAATGTTAATTTCATACTGGGCCAGTAGGTCTGACGTTGGCCCAGCATTAAAACAACACTGAGCAAACATCTCGTGTTTGCTGGGAAATCCCCTCCTATATATAGACTGGCACGTGCAGAGCGCGCTTGTCTGAAAAGCACGTGAACGCTGCATGGATATGGAACGGAATAGAGTGTCATTATTGCTCTATAAAAATGTGATGGTTTTACTTTCCAAAATTTATTATCAAAACTAGAAGCTGAAATAATCCATTATAATTGTTTTCAATAAATAAGCTACGTTCTACTTTGCATAACACATCTAAAACACTATTTTCTAACACAATTTATTATTCTCCACTTATGAAATGAAAAATATTGCCCCTGTTATCATTCCATACATCATACAGAGATTTGGCAGGTG
Organism: Flabesymbios commensalis; assembly: GCA_964017125.1. Classification (NCBI taxonomy): domain Eukaryota; kingdom Metazoa; phylum Annelida; class Polychaeta; order Terebellida; family Flabelligeridae; genus Flabesymbios; species Flabesymbios commensalis. The sequence continues at coordinate 66,141,211 of OZ024912.1, forward strand.
TCCCAAAAGACCAGCTGAGAAGGCCATGCTGCCACCACAACACACACTATCAATCTAACGCTGACACAACACTGAGCCAGTCTTGGCGACATTCATCCACCATCACTTTCAATGACCTGTGTTGACTTGCTGGCCTCCATCAAGACCACACAAGCACAGTTTAAAACACTTGACTGTGGATGTCACCAACACAGTGCGTGTTTGATGTTCGGCCAGTGTTGTAGATGGAGGACCAGCATTTCAGGGAATATTCTACTGTCTCCAGCAGGACGGCTAACTATGACGGCATTGTCGCCCTTACTTAATCATAGTCGCCACGGGTGATAGGGCGACCACCAATTTGTACCCCTGGGTCAAACTGTTCCCATCTAGTGGCTGTTCCGCCTGCCCGTGATCGTGCTGCTCGGAGGAAGCTGATTTTTTTAGCAAATGGGAGACTTGCTCATGAATATATATCGAGGAAAATTTTGTTTAAAAATATTGATTAGAAATTTTGTTCTTCAAACTCTGACTCCCACTTCATCATTTATGTATAAATATTTCGCTAATCAATTTCAAATTTGATTCTGATGGCCAAAATTGGATAGCTTTTCGCTATGTTATGCGAACAAGATATTCCCTCTATATACATGATATACAGCTGATAGTGCTAGTTGTGACTTGATCACCTCACTTTTGTTTGTTGATGCTTTCAGGTGAGAGAATGGACATCCAATATGAGGAAGGAAGACCGCAAGTTAGCCAGGCAAATACAAAGTAAGTGAGTTATAAACAGCACCTTGAGCAGTCAGTCTTTATTTTATCTACATACATGTACCAGTAATTACTTTTCATAATCATGAACATGTTCCTTTAGTTTATTCTGCAATCATACTGCATCTTATAAATTTACACCTTGTCCTGTTAGGTCTATATAGATCTATATTTTTTATAATATTTATGTTTTCAAGCTATTTTCAAATAAAATAGCTTGTCACTGAAATTGATGAAATAGTTCTCCGCACTGCAGTAGACAACTGTGTATCTAATAAATTATTATTAATAATAATAGAACACTTATAAAGCGCCTAAATCTATTATTCATTTTGGGGTAATTTGTGTCTTTTATAAATAGATAAGTTTTCATCATTGAGAGCTGGAAATTGAGTTGGCATTTCCAGCTTGAAATGAATGGAAAATACAATTGGACAATTCAGGAACACAACGGTTTACATGTTTTCGGCCATCTATGTGACAGTTTCGGAGCAACAAGTTGTTGTTTAAACATCTTTCCCCATTATTGCCAACTGCTGTTTTCAAAAGTTATGATCAAGTACTTTTTGATGAAATTGATTGTAATGCCAGTGACAATGAGACTGATGACAATGATGACCTAGAATTCTATGAAAAAAGATATAATAATATAACCAATATCTACAAGGGTTTCTGCCAGGAATGTGTGAATGGGGGGAGGAGTGTTCAAAAGGGGTGGGGGTCTGAGAAAACAGATTCAGAGTTTTAAAAATTCGGGTGCCTAAAATAGCATATTTTAACTGAAATAACAGCAAAATCTGGAATATATTTACCTTTTCTTTGCCAACAAGGGGGGAATATTTCCCCCTGTGGTGCTGAGAGGGGAGATCCTTAATTGATTAAAAACATCTTTACACGGTCCCAGAAGCACAAAGGTTAACTGACAAGAAGTCGAGATGTGTGTTTTCATTATTCTCTGTTAACTATATAGGTATACAGAGAGAGGAGGACAAGATAAAGAAATCTCTAAAAGATGCAGCCAAAAAAGGACAGAAAGATGTGTGCCAAATCTATGCAAAGGAAATAGTGAGGTCAAAGAAAGCCATCAACAGAATATACACTACAAAAGCTAATATCAACTCTGTCATCTACCAAATGAAAAATCAAGAGTGTATGTATCAATATCTGTTAGCCCTTCACATACTGGTTCACATCCTACTAAAATCTTATCCTTTAGAGCACTGAGCCTAGAAATTTAAATTTTCAACCACTCGAAGTTGTGTCTTGCTACCGCGATCCACAGCTTCAAGTGACTAAAAATTAGTTTAATTTTCAAAATCTAGGTTGAAATGTATATGATTATCACAGATTTGAGACATATTTAATTTTTAAAACCTGGTTACACAAGACAATTAAAACATGAGAAAACAATACTATAGCCAGCTGTAGTCGACATCAGTGTGCTAAGGGTTAAGATTAATTTTGTCATTTTTCTCTCTTTTCCATTAGAAAAGCTAAGATGCTCTTAGCTTTTCTAATGGAAAAAGAGAAAACTAAGGTTTGAATCAATAAATCAAGACATTACCGACCATTAATTTCTTGAGCAATGATGATAAATTACACCTAGTATATAGTGGATATGAAAGAATTGAAAGTTGTTTTTACAAACATTGGTATATATACATGATATATCTCGGCTACTGGTGCTTTTTGATATAAAATATTTCTTTTTAGTCCCAATTGCACCACACCTAAGCTAACATTTATTGAGGGGGAATCACAACTATTTGGGACCATCTCTGCACCTTATCAGTTACATCGCACATTCAGAGGGGTAGAACTTCCAAAAGTTTGACAAGATAGCAAAAAATAAATTGCAATTTGTATTTTATTGAATAAATTGATAAATTATACATCATCAGTTTATATGGTTATCTACCATAGCAGTCTACATGTAGTAATAATTCATATTTTTGATAAAATAATTTTCTGGGTGGTAGATTCTAACTTTTTCCATTTTGATTAAATGAACACCTGCCTTGGCATAATAGTCCTAAAGATCTGTATAGGATGCCAGTATAGTGAATAATCTCCTGACTGGTACGAGACGACTGACCTTTGAATACATGATATAAATGTCACACCAGATCACAGTATGGACCTGCCAATTTATATATGTACATCCCCCGCTATGAAAGTGACACATACATACATTTACTAATAATATCTACTGGAACAACAGCCACAGCCAGAGTGCAATAGAATGGCTTCTCAAATAAAGTTTTTGTATGGTACTCTATAAGCAAACTAATGACCCATACTATTGACACATCTAGACAAATATTAAAGTTTTATCAAGTACCGGTACCTATAAAAATTGCACTTTTTTTCAAGTCGTTTATCAATGCAGCATTGAACATTGTGAATTTGAATAATTAAGGAAATCTGTTAATAAAAATGTCAATTTATTGTTAACATTAACAAATTGACTGTGTTGTTGTTCCAGCTGTTATCCGAATATCAGGTGCCATGGAACAGAGTGCTGTAGTCATGAAAGCAATGGGGGATTTAGTGAAAGTGGCCGATGTCAACAAGACAATGATGGAAATGTCCAAAGAAATGATGAAGGTAAGCATAACTGTAGGTAAGCATAATTGTGAGTTACTTGATGGAGGTAAGCATAACTGTGGGTTATTTGATGAAGGTATGCATAACTGGGGGTTATTTGATGAAGGTATGCATAACTGGGGGTTATTTGATAAATGTATGTATAACTGGGAGTTATTTGATGAAGGTAAGCATAACTGTAGGTGATTTGATGAAGGTATGCATAACTGGGGGTTATTTGATGAAGGTAAGCATAACTGGGGGTTACTAGAGTATACAGTGAGACGGGATGCCAGCTGACACTTTCAGCTGTGACCGGCGACCTCATCAGCCTTGCTCTGAGTATGATACACAGTCACCCTACACATCAGACACTGACACCGTCTTCTTTGTTGATACTAATGTCTAGATACTTTCTGCTATATATTTTCCTCCGAGTGACTGGTCTAGGATAACTCCCAGGTATTTCACATTATCTTTGACAGCAACTTCATTTTTTCCACATATGATTATCATGGTGGACTGCTTGCGTATTTTCTTACTTGAACCAATAAGAATACTTTCGGTCTGTCCTAAGGGAATGGATAGCTTATTATCCACTAGCCATTCACTTAGGAAAGTCAGTTCATATCCAGGAGTTTCCTCTATGACAGAAACCTCTACCTGAGACAAATAATGCTTTCAGTCTTCTGAAATCTATTTTTTAAATATAATGAGAACCGAGATTTGGAAAGACCATGCAAACCATTAGCTTTATTCAACAATATGAAGGTTTTTTTGCTTTTTGAAGGCCAGTCATGACCATGCCAGTATAGTTTCCTTTGTTCATGTCGAATCTGATTTGGTCTGTCAGGTGTGTTAAACAAGAATCCTTGAAATAAGAATTCCAAAATCCTGATTGATAATCATACAGAATTTTTTTTAGATCTTAATTAATTTTTCTAACTGTTGATGTACAGTTTTTTCTAGAATTTTTGACATTACAGTTAAAATAGAAGCAGGCCTGTAATTTCCTAGTTGTGAGTTTTTCTTATGAAGAGGAACAACCCTTGCTGTTTTAGTATCATCGGGTATACAGCCTGATTATAAAGAAAAAGTTAAAATATAAGCTATTGCACTAAATATTTGATTTGCCCCATCCTTGAGAAACCTAGCCGACAGCCCATCCCGACCTGTAGTTGAATATTAGGGGATTTTATTATTATAGGCCTAGGCCTACATATTTCACCGCACTATATATATAATCACCTCGTAATAATAATTGCCAAATTGAAGTCAATGGTATTTTAAAATACAGACGAAATTAATCATGATGGGAAGTTTAAATTACGAATACAATGCTAATATTTCTCTACTGCATATGATAAAATTTGATTTCTGTCAACCAGGTAATATTAGTGAGGCTTTAATTTTTGTGAGTTGGACAGATTCCCACATTTAAGAATCTTGCAAATCAGAAATTGCAGGAAATGATCTATAAGTCAAATATATGCCTACTTCAATGAAGGCTCAATAATTAATTAGACCCTCGTCAACTGTGGGCGAACGTGAATCAAAACAATTTAGTAGCAGAAATGCATAATATACAAGCGCATTATTTATGTGTATTTATTGATCGTAATGTACGAGGACAGGTAGTTATGTCTTTCTATTTTCGTGAAAATTATATACAAATTGAATGATGCACGGCTATCAGTAGACAGTTCTGTCCGTCATCCTGCATCCATGTTTGTGCATCATTTCTAATTTTGCCCCAGCATTAGCTACGATGTGTTAGCTAGGATGGCTGGTACTAGTTTCTAATTTTGCCCCAGCATTGGCTATGATGTGTTAGCTAGGATGGCTGGTACTAATTATTATGTGTATAGTGATACCCATAATTACTTGTAACATGGCATTGAGTGGTAACAAATTCCAAAAGCACAATTTTTTGAAAAATTAAACAAACAAATATTACTGTATTTTAGTATGTATCTTTGGTGAAACCAGCTTGGGAACTGTTGCATGTAAACAATAAGATTTAAGAATATCTTACATAAATAAGAACATCGTTAAAGCGACACAATCAGGCTAAAATCATAAAAAAATCAGTATTTTTTATTTTTGCTTCTTAATATGACCATTTGATGTAAACATGTCCATAGACTAGAACTGTGTAAGTTTTTGAAAAAAATTGTGTTGCGCATTTACCAGTTAGAAGAGATATGAAAACAAAATTCCTGTATTTCTTTTTTTTAGTGGTGGATCCAGGATCTGAAGAAAAGGGGCGCCCGAAGTTTCGGGGGTCTGCCCCCACGATTTTTTGGTAAATTTTAGCTAATTTGGGGTACTTTGCTCCCCCCCCCCTTGGATCCGGCATGATTTTGGACATGCATGTTTCTAACTGATGATTTCTTGTTAATTATGGGACTGGTGGGTGGACATTCCGTTCCCAGCAGCAGCATGAGCTTATTCGTCATCAAAGATGTCAGCCCACAGCCAGCGAAATTGTTCCCCAAATAATAGCTTCTTTTGTGATAATGCGGCATAATTGACGCCTTACATTATTACAAAATAATTTGATAATGGTGATTCTATAAGTTCATCACTGCTGTATCTTTAGTTTTCACTTCCTATAAGTAAGATGTTATAAGTCTGTGCGTTTTACTAATAATCGGAGACTATACTTCAGTATTACGGAAGCATGTACCATATCATATCATACAGAATCTGTATCACGTCACCCATATGAGAATACCACGTTATTTAATAATAAATAACACGACATTCTGTCAGAGACTGCAAGCCTCCACCGCGCAATACGGATTGTAATCCTGACCGTCCCCAAAATTTAATGGATTTTTCATAATTTGGCCTGAGACACACCTTTGGTAAAATTTGCGTTCAAATCTGTTCATAACTTTGTAAATAATACTGCTGGCAGACAGACAAATAAACAAGCCAACATGACAAAAAACAAACCTCTTTTTGCTGAGGTAATAACAATAATTTATATGATACAGACAGGCCTCGGAGATCTGTCCTCCGATGTTCCGTCTTCTTCTACATCCGTCTTTGTTTTGACGGGAACGGATCTGCCCAATGTATTTTTGCTTCTATGTTCCGTCATTCCAATGCCCGCCTCCGTCATCAAATTTCGGGGACGAAAGGGTTGAATCAATGAATAAGTGTCCCGTTGTTCTGTCACGTTGTCCGCCTTTTGTCATCAAATCTCGGTGACGAAAGCGTCTTATTGTTCTGTCACCAGATGACGATCAGTCATGCTAATTGTGTGAACGCCACTTGTTTGTATAGTGATTGTGGCATTGCTTATATCCTTTTGAAAACATTTCCCAACGCTGGCTAAATGCACCTAACGCGTAAGGGATTAGTGGGGGCTAATTAGCAAATAAAACCCGGCAAATACATGTTAACGATGTGAACATTGGTTTAATGCTGGGCCACTGCCTTTGACACCGTACCCCCAACAAAGGAGGAACCGCTCGTTCTACATAACACTTCTTGATGGCAGTAATATGATACAGCCCAGCAAACACCAGACGCTCACCCAATGTTGGGCCAGTGTCTGAGACTATGGGTTCACATTGTACCAACATTGGGTGAATTTTTCCTGGGTCAAAGCCAACGTTTCGCACATTGTAACAATGTTCAGTCATAGCCCTACTTAGCACAATGTTTAATTTCGTGTGTATATAGCCGCTAGATAAGCCGATAAAGATTAATTAATTTGACCTTCAATATGTCTGGTTTAGATATCAGTACCGAAATGTTTGATTTTGTCTGTATAGGTATCTAACATTTTTTGTATAGGTATCTAACAATTTATTAATTATTCATGCCGCCATCTACGTTGAGGACATCAATTTCATAGATTAGGCATATACTCTTATTCGTGAATACCTTTTGTTTCGGTTAGCAGGAAGTGTGAACACATATTTGAGCGTTAAATGGTTTACTATTGTGAAAAGAACAGTATGTAAAGCCCAACAATAACAGGAAGACAATAGTCGCACGTCCGGCAACATGAAAGTCGGAGCATAAGCCGAGTAATAACATGCATGGTGCTATACACAGTGAAATGTGTTAGATTTTATCACGGTGATCTGTCAACACCTGAGTTGAGAGATATTGCTTGGAGTCATTTCGATTACCAAATGAAAACATTATTATTCGGTTAAATTGACAATTGAAACAGATTAAAGCAATTATTATTCCTTTGTTATTTTTACTGTGATAAAAAGGTTAAGTGTATAAAAGACACAATAGGCTTATGGTAGTCATTCAGTTTCACCATGGCTTCGAATCCATGCAAACGAGGACGCACTGACCTCAATGGAGGTGAAAAACGAGAAATTTGCGTTTACAAAAACGCTCATGAATTCTAAAGATACGTGCTGTGATATTGCCGCTCATTTTGCCAAACGTGACTAGAAAACAGACATGTGTCACTGACTTTTTCCAAAAATAAAGTCAGAATGTACAAATATTACTTTTAAAAATCATGTAATTATATACTTGAAATAATAAAATCATGCAATTATATATTTAAAATAATAAAATTATATTTGTATCATATTTATGTTCTTATTTTGTTCGCACAACCAATACATGTACTAAAATAAAGTATGAATTATATATATCCTCGGTTCCAACACCGATTGGAGGGGGGTGGGGGAGCTGCTCCGAAACTCTGCCATATTCGAAGTTCCGTCATATTTCTTGGGAACAGATGATGACGGAACATCGAGGTCTCTCTGTAGGTATATTTCAAAGTGAAGGCCCTTTTTCCCGAACGTTTAAAAAATCATATCATAAAATATCAAACCACATCATATCAGAAAGGTTTAGACTACATTTCATCAAATTAATATAATGCACACTACACGAAAAATGGAGGAAATAAACCTGAAGAGACGACAGTCTAGAATAATATTCAAATGGAAATTAGATCTACATAATAAGAGAGTATGAATTAATGGGCCTAATTATATGTGTAGGCCTACATTCTGCATGCTAGTGCACTACACTAGGCCTACACTTAGCCTCATACTCATAGACATAGCCTAGTCTCCTACTCTTTAGCCTATCGGCTATTGCAGGCTATGCTTTGCTAGAGACTAGGCCTATTTTATTGATGTCATTAGAGCTGAGGCCTAACTAACACAGTGATTTCTGACTCAGCCTTCAATTAATTAGGCCCTGTATTTATCGTAAAAACAGGGCCTTATTGAGTTTTTATTGGTGGTTTAAATATCATTGTCTTTGACATAGTTTAGGGCACATGCAGGTTTGTAGATTGTATCACTTTTATGTCTCGTGTACAGGCAAGTTGGTAGATTGTATCTTTTTTATATCTCATGTATCTTTTTTATATCTCAGGGAGGTTTCCAGATGGTATCACTTTTATATATCGAGTACAGGCAGGTTTCTAGATTGTATCTTTTTTATATCTCATGTACAGGGAGGTTTCCAGATGGTATCACTTTTATATATTGCGTACAGGCAGGTTTCTAGATTGTATCATTTTTATGTCTCATGTACAGGCAGGCTTCTAGATTGTATCATTTTCATATCTCATTTACAGGCAGGTTTGTAAATTGTATCCTTTTTGTATCTCGTTTACAGGCAGGTTTGATTGAGGAGATGTTGGAGGATACGATGGAGGGATTTGAGGACCAGGATGAGCTGGAGGATGAAGCACAGGAGGAGGTGGATAAAGTCCTGTGGGAACTCACAGCAGGTCAGAAGAAATGTTCAAGCAATTTCTGCTTACTGAGCAAAATACTTGACCAGAATATGTTTCCAAAATACATTAGAAAATGTATTTTGTGTAATGTATTCAGATATTTTTCTTTTATGTAAAATCAGGCTAAATTTTTTACTCAATGCTTGGGAACCTACCTAGTTGATAAATAAAGGGTCACTTGTTGGTAATTCTGCATATCACTATATTTTCAGAATCCATGTAACATAGTCTATTTTTTTTTAATCAATTAAAGCTCCCTCCTTTGTGATGAGTATGTAGTCTAATGTAAATATGTAAAAAAAATTTTGGATTTGTTCTCAGTTATTGAATTTTTTGCAGTCACTTTCAAGTGTTGTATGTCGCTTCAAATGCCATGTAAACTTAAAAGTGTCAGCAACTTACTTTGATATTTGAGTCTCATCACATATGGATCACATTTAGAGAAACATAGGATGGGTTTATTGTTTTTTACCTGGAAAGTGTAACCTTTAAATTTGTCATTTGAAATTTTCACCCACCAATTTTATGTTGAGTCTCGCTACCACGTGCCACAACATTAAGTGGGTGCAGCTATTCAAGTCAGAGATGTAAATCACCTTTAGAAATTTGCTGAAATTTTTTTTATGAATAATAACATGTTCAAATCATTTTTTTTCATAAATTTATTTTTCCCCAAAATCTGATTAGAGTGACTGATTGAATAATTTTTAATTTTGTGGATACCCAGTACATCCCAGAGCAGCATAATATACCCTGAAGTTTTGAGTGATGAGTATTCTGTCAGCTAGGAAATTTGTCATACATAATTGTGACATGAATAATTTAAAATTTATGTTATTTTTCATATTGCAATTACTAAAGGTGTAGAACAATTTTCAATAATAAATTATAGACAAACATTGTATTCATTGACTATGATATCCAGTAGTAATCTGAAATTACACATAAATACAAAATGTCATGTTAACATACAGATTTAAAAGGTTAAGATAAAGCACACTATAAACAAGTAAAAGCTGTGAATTTTTCCACATGCATATTTACTACTCGATCAGTATATTTACTACGTAAACTAATAACTAGTGTTACTATTGCATCCTTTGCCACTCACCAATTATTGAAAAACCTTCTACACTTATTTGATTGACAGGTCACAATACAAATAAGTACAGCTCGTTTCATAATCATGATAATAAAAATCACTTATATGATATGCACAATTGCATTTTAGTTACTTTTATATTTTGGATGCATAATTTTCAAGGCAGTTATTATTTCTGTACCTCTCACATGATTCACACCAAATGTGATGTCACTAGAATTGATATTGAATAATATATTTTGTAGTAGATGCTTGGTTTAGCCAATACCAGGGTAATTCAGTTAGGAAGATGTTAAAATTTCCTTAATCATTAGCATTTTTTCTGTGTTTATCAGGAGCACTTGGAGATGCACCCGCCGCAGTTAAAGATTCATTGCCCGCTCAAGAACAAGAGGAGGCGCCCGCTGAAGCCAGCGCCTTGGTTGATGAAGACATCTCAGACATGCAGGACAGACTGCAGGCGTTACGAAGTTGAATTCATCCACTTGACAGATACTGTTCATGCAATTATGTACAGAAATTGAGTTTTGTACGAAAATATTATATATACTCTGTTAATCATGTTGTCAACTTGGGACTGAAGGGACATGATCTTGACCTCCAACAGACGTAGTGTGATTATGTGCCACCCACCTGAGTGACACATGACACTCTGGCTACTGGCTGTTCAGATATGTCCCTTTTAGCACAAGGGATGATATATTGTTTATTTATTATGTAAGTTTGAACTACTCGACTGTTAGTCCAATTTATCATCTATATATACCGGGATATAATCCATTTTTTGGATACTTTTTTAAAATGAAATTATCCCAATATTGTCATCCTTAAGGTATTTTTACAAAATGTCTCCAATCTCTTGTAAATCATTTTCACATGTTAATATGAGTGAATTGATATTTTTAGGCGTTGTTTTGCTGATGTTCAGTTGGCCATGAAAGAAAATAGTATATTTCAAGATAATATGCACAATTTGCGTAGATCCGACACAATCTCTGCAATTATTTTGGAACATTTGAAAATTTCCAAAAACTTTTATCTCTGTAAAGAATTTGATTATATAATCTAAGAGCAATGAACTTTAACATGGTACCAATCGGTAAAATAAGACAACTTTCTAACAGTCTTGATTTCGCACTCAACACTTTATCGTACAGTGTCATTCTTTATATTTTTCTTCTCTATTGAATGATCCACACTAATTTCAGTTCAACTTTAGTTAACATTTAAGCCACTTCAACTGCAGTACTGGTCTATGATTAACATAAGCCACTCATTATGGCTTATTTTGTCTGGTTGGCTAAAATATTGATGACTTATACCAGTGTACAGTGCATGGGCAACTAAGTTATATGGCATCACACATAGATAATACAGCAATGATCTCATCTATGGTGTGTGAGCAATCTAGTTGTTAAAGAATTAGCCCATTTGGGTTTCAACACTATAACAGCCTCAGGCTTATGACTTGTGTTTGCAAGGTTTTTGATGGCAACTCCCTGTGACATACTAGACTTTGAGACATGTAGTGCTACAGATAGTATACTCTACAAAAAATAAGTTTTAATCTATATATCATTTAATATCTTGGTATATCTTGCAGATGTGTTAAAATAGTTCCCCTAATGTTGTGGGAAAGTTTATTTTCCAATAGGAGCAAAATGTGGTAAGAGAATTACCTGTGCTACAAATAGTGCCCTGCAGAGACAAACAATTATAACTGCTTAGTCCATTATGTTTTTTCTCTGTTTTAGATGAGCGTGCACATTAGATTAATGTTGCGCATCACAAAAAACCCATTAATTTCTTCCTGCTCAGCGTGCAGAATAGAAACATCCCAATTAAAAAAAAAATCATCTAAGGAGCTCCAGCTATGTTTTTATTTGGGTTTTTTTTTCATCGCCCGCAATAACTTTCTAAAAAATTGGTCCAATGTTTTTTATTTTGTCGCCCTTATTACGAGAACTTTTTCCAGAAATTGATGCAGATTTTTTTTCAAGAAATGGGTCAGAAATTTTTTTTCCCTAACTGATTCGTTGTCAGTTATTGATTTTTTTGCAGCCCCTTTCAAGTGTTGTATGTCGCTTCAAATGCCATGTGAAACTTAAAAGTGCCTACAACTTACTTTGATATTTGAGTCTCATTACACAGGTGACATGCATATTATACCAAATTGAAGCGTAATTTAGTATCATATATGGATCCAATAACAGACTCGGCATTTAACCAGTATTTGTTAAAATTTTTGAGTAACAGCAGTTGATTTTTAATACAGATAGTTCCCACGTATTGCCAATTTCATAGTGTATTGACAATAATTTTTCAAGTAATCATTAACCTTTACAGCGCGGGGATCGACTTTAGACGTCAGTATGAGTATGCTAATGGCTACTGTTGTGTGGTATTTAGCGTCGATAAAAATATTTGCAAGATGCCAGTACAAAACTTGCTGTCTGCTATAGCACCTCAGTTCAAGGTGAATATATTTGCCAATTTTATAATATGACCATTTGTAATATCTAAAATGCAACCTATTTTGTACGTCCTTATTGCGATGGAATATAGCATTTCTTACTCAATAAATTGTATGTAAACTATGCTATATGTTGTATGAATCTGTCGAGTGAGAAAGGCTTTTGACTTTGATACTGCATAAAAGCTTTCTATTCCAAGATGACCTTATATACTAACCCTTTGCCTATTCATGTCGTCATTTTGATTTGTGTTTAATATTGCACATTATGGCTCTTTTTAGGCTCGTCTCTGACTACAATTTAGCCTGAGCTGAGCTGATAAAAGAACTATTCGACCCCTTGGATGTGAAAGGGTGTATCTGCCACATCGTCAAGTGAAAGATACACCCTTTCATATCCAAGGACATATTGACAACACATGTTCTGTTCAATTGTAAATTATTAGGACAAATTAGAACTATTTGGTAAATATATTGTTCACATATATGCGTCGCCAGCAGGTAATGGGTTAAGCAAAAATAATAATAAAATTCTGTTCACATATATATGACTTTGCAATCTTGAGTTATCGACGCCTTAACAATTGTATCTGTAATTGTCTAAAGGCAAATTATAACTTTCAGGCAAAGTTTTATTCTCTTATGCTTTCAACATTTTAGGGAATATACTAATTTATTCTCAAGCACTTTTGCCATATATATTCACAATGGCCAGGGCCTTTTTTGAATGAATAATCAATTCATTTAACATACAATTGAAAAAAAATCTTAGAATCCAGAGTAAGATATTATCAACCATAGCTGAGATATTCTGCTCAGGTTTATTAACCTTGAAACTCTAGATTAGTAGATTAAAATTTTCACCCATACTTGATGTGGTGTCTCGCTACCCTGAATCACAACTTCAAGTTGGTGAAAAATATTTAAATTTGTACAATAAGAAAAAAAACATTTGCAAATCTAGCAAATTGAATGTTCATTTTTTCTCAAATTTTCTTGCTTAAAGGACATATTTAACCCTTTATCCGCCAAATTATTCAATCTGAATTTTCACCCGCTTGAAGTTGTGTCTCGCTGACGCGATCCACCACTTCAAGTGAGTGAAAATTATTCAGATTTGGCAAAATAGAGGTCAACTGTTTTCAAATATTGCTTATTGATGTCACATTTTTATCTTTGTCACATGTTTAAAAGGTGGTACTTAATGTGCTAATAAAAAATGAAATCCCGAATATATGCAACTCCGGCAGTTAAAGGGTTAAAGGTTGAAAACAGCACTTTAAGGGTTAAGATTTCAGACTATTTTTATTCAACTTCAGTTGTGAATTGCGCCAGAAAATAAGAAATAACCTGGTGCTGAGAGGTTTAATAATAATATTGATATCCCATTGGTATTATTATCTCTAGCAAAGAAACCATAACATAGCGTGAATTTATTGGTTGCTCACTGTCTGCAATGTTACCCAACACTAATCATTTTGTGTTAGCTGTACAGTTATAATGTGTATTCATGTTGCATGTTACACGTGTCATTTAAGCACACAGCATTTAGACCAATATTATGTTACCTGGGATACCGTTAATTTCACCAACTTCTATTTTTTGTATGACTAGGATAAATCATAATGTGTATCCTTATGTCCCACTTATCATTATGCTGTGTGCATGTATGTGTATGTCAGATTTTTCTGTTGATCATGTATGTCCTGGTGATAGGTATTGATCAATACCCACCATACCTGTTTATTGTTATTTTCATGCATCAATCCTCTGCATAAATCCTCTTTATTTTTTTTTGTTTTTTTTAGCTTCAGCTATTTATTAGTTTGGTTATCTGTAAGCTGTCGTTGTTGTCTTTAATATGTTTGAAGTATACACCATCACACAGTATAAATATTTATCATTGTTATCGGTTTAGATTTTTATTTTAATCTGGCAGCAGTCCTGTATACACAATGTAAAATGTATGTATAATGCTTTCAGGCTCCTTTCAAACTAAATGAAATTGATAAATTATTCTGTGGTAGATGATCATATAATTATATAGTCCTAACTAAATTTGGGATTCAGCTTTTTCATCATTGAAACTGTAATTGCATTTGCAATTCCATATTTAACTGGATGAAAAATAGTAACACCCTTGCAGCCAAAGTGCTAATCTTATTGACAAGCTATATAAAATGTTCCGACACCACCACAATTATCATTTACGGTATGTTGCGCTTTTTTTAATACATAGTATACTGTAGATCCGGTAATTTCTGCGTGTGTAAATTTTAGCGAATCTCTAATTTTGGGACTTTTCACGAAGTTTAAAATTCACGAATTTTCATTCTTCTTAAGTGGCGCTATTATAATATTGATTTCTTAATTCGCGAATTTGTCCTCCTCCCGAAATTCGCGAAAATTAAAACCTCGTGAATATTACCAGATCTACAGTATACACAATTGAAGTTGTATCAATTTGTTTTTCAATAAATATTTTTCTTATCCCATATCAGTGCGATTCTGACTTAGTTCATGAATTGGATGCACACCCTTTTTAATGCTCATCCACTGCCTTTAAAAGTATTAATTTTACAACGCTTTTTTTCGGTATATAATTGAGTGAAATATACAAGCATTACAACAATTATCTTCAGCACTTCAGTATCTACATTTTGAAAAAAAAAAATTTAAAAATCATTACTCTCTTTGAAAAATAATAATTGTTGCACTTTATCATATGAGCTGTAATATTTTCATGTTCATTTGTATTACTGTACATAATTGCTGTCACATAAATGTTAGATTTTCACTCTGTATGTTGTTTACTTTTACATATTTATACTTCTAATATTTTGTTCTACATTGTAGGCCCCTTTTTTTTGGGGGGGGGGGGGTGCATTACTACAAAAAAAGCGCTGAAATGATCATGTATATTATATACAATCTGTATCCGGGATAAATTGTCATTTAATAGGGGTTTAGGCAGGCATTGCAGACACAATTTCCAGATTTTCAAAAATAAAAATTTTGTTCTTGCCAATTTAATCAATTTTAGGCAATGGGAAAAACATAATTTCTTAAGGTTTTATCGGAACGGAATGAATTAAACACCGATGTTGCACCTATATATGTACCATGTACTGCTAAAGCCGTATATATACACGTTTCCTAACATTATTAAAACAGAAAAAATGCTCCGAAAGTGACAAAAATGGTTCTGCTATATCTTCAAATAACCAAATTATACAATGGAGATATCTATTTTCCACGAACACAAAAACTTTTCCCAACTGGAATTCTCTTCATATTTTCTTTAAATGTGATATGTGAGTTGCTGCAGCAATTTCCAGCTACACATAAACAAACATGACCCAATTTTCACAATACACTGGTCAGAGAATTCAAGTTTCATTAAAATTTAATTGGGTAAACCCTAAGTTGTCTAATTGAAAATTGTATCCACTTTAATTACTATAAGCTTTTTTTTGTATATTTAAAATCGGATGCCACGTATTTAAAACAAACAGTTTTCTAATTGAAGACAAGTTACACCTACAGGAAGTGTTAATTAATGGGCATTAAAAAGAGTAAAATGAATTGGTGAGCATTTAATTTAATTTTCCACGTGCTTAATTACTTAATAGGGCCTACTGTCTACATACGTACTTGTGGTGGTATTAGTTATTTGACATTGTTGTATTTTGTGCCTGTAGTGCACGTCCAAGTTATCTTACTAATGGTCTTGATGCGACCAAAAAGTTATATTTTGTACCATGCCGTGAGCTATACTGATGCGATTTATTAAAATGCATTTATTTGTAAAATGATCATCATTATGTAACTAGTGACCCGTACACTACTTAGATCTGTATATGCAGGGATAGAAATGTTATTGTTCTGTGTACAAATATACTATCATCCCCACACATGGGTTTGTTATCATAGCTAAATTATCAGCTACTGCAAGAAGCCAAATAAATGTATTTGTCTCTACTTTTGGGCTGCTTCAGTATTTCTTCTGCGAATTTAACACTGTCTTGTCAAGCCCGTATGTAGACGTTTTCAGGCAAATTCCAGACAAATTTCTAATAATTCAAACCTCGAGATGAAGTTCAATATGTTTTTAAATAGAGGTCATTTTTATATCACGTGAACATGAAAATTGCTTCAGCAGTATATGTTCCAGCTTCTAATGAATGAATAATACTAACTGACAATTCAGCAGCTGCAGGGTTAAAATATAATATATCATTCTATCGCAAGAACCAGAGTTTACTTTTTTGGCGAACAACATGATTAATTGCGGAAGGTACGAAGTAGCTTTTCATATTTTTCATGTTCAGCAAATCGTAGATGGACTGGAATATTGAAGTAGGCAACCTGGCCCACGTTTTGCTTGGCAGCCATGATTGTCTGAGTAATTTTCCCCAGCGAATATTTGTATGTTGCGAGATTAAGCATTAAATAGAATTGTGGACAACTATTATTTAAGCGTATGTTAATATGTGGTCGGGTGAAATTATCACCTGATAAAACTCACTTCCACCCTGAACCTGGTTTTACTGGACTGTGTTGTACCTTTTTTTCGCAGTTCATGTAACGTTAAGTTTGTCCGTTGTGTGCCAGTATAGACATACTCTTGATGCAGATAGTTTCTGTGTCACAATTGTTCTACATTCTACAGGAATAACTGTTGATAATTAAAGTACATGTACTGTCAATTGTCAAATAGTCAATTGACTAATTAAATGGAGTTTCACTGGACGCCACATAGTCCTCTCCCTGACATAAAGACCCCTGAGGGCGGGGGCCCTAGGGTAGTGGTTAGCACCGCTGCCTTTCACGCCAGAGTTCGGGGTTCGGTTCCCGGTCTCGGCGGTTTGAAAGAAACAAAAAATGTTTCTTCCCCCTCCACGTGTGAAAGTCAAAGTTGTGGGGAGCCTCACTGACCGAGAGGTAGCGTGCTCGACCTCAGACCGCCAGGGCTTGAATTTCGAATCCTGTGTTTGGAGGACAGTGTCATCTCATTCGCCATCCTCAGGCGGTTCTCATGGCCCAGTGTATCCTTTATGTGCCAAGTCTCAATATAACCAAGTCTCAAAATAACTCTCTTGTAATAAGGGACAGACCACTTGAGCCCCAAAAATGCTTTGTCAACCACAATTATAATGTAGTTGGTGCCCAATTGATTAGCAGCCTGTATGCATGTTGAAATTGTGTATTCAGAGTATCGTAGCTGTGTGCTGGATTATTTAGCATTGGCATATAACCAACCTCTGTTTTAACCTCCAGGAGACTGGTTCATCGTTGTCCAATTACTATTTTTCGATTGAGATCTCAGGTGGGATGTTTGTTAGATTCTTGACAAAATAAATGCCACATTGATTGCCCTTGATTTATACTCTTCAGTGTCATCCACATTGAATATGTCTAAATTCACATGGAAATATATTCAGCTGGATGGTATTTGATGATAGGGGTGGTCACCTCCTGAACGGTATATTTAATGTCTTCCGAGAGAAGCACATTACATCATCCTCTGGTACTTAAATACCAGGTCATTCCTGGTATACTGCATGTTTGTGTTCCGAGGTACCCTGTGTGTCCAGCTGTTGAGGACTAACCTTCTAGAGTATTTTCCGCCATTGATGTATCGGCCAGCGTTTGCTGATAAGTCATAGGCCTACATTCTGTCAACTGGTGCACAGTAAGATCCACATTTGTTTAGGTGGAATAGATACATCAATATTCCTGATCTGGTGGGTATTCTAATAGCGACGAATACAGGGAAACAGTTATTTTGAATCGGCACTCGATCTACAGAACCAGAAATAGTTTAAAATGTTGAGAATTCCATTGCAAATTTGTTCTCACATTAAGTCAATATATTAACAAAACGCAACCAGGCTACGATAAATATTGTATTTTATCATTGATTAAAAAAAATGTACAACCCATAAACAATTTTTATGGGCACCATCGGATTTCTCATGCCCTAAAATATCGTGGCTCTATCCATGCTGAAACTCAAGCTATGGCCCAATACGTGATTTTGTATGTTTTAGTGGCGGCCATTTTGAAAATTGCCGCAAATATGTAGTCTATCCCGACAAAATGTTAATGGAATCTCTCTTAGCTGTTGGGGGAGGTCTAAGAAGTAAAAAAACTTGGTATCAGACTGTCCTGGGGGAGGGGGTGCACTGTAGCCTCATCAGGCCCATGAACTAGTGTATTTTTAGCGCTAGATATATATGAATTAGAGGTGTTATTTTGAATCGCGAAATTGACCTACTAAAATATCAATTTATGTAGGTTCCCTACATTGGGTCAGTATATTCTCCAAACACGACCAGTCTATGTGACTATGTGACCCATGGTGTGCAGCTTAGTTCATGTTTAAAATTTCAGAATACCATTGGGTTTGCATATAAAACATTATGCATGCCAATAAATACAGCATATATGTAAAAATTAAACTCCAACACGACCTTGAGATACCAACCTAAAATGTTGACAAAGTATTTTTAACAACTCTGAAATCCCGTTTCAACAGATGGCAAAAAAGCACTTCGTTACATTTCTGTCTTTATGTTTTTGGGGAACACGGGGAATGTTATGTATAGATTAGGAAATGATTTGTAAACTTGTCAGTGACGTCATATAATGGTATTTACCCATAGAGAAAAAGTAACAGGCAAGTGAATTTAAGCCCCTGTGACTTTTAGCCCCACCCTCCCCTACACCCTGGTCATTTTTCATTGGAAGTTATAGTCAGGCAGATTAGCATAACAATCGTGCAAATCCGGGGGAAAGTGCCAAATAAATTTGGCAGGAAGTTTGTGTTTAGTACCTAGAAGAGCATCAAGTGTGGACCCAATTGGACCTATCAACATGACGGCCATCCCGCTTCCTGAAAAATGAAACTTTTGAATCAATTGTCGTAGAATGTTGTGTGATACCTCTTTTTGTAGGTTTTAGAATAGGCCTATGAGGAATCCATTTATGGGGTTATTTTAATGATAACTGGTCAAGGTCACGGGTTTATCAAGGTCATCTGTCAGTTTAAATGAGCGAAGAGAAATATATGCTTATCCATGTAACCTTGTTACTATTTCTAGCACATGACATTTTACATCCACAGCGAATGAGAAATGAGCAAGCCTAGTATCGGAGAGGGGAGTCCAGAAAGGAGCCAGTGTTTTTCCAAGTAGTGCAGCCTCGTGAGTTGTTGGACATGATTCACTATAGTAGAACAACAAACCGTTCCAAGGTGGTCATGCGCTCGCCCTCTATATTAAGGTAAAGGAATTATGGTTATTGTTGATAGACAGCATTGTTTCAGTTAGGTCTGTGAAACCCATTCAGTTTGTCCAGTTTTCCAGACAGTTCTTCCCGATGCCAAATAATTGGCTGATAGAATCACACCCAGTAAATGCGGGAAACAGTGTAAATGTAGGCTACGACTTGTGTCTCGGTCTCGCATCACACTCAGCTGATATAATTATAATGATAACTTTTTTTATTTCGAAAGATATCAACACTCCTGATACAGTCCCAGGGCGAATTTTTACGATTTAGTACCAATTGGGGTGACTAAACTTTGTTTTTCAGTTAGATACATATATGAGGGGTCTAAAAAAGTATGATGGCCCTTTCAGAACGGTAGCTTGAGGGCAGTATTCTCAGTTTTAAAGAGGGGGGGGGGGTCAAGGAATACGTTTTTGATGTTTTAGAAATGATTTAACCAATATTTCACCGACAAATCCAAGATGGCCGCCAATTTTAGGCTGTATTTCTTCACTCTATGATATAACTAGTTTACTTCAAATAATACGTATCTATATTTTCCCACTGAATAAAAAGAGACACCAATTATAAATACATTAATGATAACAGGGTTCATTTCTTTAGACGTTTCAGATTAGATACGTTGTAATCATGGTAATAGTGGTATGTTATTTTGTGGTTGTTAAGTGATTGGGCCAAACCAAAATTTAATACAATTGGGGGTGACTAGAAAAAGCTACTCTAGATGGTTTCGGATGCCTTAGACATGAACAAAACTGTATGATGACCTTTTCAGAACAATAGCTTAACCCTTAAAGCGCTGAAATATGTTTGCTTAAGCCACGGAGATTTTTGGGGTTTTGAAATCATCATAAATGTCTTAGTTATCTCTTTTCGATTAATTTGAATACATATGTACCTACGGCTATTATAAAACAAAATAATTCCATCAGTGTGGGGACCGTTTTTGTACGCCAGAATTTAACATCTACAAACGTCAGATTCTGACGTTTAAAGATGGCCCCGCGCTGAAAGGGTTAAGGAATTTATGAGATATTTTGTATTTCGGAGAAAAAAACATACTTTCGAAATCTCGATATTTTAAATGAAATATCTAACGAAATATTATACATTTCATATGATAAAAAATAGCTTTAGCTGTACTTGAAGTGTAATTTAGACTGGTAAAATGGTAGCACATATTTGTCCATTTTATCTATTCAGAGCACGTTACGTCAGTCACAACATCACTTCCTCAACTCACATATCAACATTTTTCTTTTTAATGTAGGGCGTGGACCCTGCTGTTTGGTGCAGGTACTTCTCCCACTCTGGCATCCATGTTTTGAAGAAACTCGCTTGTAAGCATTCAGTATTGTGAGGAGACTCCATCAAGGATCTTAAGGAAAACATCTGCCATGAGAGCATGAGTATAATTCTACTTAATCCTTCATGTATTCGAGTTGTAAAACTATTTCACGAAATCATTGATTCACTGCGTAAGAATTGTGGTCCCTTAACGGCATTCTGGACGTCATATCCGACCTTGTTAGTCCAAGAGCTAGTTTTTGTAGGGGCTTTATTTAGTGAGTTCGTTCAACCGGCGTAGTATCTACAATCTGAATTGACAGAATGGTAGAATGGACCTTCGGCAACAGCCCCAGGTACTATGTACAAACAAATTGTGGTATCAGTTTTTTTGTACAGCCCATTTTCTAACATAGGGGGTGTTTTTCGCTATAATCATCAAAGTGGAGGTCAAGTTCGTAAAATAGCCATATCTTTGCAATGAATGGATCAATTCTTACACTTTTGATATCATTATACTCAGTATTACCTTATCTAATGTTCGGGTCCGTCTGGCCTTATGTAAGATTGTGTATTGTGAGAATATAACAACTTATATCAAGTCAAATCTCAGTAGTAAATACGCTATCGATTTTTTTCTTAAATCTTTAAAAGAAATGAAACCATGTTCCCATGGGTGTAACTTTAATGGGACTGAGCTCACTTGATGCTGCGTACGGTCCTGGTTATTTTTGTTATATTCTAGTGGTCATTGAGACCACCCAAACCTGTTTAGATGTAGGGGGTGGAGATACGCAAGCGTCTTTCGTTGCTTTTCTAATTTACCAATGTACACATGGAAATGCAATATATGTTCTTAGTTAGTTTCATTATTCTGAATTTAAATAAATTACACATCTCCAATGACCAATTATTATTTCTTAAAGACCCTGTGAAGTGATTTCAGTTCATCAATATAATTAAAGTATATATCACAAAGGACACATAACTTAGCAGATTATTTTAATCCACTAATTATCAGTTATTTTCAAAAATAAAAAATGTGCAATTTTTTGGGGCTGGGCGGATCTCCCACCTCATGACTTCACACACAAAAACCGCCCATTATTGAATCTGATTTAACATTGAAACTGCAACTTTTGCAGTTCTAGTCTATGGACATGCTTACATCATATGGTCATATTATTAGGCTAAAATAAAATCACCGATTTTTTGATGATTTTTAACCTGTGTCCCTTTAAGTGCTAGTGCCAAGATATGTAAGCCCTACTTTAGATTATACACAAACTGACATTTACTTATCCTTCACCATCAATATCAGTAGCAGTCTGTGTACATTTACTTCTGCATATGGATTCACCTTGACAGTTGCAGAAGGTTGTACAGAGTAACTTGGTTACTGAGCAACTACATTGGACATGGATTTGCAGAAGAACATCCACAATTAATTAATTCTAAAACCACGGAGATACGAGAGGAACATTTTTAGTTGGGGAAGTGATTTTGTTGGTTCGTATTTAGTCCATCCATGTTTTATTGGATCAAGTAGAAGTGCCTGATCGTTTCTATTCCTGCTCATTCTTCCAGATTGAAACCTGTATGATATGTGTTCTTTTTATATTTTCATGAAATGCTGCTGTCGTTGGTGGGATAGATTTAAGTTCTGGTGCTGCCTTAGCTTTGCCAATTGTCTTTGCCCATACTTCACGCCGGACATGTTTTTTTATTTTGACTAGCATAACATGCACCCATAATAAACTCATTATCCCCAGCAAACACTTTCATATATATCATCTCTTGAATAGTTCTAGATGAGGCAAGTGGTCCATCATGCAATGACTTAATGACTTTCACTTTACGAATGCCAAACATTTGTGCCACCGTGAGCTGCTAAGAGGTGTGGAACGGTGTCAACATTGCTTGTCCAGTTGCACCAATGTCCACTGCTTTCCTGTCATGACTTGTTCCTAACATCACTACATTGTAGGTAAATTATATTCCAAATAATAATGTAGTAGAAGAACAAAGACATCAGTGTCATTACAAATGATCGTGATGTTTTGTGTTTCAGATGTGATGCTTTGGGATAGATGCTTCACAATATTTACGTCTGCTTGTTCATGGGCAGTTTGAAGATATTTACTACACTGGTAGGCCCTATATCATTTTGCTTATATGTCTTCTTGTGTTGTACTCCAGACTCTATAAGCTCTCGGCATATTATATCAATAAGCTGCACTGCAATATATTGATATATTGATACCAAAAAAATTGCATAGCTAATTTGCATACAAATACATAGGATCATATTTTTAGGTATTTAAAGTGATTTCATCGTGCTCTCTGACCCAGAAAACATGGCAATAGGGATATCAGACGAAGATTTCCAGTGAATAGTTACAAAGTTATGCAGAAAACAAGAGTTTTCAATAATGGCGACACCTCATTTGCATAAACGTCAATTAAAAAAAATTGCTCAATGGTGCCAGATGAGTATCACTCGGAGTTATAGTCTAGAGATGCTGTAGATATGTGGGGATAGCGTTTCATCCATTCGGAACTGCTCGGGTTTACGACCTCTGACGAGTGGCCGTGCCCACGCAGCCTCGCTCTGGATAGCCTCTGCCGCCAAGCGAACGCGCGTCCAACCGAGCGTGCTTCACTTATGTCGCAGCCACTGAGTCGAACGGACACTTCGTCTCGACTGCAGGGCCAAGCCGCATGGCGTTAGGTCGTCGTACTCCGCTCGGGGATTGTGTGCACTATAGAATGTCTAGACTACAATAAACAGAGAATGAACAGAAGAATGAATTAGGAGGAGTTATTTATTCCCGTCGTCCCGACGGAAGAGTTGATGGAAATATGGAGGAGCAAAGCCCTTCTATATTACTATATTGGTGACCCGACAGTGAATCGAATACGTCCTTTGTTGTTTTGACAGCCTGGAGTCAGCAACTGCAGACACACGACACGAACCCTTCTCTCGGCTGTGAAAGTTCAACGTCTGATTTTTTAGTGTCATTGACACTGTCACCACTTCTATATTACCATATTGGTGACCCACGACGTCGAAACGTACTCGCAACCTTCTGCCAGCATATTGTTTTCACAAAGCAACCACATGACGGTGCAAAACCACTGGTTTTGAGCCAGCCCAGGATAGTTTTAAAATTGGGGGATTTTTTAAAAAATGAAACATAATTTTTTTACAAGGTACGTGATGGTTGTAGGTCATTATTAAATAATGCCAGTTAGGTTAGTTAGAAAGGTTATTTGAAGAGAGGTACCCACGCTTTCGCGGAAAACTATAAAAAACACCAAAAACATTGGGTGGACTCTACTGCACGCTTCAGCATGAAATTAGCATTTGACTGCAGGACTTTTTTAGGAGCATTATTAACAGTAGAATTAACATTTTCAATATCCGTTGAACCTGTGGTAAATGAATCCTCTAATGATGAATACAGTGTGTTACGTTTAAAGTATACAGTTATAATTGAGTGGCATGGGCGGTTGACATCTATCTCCGATGAGGCCTACAAGATCATGCTGGTCAATTAAATCATGGACGGTTTGAACCTTACAAGATATACACTGTGCCAAATTAATAAGTGGTGTTAATATATAATCCACAAGAGACTTACCACGTGACGACAGAAAGGTGTAATAATCATACTCGGGTGTAATTCCCCCGTTCACTGTACATAACTGCAAATCACGCAGAAAATCAACAAATACGTATCCTCTTGGATTCTTTACGTAATCTATTACAATACGTTTAATAATATCAGCAATGCCTTCAATAACGTCATTGTATTTGCCAATTCTAGCATTAAAATCGCCAAGAAGAAAAGTAGTATCGGCATAGCTACATGAACATAACTTTGTAATTAAGTGTGCAAAAAATTGTGTGTTGTTTCTACTCCATGAAGAATTTTCTGGTGATAAATAGCAGACCACGATTACAAAAGTATAGTCTGTGTATTTATGTTTAAAATCTACAGACAAAATGCCATCAACACTTGTGTCCAAAATGTGCGTATTGTATTCGTGTAATATACTATTCTTAATCGTTAAATCTATACCACCTGATGGCTTTGGCGCTTTTACGTGGCACCGAGATAATTGGAGATTATTGAAGATGTAGGTGCTATTGAAGTTGGATTGATTGATTGATTGATTGATTGATTGATTGATTGATTGATTGATTGATTGATTGATTGATTGATTGATTGATTGATTGAAAGCGCGGTAGCGACCAATTGTTTAACCGTAAAAAATCGTCCAAATAAAATGACACACCACGTTCAAAGTCGTGTCAAGGAGAACATGGAGAAAAAACACATTTCAAAAATATTGAAAATTCTTTGAGCTTTGTCACAAACAAGGTGCGAACATTAAGCCGCGTTTACGGCCAAGTTTTTGGCTATGCCAACACGCTAGACTGTGAGATGAACCACTTTTAATTACGTGTCTGAGCCCAAAAGGTTTGAAGATTGTTTCTAACTCAGAATTTCATGCTGATTCTGAAAACCCATTTCTTAAATGCCGCAGACGCTGCGTTTTTTCAAAAAATAGCATTTTATGACTTTTTTGCGTGTTTTTTATATAAAAATTGTAAAATCATTATTTTAACCCATGACACTGTTTAAATGTATAGACTACATAAGCACATGTGGTGCCAAATTAAACTGTCTGACACATGTGATCCAATAATAAGACAAAAACATATGTTTTTAACCCTTTAAGCGCTAGGACGGACTTTAGACGTCAGAATCTTCGCACTGAAATATTGTAAATATTTATCGTATTACATTTAGGTATTCAAATGTAAAAGAGTTTACTAAGACATTAATTACAACGTCAAATTGAAAAAAAAACTTTAGTCTCCATAGTTTATGCAAAAATATTTCAGCATCTTAAGGGTTAAAATAAATCATCAAACGTAGTACAAATTTGCATAAATTGTGAGTTAACTGTATAAGTTATCCTTATGTTCTTATTGTTTGCCTTATCTCTGTTGTGATATTGTGCTAATCAATGTCATGCAGATGAAAATCACAATCATTTATATAATTCAACCCTTTCAGCGTTGGGACAAACTTTGGACGGCAGAATCGAATTTTAGTCCATGACACCTTTCAAAATAATCTACATGGGCATCTACGCTACCAAATTAAACTTATTGACCAACACATTACGATTATCATATACACAAGGATTTTAGGATATACAGTATATAACAATATAATATTTACGTTTAGTTGAACAATGTTTTATTTTTTTCCTCTCAATCTAAACAGAAATATTGAAAGTCAATTATTATATCATTGTTTATCTTTCTATTGGCATTAGTAGTCTATCATGCACATTTATAACAGTCTTCATATCTCGTCTCTTTTGAGTTAGAATTAGGTGCTAAACTGCCACTTTGAAAAGTGGCAGTTGAGCACCTTCTAACTCCAAGTGTACGATTTATTGTTGTTTTAACACTTAGAAGACTTGTTTCAGACGAAAATAAAAGTAAACGTAGATAGCTGTATGCATTGTAATAAAGATTGATATTTATATACTGGTCTGAATTAGATTTTTAGTCACTATCATTATCATATTCATCATCTGATGAGTAATAGAGCTCATCATCACCCTCATCGTCACCCAGAAACCATCCATTTCTAATTGTACTATATTGCATGGGCTCTGGCGACAATGCATTTTTCCAGATTGAAATCACAAGATTAGTACGTTTATTTTTTCTAGCAGTAGGCCTACTGAGCTACTAGGGGGAAATGAGCTGGGATTTGTTCCCTTGATTTTATAAATTGGTTGGACTCGCTTTTCGGTGCAAAATAGTGATTAAAAAGCACCTGTCTTGCCTTGTTGACTAATGTTAATTTAGGCTTGCTGTACATATTACAGACATATGTTTCCAACTCCTATATTGTCTCTGGGAGCACAGAAGAGGATTCGCCTAGCTTTCCAAATGTTGTCATAAATTTGATTGATTTCTCCATCAGGGCCAATGCACGCACCTTGCCCTTATTCAGGAATGAAGCAGTGTAATCGGATCCGGTGAAAGCATTAAATCCTGCGATAGCCGTACAAAGATTTTGTCCCACATTACGCACCAACAACGATATATCTACATATATATCTATGTGAATTATTACTGTTCAGGCCACAGTCACACCATATATGTGGGAAGGGCATGTGCATGAGTTAGCAGAATAATCAGTAGGCTTACATCGGTATCATTGGCACGAATAATGATATTTCTATCAGGAATACTTTCGCATATGTGTTTGACATGCCATACCAGGCGAGTGTCCGCCTCTTCGTGGCTGCAAACAAGTTCATCAAATCCATACCTTTGAACAATACTGACATGCACATCATAGCGATATGCCTTGTCTTCAATCCCAACATACAGAATATGTCCCCTGATAATGTCAATATATGCCTGATACTGCTATCCATCTGCCAGAAATCGTAATAGCGATGATTTGAAATTACAGGATTTCATAGCTTCTTAGAAATCTTTGGGACAAATCTGTTCAGCACCGGTTATTTTAAACAGAAATCTATCATCACGGTATGTGATCCGCGGATGCTGCGCTCTACATTTTTAATCGAATGACTTGTACATGTATCACACACAAAGTCAATCCTTTCTTTGCCAGTTTTACAAATGTTTTTGGTGCTTGTACCTGTGAACGGAGAAAAACATTGCATCCACTACATAGGCCTATGCATCGTTGGATCGTATGCATCGTATGCATCGTTGGTAAGTGGATTGCCGCTTGTTACTTTCTCCTCCAATTTATGCATGAGTCTGGTTTTATCTGTTTTGTGCAAGGTGTCATTGACATGTGCTGATGAAAGGGGTACAGGTGTCAATGGATAGGTGAAAACCACATGGAGGTCTAAGTCTTCTATGACTGCCAAGTACAATAATCTACGAATTATATCACGTTTCCCTTGCAGCTTCTTGATCTTGCTGTTTTTCTCTGTTACCTTAACTTTAACTGTATCTGCAGCAAAGTTCTGCATTTTACATTTCTTGATTGGCTTTTCCAACCTTATTGGATTATCAAAGCATTCATCTCTGAACTGCTGACACATATCTTCTCCAATCTCTCTACAGCGTAGAAGCTCTTTTTTACGTTGTCGGATGCTGTCTTTCTTGTGAATAGACAGTAGAGGTTATTGTCTTGATTTTTAAAGGAATTCAATGTACTGTGAATACCCTGCATGATTTTATTGAGATCACTGTTATCTCTTGTAGTTCCGTGATTAGTCAAATCCTGTGGGGAGTCAATTGTTTTTTTCACTCCTGCCATGTCAAGCAACTGTCTAATGATTGCGCTCCTCATTGACTGTGTAATCATCCATTTATTTCTGGCATTTTGATTTCTTGTAAATGATTTTACCCCAGTCATTCGTGAAGCTGTCACATTGACCATAGTGTAGATTTAACCGGTGACAATAAGGGTGATGATGAACTCGATTACTGAATATGATAGTGATAGTGACTAAAAATCTAATTCAGACCAGTATATAAATAAATATCATTCTTCATTACAATGAATACAGCTATCTACGTTTGCTTTTATATTCGTCTCAAACAAGTGTTCTATGTTAAAAACAATAATAAATCGTCCCTTGGAGTTAAAAGGTGCTAATTTTCACTTTGCAAAATGGCAGTTTAGTACTTTCTAACTCCAAGGGGACAAGATATGAAGACTGTTATAAATGTGCATGATAAACTAGTAATGCAAATATAAAGATCAAAAAATGATATAATAATTGACTTTTCAACATTTCTGTTTAGGTTGAAAGGAACTAAAAACATTGTTCAACTAAACGTACATATTATATAGGTATATACTTTGTATATTAAAATCCCTATGTATATAATAATCGTAATGTGTTGGTTAATAAGTTTAATTTGGTACCGCGGTATATGCCCATGATGTAATTTGAATGGTGTCATGGACTAAAATCCGATTCTGATGTCTAAAGTTGGTCACAGCGCTGAAAGGGTTAAATTATATAAATTATAGTGATTTTTATCTGCATGACATTGATTAGCCTAATATCACAACAGAGATAAATTCACAAAAAATAGGAACATAAGGATCACATATAAGTTTGACTCACAATTTATGCAAATTTTTACTACGTTTGATGATTTATATTAACCCTTAAAATGCCAAATTTTGCATAAACTATAGAGACCAAAGATTTTTTTTTCAATTTGAAGTCGTTATTAATGTCTCAGTTAGCTCCTTTAGATTTGAATACCTGTGGGTCTACGCTCATTATCAAGTATTTTTAATATTTCAGTGCGGAGACCGACTTTAGACGTCAGATTCTGACGTTTAAAGTCCGTCCTTGCACTTAAAGGGTTGAAAAAATATGTTTCTGTCTTATTATTGGATCACATGTATCAGACAGTTTAATTTGGCACCACATGTGCTCATGTAGATATATTTAAACAATGTCATGGGTTAAAATAGCGATTTTACAATTTTTATATAAAAAACACGAAAAAAATCATCATAAAATGGCATTTTCTGAGGAAACGCAGCGTCTGCGGCATTTAAGAAATGGGTTTTCAGAATCAGCATGAAATTCTGAGTTAGAAACAATCTTCAAACCTTTTGGGCTCAGACACGTAATTAAAAGTGATTCATCTCACAGACTACGCCCACCCACCAGAAGATGAACGTGTCAAAATATGAAGTTGATCAGATTGAGAATTCTAGGAGAAATAGCGCTGCATACGTTTTGATGTCCTATCCTGGGTGGGTTTGTATTGTTAAAACTAGAAACAACTGTGCCATTTCAAGTAACAGTAAAGTTGGGATATAAATTTTACACTTTTTTTTATACTTTTTCCATTTTTTAAAATTTATTTTACTTTTTTGACTTAGGCCTATTTAACATCTCTAAGAGTTTTTGACATTTTTAAAATTTCGACATATTTGACATTTAATTTTTTTTTTGAAATATTTGACAGATTTGATAATTTTAATATTTTTGCTATTGCGATTGTTTATGACCATTTGCGATCGATTGCTATGGTTTGTGATCGCTTCCGACCGTTTGCTTTGGATTCTGCTTAAAAAGTGGCTTATAAATAGGAAATTTTACTCCTTTTCTGCCTCAGTTTCCGAGATATTTCATTTCCAAATTTTATAATGTAGGCCTAATCTCTTTCCATATAATTTCGTTTCGCGATAAACTGAAGTGACTTTAGTATTTTTTACATCAAATATCATGAACACTCGCTCTGTATTATCACTATTACCAAGAATACATGGTTAATATATTCTTGCTATTACTGATATGCGCTTTACAAATCAAAATGTTATTGTATTGTAATTATCGTTCCAGTTCACAAACACGTATGAGCTAAGCTAAAATACTCTAGGGTCAAAACGGTCTTGACCTATGAACATGCCATTTATAGCACTTATCACTATGTTATGAATTGTTTATACGTTGTTGTATTGGCATCTGCTTGCCTGCACGCATGATTGGAAATCTAACGATTTGGAATCATGTGGGTGGTCAGCAGCTGTCAGTACGAGTACATGTCCTGGTCAACTCATTGTGGGTCATGACATGTACATTAGTTTGTTGCTTGTGACACAATGTGTCCCAAATAGCAGACGCATTTTTGTGCAGAAGCTGTTCACCCCTCTCGTGACTATTGCTTATTGTAGTATATTACCAATGCTTGTTCAATCTGTGTACTCATTAACAATACTTTACTTTGAATGCAATATGCATAGTTTTTTAAACCCTATATGGAATGCATTTCTTGAAATGGTTGTCTTACAACCTCATTATACACTAAATATAAATGGCTGTTTCGTTAAATGATAATTTAATGACTGATATTTTTAATGGTAACCAAGATAATTCTTTAGTGACTATACTTGATTCAATTGAAGATACTGAAAACAAAATAAAAGTAAATTATCAATCACCGTATATTGATACTGCCAATTTAGAAACTTTTTTACATTGTTAAGTACAAATATAGCTAGTATTAATGCAAAATATGATGAGTTATTTTTATTTGTTGAACATTTAAAACAAAATAACTTACAATTTAGTGCTATAATAATACAAGAAAGTTGGCTGTCACAAAATGATGATGTAGCGTTGTTTAAACTTGATGATCATACATGTATATCACAAGGAAGAATGTCTAGTACCCGAGGTGGACTGATGATATATTTACATAATAGTTTTAGTTATTCAAATCTACCGATTTACGAAAAGTCAGATATCTGGGAAGTTCAATTTATTAAAGTTTCGGGCGGAATACATGTAGTAATATAATACTAGGAAATATATATAGACCCCATAGATATACACTAGATAATTATAGTACATTTAATAATCAATTTAGTCAGGTATTAGATAAATTAAATACATTCAATGCTGAAGTTTTAATAGGAGGCGACTTTAATATTAATCTACTTGATATATTAAAACGTAATATAGTTAGTGATTATTTTATTGTTGTAATTTCTCATAGTTTTCATCCACATATAATACTGCCCACTAGGATATCGAGACGTAGTGCCACACTTATTTATAATTTCTTATGGGAAAATTCCGAAAAGCTTACTCGTGCGTCATCAGGTATATTAATAGATAATTTTTCAAATCATCAACCATATTTTATAAGCATAGAGGGTAACCATTCTTATATCAAGCAACCGAAATACATTAAAGTTTCAAACCAGAGTCCCGAAAATATTGAAAAATTCAAAACCGAGCTAATATCTGCAGACATTTTAGGCAATATAGATTAAAATCCCAAAGCTGATTCTCAGATAAATTGTGATACTATGTCTTCTATTATTGAAAAAAATACCTTGCAAAAATATAAAGTTTAATTCCCGAAAACATAAGAAAAATAGTTGGATTAGTTATGGTATATTGAAGTCTATCAAATTTCGCAATGAATTATACAAAAAGATGAGAAAAAGTGATCCAAATACAATCGAATATGATATCCTCTCCACCAATTTAAACACATAAATAAAATAATAAAACGTAGCATTAGAATGGCAAAAAAAGACATTATCAAAAACATATCCAATATTTATAGTGGTAATGTGAAGAAAACATGGTCAATAATCAATGATATATTGAATAAAAACAAGCAAAACACAAAATTACCTGTCTATTTTAAACATGGAGAAAAGAAAATTTCGGATAAAAAGGATATAGCAGATAAATTTAATGCGTTTTTCACAAATATAGGCAAAAAACTTGAAGAAGTTCCACATAGACACTTTAGCGATTACTTGGTATCAAAACCTAATACTAAATTTGAATTCCAACCAGTTGAAATAAAAGACATAAATAAAATAATCACCCAACTAGATTCGAAAAGCAGTTCAGGTTATGATAGCATTTCCAGCATACTAATTAAATCAATAGTAGATATTATTTCAAAACCCCTAACTGTTATAATAAACCAATGTGTAAAAATTGGCATATTTCCAAATCAGCTAAAAATAGCTAAAGTAGTTCCGATTTTCAAATCAGGAGATGACACTCTATTTACAAACTATCGACCCATATCACTACTACCATCGACATCTAAGATTGTAGAAAGATTTATTTTTAATCAATTGTATGCTTATTTTGAAACAAATGGACTTTTCTATGGAAGTCTATATGGGTTTCGTAAACGTCACTCAACCGAATTTGCCGCATTAGGATTAGTTGATAAGTTATTAAACATGATGGACAAGGGACAGGTGCCTCTGGGAATTTTTCTGGACCCCTCAAAAGCGTTCGACACGTTAGATCACAACATCTTGATAAAAAAAATTGAAATTTTATAGCGTTTCTGATGGTCCAGGAAAATTGCTTGAGAGCTACCTGTCAAATAGAAAACAATTTGTAGTTTTTGATGACATCAACTCACAGGTTTTGGATTTAAAAACAGGTGCTCCCCAGGGATCAATTTTAGGACCGCGGTTGTTTTTAATTTATATAAATGATATTGTTAAGTCAAGTAACTTTTTAAAATTTATATTATTTGCCGATGACACAACAGTTTTTGCACCCATAAACACAAATAACAAGGAAACTGCTAACATTAATATGTGGATAGAAAAAATTATTACATGGTTAAAACTCAATAAATTGTCTTTAAAAATTTCTAAGGCAAAATTTTGTGTATTCCATAAAGTACAACGTAAAGTATCAATTCCGGAAATACAGATCGAAAATACTGTTATTAGTAACACAAAAGTGGTAGATTTTTTAGGATTTAGATTAGATGAAAATTTAAATTGGAACGATCATATAGAGAAACTATCCTGTGAACTTTCAAGAACCCTCGGAATTATCAATAGAATGAAATATGTACTTCCCATAAATGCTTTGCTACAGTTGTATAGCTCACTATTCTTGCCACACGTACATTATGGCATTTTAATTTGGGGACATAACAATGAAAGAATTGAGAAATTACAAAAGAGAGCAGTAAGATTTAGACCACAAAGTATATATCTAGCACATACGTATCCAATTTTTATTAAACTCAATCTTTTAAAAATACAGGATATATTTACACTTAATCAGTTAAAATTTTATTACAAATATTTGACAAAGAGTTTACCGGATTATTTTCAAAACTTGAATTTTACCAGGCAATCCAGATATAACACTAGACGGTGTGATGACCTGACTCCAATAAAAGTGAATCATGTATTTGCTACCAAATGTATTTTTCATAATATTCCCAATTTAATAAATCAGTTACCAAACGAAATTTGAGACAAATTTCATACTCATAGTTTTTCAGGTTTTGTATTGTATACCCGTGAATATTTTATTAAAATGAACCAGCCCAATTATTTCATTGAAAATTGTTATGTATGCCGTCGATTCTAAAATAAAATAATTACATTTTGTCATGTAAGGTTACCTAGTCACGAGTCGGGTGAACTAATTTCAGAATCATTGAATATGCTGTGTCTCGACCTCTCATTTGCGGACTTAAATGTCCACAAATGAGATATCGTGGAGTCTCATATAGTTTTTTGCACATATTATAATATTTTTAAATATAAATGTTCCGATACCATATCAGCAGTCTGGGGTTCGAGTGCGCCACCTTGGCGCTGGGTCGTGCATCGTGTTGCCGGCTTCGTGCGTGTTTTCGCCGGCTAGCCCACAGATTTTTTTTCTGTGGGTCGGCCGGGGGGCGGCGTACGGGCTGTTGTGATTTATTCGATGCATGTCTGGCGTCGACGTGGCGCGCTTGATCCATGCAACTCTGGTATGTTCATGTTATGTTTATCAAATCTGGTGGCTTGCATGATAGCGATCAAAACTACTGATCTTAATGCAAGTCTCCATGCCCTTTACATCATAAATAATCTGTGTATAATTATCAGACTGCATAGTACTTGTAAAAGAGGCGAATAAATGATTCTGAGTTCTGAGTTTCCCCAATGTCTCGGCAAGCGGGTGACAATAGATAATTTTATTGTACCATAATGGAACCGCCCCGAGGTGGTGGCCTAGCTATGAGTTATATACCCGTAGGGCCCAAATTTTAGTCCTTTTTAGCCTCAGACACACGGTTTACGAGATATTGCACTTTTTATTACAGCCAATTTGCTAATGTTATTGCAATAATCATTTTTCAAACTTTAATCCATCGGTACTCGCACACTATTGGTTGGATCGTTCATATCAACGATCCAACCAATACTTCATATCAACCTATTCGGGTATGGTATGATTATTGAGATCAAATTTCTAACCGATTGGATAAAAACTGAGAGAGAAATAGTGTGGTAATGTTTTGATAAAACCTCAAAATTGCAACAACAATAGTTTGGATAAAGTCTATTCGTCCAAACTGATAAATCGATAAATTATTCAAAAACTATTGCAAGTATGACAAATTTGGGTACACTTTTTCATAACGCGGTCAATATAGCAGATAGATTTACAAAAGTGATACCTACGTACTCAGTAGCTCACGGCGAATCGATCTGTGTAACAAATAAATTACGCAAAAGAATAGAATTTACAACGAAAGCACATATATGGTTTAGCACCTTTATTTTAATACAAATATATACATTATTCTCTATACCACGCAGGAGGACTTCGGGATTACTTAAATCCCACCTATTTGATCAGGCTTCCTCCAACCTAGCTTCTTATCCCCGCTTCCTGTTGATGAACCTGCTTTCGCATCGATTATGACAAATAATCACGTAAGGTGTTGTGCCCTTCTGAGCTCGGTCCGCTGAGGATATGGGCACTATAGAAATTTTATTGACTGATTGATTGATTATTCTTTTTTAATTAGATGAATCACAGTTTAGTAAATGTTGTCTCTTTGATATGTGTATGTCGCCAAACAACTGCCAGAGGTAAGACTGAAACGATAACGGCTGCACCGCCGATGTAAAACGACACACTGTAATCTCCAAAAAACTGGTACAAAGCTCCTGAAATAGAAAATATATCTTGAGATAAATAAATAAAATGATAAAAAAATATACAACATTATATTAATCATTTTTTCTTGCAGGGGGTAAAATATATGTCCATACACATCATACCTGAAGTCAAAGCAAATACTTATTTATTCGCCCCATTTTTTTCAAATACTGCAGTTATGATAATTACATTACACTACTTCATGTAAAGGCATTATCAGAATATAAATATGTATTTGTTTACATGTACAGGTCTAGTGACTGCTATAGTGCCAGTAGGCCTACCTCTCAACAATGTTGAGCCTAATTGGCGATGTGGGATAAAATCAGTATTCAGTGGGGAGGTCCATAGTCGAAGAAGGAATAGAATCATTATGACGGTCGGTGAACACTCAGATTAAGGTGGTAGGTCTAATGTAAAAAATATTTTTTTTCCGAAAGATAGTGACTAATTTCGCTTCAAGAGGCAATTTATTCCACAAACGAGGTGCAGCAACCATGAACGATGAATTGCCGCGGTCCAAAATGTAATAACTTCATACTCTCGGATCTCAGTGTTCGCTGGCGATTCTCGTATATATGTCAGAAGGTTCAGTTTAAATGTGATACACGATTTAATAGGCAACCAATGCAGTGATTTGAGCAGGGGACTTTATCGGGTCACTATGCGGGCAAGACAATCCTGTACACGCTGCAAGCCAGCCTCCTTCTCAGGGCCACACTAGCACAGCTAGGTGGCCCTGCTACAGTGCTTTGAGAATCTCTTCTGTAATTGCTGCGTTCTGGTAGGGCCACAAAAATCTGGTGTACAGTGACCCACACCTTACCCTGAAACTATGTCAAGTTCGAGCATTATTTGCACCTATGAGAGACAAGTTTATATAATTATGTATCCCCTTTACTGGGCCATGGTTGGCATCAGAGGAGGTTAGAACGGAAATAACGTGACAAAGAGAAAAAGTAAACAAACACGTGCTTTTCCGCATGATTGTATCCCTCTTTTTTACAAGCTACGTAGTATTAATTTAAAGTTAATATACTTTAATGTGACAATAATATAATAGAATGATATTCCATTTAAGTGCTGATTATAATTTAGTAGATTTGTCAAAGTGCGATCAATGTTTAAAATGCGTTTGACTGGGACACGGTTGCACAAATGCCTGTTGAACACCTGCCGAAAATCGCCTTTGGTGATTGTTCTATACATTCGAGTATTTTCGAAATGCTCTGAGGTGAAAGACCGAATGTTAGTGTTCATTTTGGCACCGAAAAACCTCTATCTTCCTCTCGAAAACATATTTTTTCGAAAACCTGAAGTTTGCTATATTTAGCGATGTTTTGTGTTTGTTTGTTTGTTTGGGAAAGCTAGCCCTGAGTGGGGCTGCCCAGGCCTTCCGACATTTCTACCCTGGACGTAATCTACTGAGCTATGGCCAATCTAACATCATCTTGCCTATAATAAATATAATATTTACTTGCATTTATGTGATCCATAAGCTGATATGTGACATATTGGACATAGTGAAGTTCCAGACAAAATATGACAGGAGAAGTTTCTCATCTGCTAACATTGTTTGCGAATGATTTCGCAACTCGCCCGTCGATAACATGACCCGAAAATGTGGTCACGTGACCTAGCTTCCAACCTCCTCTGGGTTGGCATTATATGCCTAGTATTAATACGAATAGTACATGCGATCAACCTGTGTTGTATAATAGCTGGTTCACCCTATACAATGACGGCTCAGCATTAAAGCAACATTGGATATACGTCTTTTATTGTGTTGTTGTAGACTTGCTTTTGTGTAAGACAAAGACACCAGCAGAATGTTCAAAGTTATTGCAAACAACCATTCTATTTTAATGTTGGGACAGTTTCTCAGATTGTGGATTAACATGAACCCAGCGCTGGGTCATCATTCTTACTGGTGTGCAGTCTGAGTCAGTACGACACACTGACCCAATATTGGTTTACCGCTGGTGCATCGTTTGCCCAACATTAGGAAAACATTGGGCCGGTGTGGAGTTATTCTGTTTATGCTGTAGAATTGACAATGCTGGATTGTTGTATGTCAATTGGCTACGACGCTGGCCCAACATAAAATCAACATTGACCATTGTATTTTAACTTATATGATAAAACTATACTAGTAGGATATACACATGATACATGTACAGATGTAGGCCTATATCTCATCAGAAAATACTGACAGGAAGACATATAAACGTCAAGCCTAAATATTCACAAGACGTCAGGCCAAGTTGAACACCAAATATAACATTTTAGATGTCGTAAATCTAATGTAGTCAAACCCCTCCCTGGTCCACCCCACCCTCTGTTAAACAGATTAAAATAAGCTGTTAATTTCATAAAAATAGTCACGTGGCTGGCTACATGTAGGCCTATTCCTTGGCCTGACCATGTGGTTTAGAATGTCAAGGACACCATTTTTGTGATGTATTGCCTTTTTGGCCGGATACAAAATCAAGTCAAATTCATGAATACGCGTATTTTAACACATTTTACAGTGCAATAAATCAGAGCCACTAGCTGACGCTAGTAGACGGATAGTGGATCTGATGAATGAGAATGGCTGTA
The DNA here is from genome assembly GCA_964017125.1 of Flabesymbios commensalis. NCBI lineage: Eukaryota > Metazoa > Annelida > Polychaeta > Terebellida > Flabelligeridae > Flabesymbios > Flabesymbios commensalis. Next base: position 66,179,560 of record OZ024912.1, read on the forward strand.
AGCTTGTTTCACATTTTTCGGAACAACCTAACAGCAAATAATTACAGTAGTCAAGGCCACTGCTCACTGGAGAATTGGCTATATAAGTTGCAGTAGCTTTATTCAGATGAATTTGAATGCGTCTAAGATTGTGAATATATATCTACAAATATTAGAGACATGTTTATTGAATGAAAAAGCTGAATGACAAGCCACACCCAGGTTTCTTATGGAGGCTATTTCGGCAAACTGTTGGTTCAGAAGTTCAACTGGGAAAATATGAGCGACTTTTTCACCTTGAGTTAAATTTCCAATGATCATGACATTTGTCTTACTAGAATCAAGTTTAAGCATGTTTTGGCTCATCCACACCTGAATTTCCAGCATACAATTTTCAGAACTGGGTTCAATTCCGTAATTGATCTGGAATTAGACCTAATTCCAAGTCTAATTCCAAGAATTGGAATGGGAATTAACTTTTAAGGAATTGGAATTGAATTGGAATTATTAAAAAGTAGGTGGAATTGAAAAAGGAATTGCGATTTTTATTTTGTTAAAAAAATCTCAACACAAATGCAAGAATTACATCACATTGTAGTGGAGGGGGGGGGGGGGGAATCAGTTATTTATGAGGTTGCACAGGCCTGTCACAGAGGGGTGTGGGATGTTAAAAACACCAGACTGGTCTTTGTTCTTTGAAAGCGACAACGCACTCCCCGTAAAATTGATACATTCATGTGGTGTTGTTTTAGTCTTGTCAGCGTCTGCAGCGTTGGCCCAGTATTGAGCCAGCATTGATAAATGTTTCATTTTCACCAGGGGTGGTTATGCTTCCATGTAGCACTTCAAGTGTCAAAGTAAAATATTTCCATGAATATACACGTATATATTAATTGACTATATATAATTTATTTATTTAACTATAAATTAATAAACTTCTCCACTATTTGAAATTCGAAAAAATGATATCCTAATATAAATATAACGTTTACGTGTAAAATAAATCATTTAATTTATAATTTCAGTTATTGACACGGGAGCTGTTGAATACTTTAGTAGTAATATACACAGTACATACCCCATATTTATTAGGGGTTCTATCCCATTTTTTATAATTCCAATTCCAATTCCTCATTTCTAATTCCTTCCAAATTCCGGACTTTTTCAATATGCTATAAAATTATCTGATTTTAGGCACAAAGTATTTTATTGTGAGAATAATAAACAACACATTTCATATGCGAGAGCATTAATAAGAATAACCTCCAATCGGCACAATTAAATACTGTGTTATATCTTCTGCAGCGAAAGATGTGTAGATTTTTGTGTCATCGGCATAAAGGTGATGCTTCAGACCAAAATATGTTTTTAATGAACTGAGAGGAGTAGTATACATAGTAAAAATTAGTGGACCCAATACAGTGCCTTACGGAACACCGCACAATAACAATTGCGGAGTAGACAGTACACCATCATGACCATTAACTTTACCAAGCTGCGAACGTCCACTCAGGTAGGATCGAACCCACTGCAACACCACATCATCAATGCCAAATCACTCAGTCAATCTACCGAGCAAGAGGCATGATCGATAGTGTCAAAATTCGCAGACAAATCAAAGAGCGCAAGTAAGTTCACCACGGTCATGAGCTGACAAATGTCATTTTGAATATAGGGGCCTACAAAAGGCCCGTCTCGGTGGAGTGTCTAGATATATATGCCGATTGAAGGTTATTCGAAATATCTGAATTATGCATGTGAGATTTTATTGAAGTGATCCGGTGAGAGTTTTTTTCAGCACATATAGCTCAATAATAGTGTTTTTTCTTATACCACAGCAGTATATGGTGGGCTTCTCTCATGGCTAACTGTAGCAACGCCTCTTCCTCCCCCAAACCCTCCCCTCCAGGGCAGGGCTCCAGGGTAGAGCAGGACACTTTACTCATGAATCGGTTTCTTATTGTTTCTTAATTTATTCATTATAATATGTAATGGGTGAGACCCAAGATAGATCGAGCGCAGTTTAGACCTAGCTTGGTAAAATATTTTGTGCAGTTTTCAAAAGAATAATTAGCCTACTTGATTTTTGATAAGCAATATTGTTCCTTGAAAAATCGAATTAATGTTCATGTCGCCACAAAATAACAGAATACGTTACATTGGAGCTAGTTGTTTCTGCCAGCAAATCTAAAATCAATTCAAGTTCTTAGCTGTGTGATGAATATGTAGTTTAACGTAAGTAGGCCTATGTAAATGACCTTAAAATTACGTGATAGGCCCCTACTGACATTACTACTCTGTCAATAACCAATAGAAACAAGCAGACGATAATAAAACAATACGTTACATGAATTCTGAATATATATAGTGATATATACACACCCCTTAACAACAAATGGCCTTTTAGTTACTCATTATAGGTATGTATTTAAGCATCAAGTAGAATTTAGCCTGGCCACTGAACCCAGCTCTGAATACGTCACACTCTAGTAAAGCATAGTGAAATAGTAAAGACAATATGTCTGGTACCAAAGACACACATTTCATTATTGTTTAGGTTTATGATAAACAAAATTGAATGGTTATTGAACATGTGCACACTTCTTTTTAGGAAAAAAATAAACTGAAAAACATTAATATTTCAAACAGTCGTTATCTCACAAACTGCAATGTATCAGGACTGAGCAACATTAAAATTACATAAATATATTTTATTTTTCATTTTCTTATTTTGTATAGGGGTCTAGTATTTATACAAAAATGTTCTTATTGTTTTATATCACATATTGTCGGAAATGTTTAAACTAAAAAAAATGTAACGTATTATGTGTGTGTTTTGTTGTACCGGGATAAGTGTACCTGTTCATTTGAAAAAATGATCAAAATTGATGTTTTAGACTTGGTATCTCAATCTTTTAGGACAAAAACCCCGAAATTATAAATGTTCAAATGAAGTTACAAGAAGTACGAGGTATATAGAGAGAAGTGGATTTTTCGATATGTACGCCTTAGCTTGTGGAAAGTCTTGAAGTGTGGGATTATTAAACTTGCACTAACCACTCTAACCAGTGCTAATTTGGACTAGACCCTCTATTAGACTATAGGGGTCTAGTCTATCATTATAAAAATAGATCATCTATGCATACTAGGCCTAGCATAAGTATGCTAGGCCTACTACGTCTATGGAATTAGGCTACATGTAGGGCCTGGGTAATTGTAAACCTAGACTTTGAAAAATGTGTTTAGCCCTAGCATCGTCAATGTCTGGGTTCTTGCTACAAAGGCAAATGCACAAGCTAAAAATGCCATTATCTGATTATAGCTCTTTTCATTAAAAAATGGCAAGTGGGGGTGTGTGACACCCCCAAGCCCCATGAATCCGCCCTTGCTTTTATTATAAGACCTAACATAGTTTAAAAATATTTTTGATGAAACAAATTATTAATCTTTTTAACACTTGTTTAACAAGTACTCTTTTTTTTAAATAAGGGTGATGTAAATGCCCCGATCGAGCCCAATACGATAAAACTACAAGGTAGTTACCCTCTTGATATGAATCAGTAGGCCTATACGTTTTCATAGCTTTGTACCCAAATTGGTGCTTGATCATTATTATGAACGACTTTACTAAATTAAGAGCATTTATTATAATAATTTATCAAAAAAGGAAGTGCGCCCCATGGATCCGCCCTTAACTTGTTTTGAATATACTATACTGACGTCACTAATAAACATTTTTGTATACATATTTGATGAAAAACAAATTAGAAATTACTAGTTTTTTTAAAAGACATAACGGGGGTTGAAAATGGCCCGAAAAATGCCTCTACACTACAGCTGCAGGATGATTCCCCTTCCAATATGGATCAGTATACTCTAGAGCAGTCGATCTGTACCAAATTTGGTGCTTTTATCACACTGTGAACAATTCTACCCAAGTCTACTATAGACTATATAATTATAATTGCATACATAACTATCCCCTTGGTATGAAGTGTCGCATGTGGCACATCCTCGTGTAGCTTTTTATTAGAAATTAAATACCTGCGGCTGGTGGTCCAGCTAAAGATCCTGCCGCAGCGGACAGCGTGCTGAGGGCAAAGGCCATCGCTCCTCTGGTTGGTGTGTAAACTTTCATGTATACGGGAACCATCATTCCAAGCTGCTGACCATATCCGGCACCACAAACGGCAGAACACAGTGCGGAATACCATCCCTCTTCGGAGTTCAGTGGTAGGAGTAGCATGCTGGTGCCTCGTATGATGCACCCAGCCGCGTAGATGGGAAACACGTTGAGCGGAACGTAGAGTCCCACGACTAGAAGAAGCAGACGGGTGACGACTGATGATATCCCGATCGTGGAGACCAGTGTAGCCCCTATCACCTTGCTTAAACCGCTGTGTTTGGCCAAGTCTGTCATAAATACAAAAGCAATGATTCCTCCGAAATTCCACAAGAACATGTTCAGGGAAAGGAAGTAGAGGCTGGGGGTTTTCAGGAGTTTCCTGTAATCCGCAAATGTGGCGACGACAGAGTTTGTGTCTATGTCGTTAGGCATACACTTGACCACTCCTACTACTGTGGCCAGTATACACCCTTGAGCTGTTATACATGACAAGAAAACCATACAGTACCTCCAGTTGTAGTGTCTGATAAGGTACTGCATCAGAAAAGGTAGTACGAGCATCCCAACCCCAGATCCCATGCTCACCACCGTCAGTGCCACCGTCTTGTTCTTATCAAACACAAAGCCAGGTAAAGTCAGAGCAGTCACATTTAGCAATCCAAAGCCAACTCCTGTAATATATATATATATAATAAAATACTACCAAATACTACTAAAAATAAAAAGTCCGATGATACATTTTAAATAACTGCTAAAATCAATATACCTACAACGGAATATCGATAAACATACCACCTTTCGCACTTTCCAAAAGTGATCACATTACTAGTAATGACTATTTAAGTCCTCCTATAATGTATTGACCACATTTACCCTCTGTCATGCAGATACTCTTTCTAGCATGGGGTCATGCGTGATACTCTGTCTAACATGGTGTCATGCTTTCTAATGAGCCGTCAACAAGCGCATATGACGACCAGTAATTCACAGTTGTCGCATATTTACCTATGCTAAAATTGTTATATTTTTTGTTAAGATATCTTATGAATAGCTGTTGTAACACCTTGCAAACACATGTACGAATTGAAATTGATTTGTGTTCTTAAGGTGAAATAAATAGTTGCTCACGAACTATCGGCACGAAAATGTTAATTTTATTTCAAAATGGATAAACTTGCCCCGTCAATTTTTTTCCTGAAAATACATTATTGTCCAATACATCAAATCCCTATCCCACCTGTCATTCTGCAAATCTACGATATCCAGCAAAGTATTATCTGAAAGGGTACTGCTTTCAAACATTTAATACAGCAAGTATGTCCTGCTTTCTAAGCGATCTGCTCGATACAACAATATCACGATATAACTGTGATAATTGTTGCAGTTTAGTATTGGCAATTTAAACTCAATATCACAATATATATCACAACATGTAGGCCTATAAACTACTACAGCTCCAATCATATGCCTATGAATAGCGGGAATGTACGCCTATAGAAATAAGAGAGAAAGATTGACGTATTCTATTGTGTGTAATGTATGTGCACGGTATTCTTACAGCTAGTGTAGTATGTGTCCTATCTTCTAAGACAGATACGGTAGTGGGAAAATAGGGCTTCCTTGCGCCCACGAAAATATATTTATAACTTTAGCTTGGAAAAAACCCGTAGAAAACGATTAGCTATGATAACCAGCCGAAAAAATGTCCCTCGATCGTGCCATTTTTGTGCAAACTTGTGCCGCCATTACCGAAAAATAAACATTTAGTTATAGCACGGTAAATATCACAGATAACGGTACAATTAAGATGTTTACATCCATGTTTTGATGGTAAAAAAAGACGATAGACTATTTTTAGAATGTTCAGATGTGTTTCAGAAAAAAATCATAATACAAAATAGTGCCGCCATTACCGAAAAATGTAGGCCTATATTTAGTTACAGCTACGTCAATATCGCAGAAAATGGAACAATAAGGGTGTCTACACCCCTGTTTTCAGCGTCAAAGAAGACAATAGAACCATTTTAGAGTGATATGATAAGTTTCAGATTATTCACCAGCGCCACCATGCTGTGAATCACCCTAATGGTGTCAGCATCTTCTGTCCTTGTAAAAAAATAAATGTAGATACTAAGAATACCCGCAAATCTATACTTGTTTGCTATATCAACTATATCGCTTGACTCCTTGGAAAGCAGGACACTTGCTCTTTGTAAGCAGGACATCCCTCAAATTGAATTAAAACACAAGACTACATGTAGATAGATTGTTTGTTCCCACTTGTTGAGTGTTTTGCCGACACAATGGTGTTTCGCTATGTCGCTTCTTCAGGGCTCAGGATAATATTCGAGCAGGTGGGATATCGATTTGTATTGGACAATTATGTATTTTCAGATAATTTTCTGAAGCTGCAGTATTATCCATGATGAAACAAAATCAACAAAAGTGTCCATTTTGAGGCCGATATTTTGTCAGCAGCCATCTATTTCACCTCAGAAACACACCAAATCGATTTAAATTCGCAAATTTGTTTGCAAGGTGGTACAACAACTATTCATAAAATATATAAGCAAAAAATATGTTGACGGCTCATTAGAAAGCAGGACACCATGTTCGAAAGAGTTTCTGCATGACAGGTCTACAGAGGGTGACTTAGCATGTTTTGAATAAAGCATAATTAATTATATAACATGAAACACAGCAAATGTACATGCAAAAATACGTATACAATTAGCACCACAGTAACTGTTATATATTTAAATACTTATATTAATTTTGATTCAGGATAGTCATGTAGCAGTGTAGTTGTTATATTTTGTACATACCCGTTATCAGTGCGAACGTGATATAGAGACAGGTGAGGCTGGGGACAAAGGCACTGGACAATATTCCCACAGAAGAAATCAATGATCCCATCATGATTAAAACTCGTGGTCCCACAATCTTAAGTCCTGCATTTGATAGCGGTGCTATATAAGTACACAGATTATATTTTTGTATACATTACAGACATATAGACAATATACTTCCTCGTAAGTACCCAAAAGTATAAAAAGGAAAACATTATCGATAACCCTCTATAGCTAGTCAACCCACCCTCATGTCGGCATATAAACCTCACTGTTTTTTTAAATTTATATATTGCAGTTTTAACGTACTACAGTCCCTTGACTGACCATCCCGGTAGAAGAGTAACATATTACACAGTACCTCAAAAGTTACGTTTTCATGATAGAACTGAATGAACCACATTGAGGCACATGATGTATCCCCACTAAGTGAGAATTTTTATTATACCTTATAACACATTTAAATGTTCAAATCCGGAAAGACTCCTGAAATTTCGCACATAATTATGTCGTCTATCATATAGAAAACAATATCTGATGTAGGCCTAGGGGCAATGTTTCTTTTTCTCCTTTATGCTTATTTGCATAAATACAAAATGGCAGCCCTCTGCCATATTTAATTTTTAAAAGAATAGCCCTGTAATATTACGTAATACTATTTGTTGTACTAATTTGAACACACTGATTTTATTTGTATGGTTATTTATACGATCCGAGGTCATAGTCCAAGCTAGAGATGACCTAACCTTGTTTTGTGACATATACAATGTTTTTTTGATGTTTCCTCTAGATTTGTTTGTGCTGAATTCAAATCCGATGAGTCAAATGTCAATATCAAGGTCAAATATGATTTTTGAAGAACTGAAACTAGGAACAAGTGTAATACCTCATTTCTACGTGATTTTGACTGGGCAATCCATTTCTGAAACTATTCTGATTATTCAAGGTCATCTTCAAGGTCAGAAGGTCAATTTCAAGGTCAAGCGAATGAAAATATAAGTTTCAACAAATAAAGCTAGCAAAATGTGTAATACGTCTTTCTCGTGGGATTTTGACTGGAAAATACATTAGGTGTTAGTGTGCGACGTGATTTGCTAAAAGGTGACTGGGAGACATTACAAGACTATGGAACAGCGTTAGAAGGTGATGAAGAAGCGCTAAATAACAATAGAAGTACGTTAACGGGCGATGGGGAGGCGTTAAAATGAGATGGGTAGGTGTTTAAGGGCGAGGAGAAGGTGTTAAAAACGACAGAGAGTCGGTAAAGGGTGACGAAGAAGAGTTAAATGGCGACGGAGAAAGGTCAAAGGGCGATGGAAAGGCGTTAAAAGGCAAAGAAAAAGATTTAAAGGTGGATGGAGATGCATTAAAGGACGATAGACAGGCGTTAAATGACAATGGGAAGGCGGAAAATGTGATGATGAGGCGCTAAAAGGCGATTATAAAGCGTTAAATGGTGATGATAAAGCAATACATGTGATGGGGAGGAGTTAAAGGGTGATGTAAGGTATGCATTTAAGGGTGAGTAGAAGGCGCCAAGGGAAACGGAGAGGCGTAATTGATGGGGAGGCGTTAAAGAGCGACAGAAAGTCTATAAGTGGCGACGGAGAAGCACTAAAGAATGACAGAAGCATTGCAATGGAGAGGCGCTGCATATGCATGAAATTGTTATTGTAAAGCATTAAAATTCGATGGGGAAGCGTTAGATATTGATGGAGAGGTGTTAAGCGGTGGGAGTCAGTCCCGGATATATTCAGAATTTGGGGCTGTTCCTCCAGGACCAGTCCCAGATATATTCGGGGTTGATTACATGACATAACTATGACGTTATCAATTAATCTGGTCTTAGCAATAGTGCAGCGGCAATTTATTGTGGTAGTGAATGGGTTACAGGACGACGGAGAGGTGTTAAAGGGTAATGGAGATGTGTTCAGCGCGAAAAAGGGTCGTAGACAGAAATGCCTTTAATTACAACGAAGAGGTGTTCAACTAAAAGTGCTTTCGCGGCGAAGAAGAAGCGTTCAAGGGTGATGAAAAGGCCTTCAATTGCATTGAGGCGTTAAACTAAAAGCCCTACGAAAACGCATAAAGGACGGTGACAAAAAATCGTCAAAGTGCGTCGGGAGTATGTTTCCGTCACCCTTCAATTCTTCTCCATCGCCCTTTAACGCATTACTATTGTCATTTAATGCTTTCTGGTAGCCTTTTGACGTCACTCAGTAGCTCTTAATGTCCCTCTACCACTTTATAATACACCCACATACGTCTCACAATAACGCCTCTCCGTCGCCCTCTAACGCCTCCTAATTGCCCTCTAATATGCCTTCACATTGCCCTTTAGTGCCTTCTCATTATCCTACAACACCTTCTCTCTACCCTTTAACGCCTCCTCATCAACATTTAAAGTTTTCCGTCGCTCTCTAATTCCTTTACATTGCCCTTTAAGGCCTTGCTGTCGCCTAATCTTTTCACCATGAGCATGTTTAATCAATTAAACCCAACAGAATCAGATTATCCAATCAAAATCACATCTAAGCTAGGTATTATACGTTCTCCAAAGATTAACATATATGTCAAAAATCAAATTCAACCTTGAAATTGACCTTTTGACCTTGAGGGTAACCTCAAATGACCAATATAATAAAAGAAATGGATTTTTGTGTCAAAATCACACGAAAAAAAGGTATTACACATGTTCCTAGCTTTATTAGGTAAAAATAATATTTTCCTTCACTTGACCTTGAGATTGACCTTTTGACCTTGAAGATGACCTGTAATCATCAAAATAGTACAAGAAATAGTTTATGAAATCAAAATGACACGATAACGAGGTGAACATCACATGAAAAAGACGTATTACACTACTTCCTATTTTTCTCTCTTAAAATTAATGGGGTTTTTTACATTTTGACCTTGGAGTTGACACTACGACTTTGAAGATGACCTTGAATCCTCAATATAATACAATTGATGGATTGTCATGAAAATGAGGTATTACACTTGTTCCTAGCTTCATTTGTTGAAAAATCATAGTTGACCTTGAAATTGGCCTTTGACCTTGAATATACAAAAATGCTCAAACTTTCCAAGCTGGCACTCATCGCATTTGAATTCAGCACAAAAAAATCTATAAGAAACATCAAAAAAACATTGTATATGTAACAAAACAAGGTTAGGTCATTTTTATATAAGCCCTATAGCTGGGACTATCATCTAGGAGTCAAAAGCAAGATAGCTACCCTCGGCCTTCTTGAATTTTCAACTTTTGACAGAATAGCCCTAGAATCCTATGTAATACAACATTTTTGACTATTTTGAATACACTGATTACACGGTTATTTTCACGATCCAAGGTCATCCAGAAGTCACAAACAAGATGGCTTTCGTCGTTCATCTTGATTTTTTCTTACTTTCGACAGAATAACCCTATAAACTTGCATAATACATCATTTTTGACTAATTTGAGTACACTGATTTAATTGGGTTGGTTATTTTTATGATTCAAGGTTATCTATAGGTCACAAAAAAGTGAAATTTAGGCCCAAGGGATAGTGAACATCAGAGGAGAGGTGTTTGAAAACAAAATCAAAATGGCCGCCGATATTTTTAAAACTGGTCTAGCCGCAAAACGGTGGTCTGGGGTAAAAAGGAGGCTCCTCAACAAATAATAAAAATCCAAAATGGCCGATTAAAAAAACAACTCCCAAATCTCTTCTGGGGCTCCAACGGTGTTGAATTATGGCCTAAAGCGTCATTTTCCCATGAATAAAGCACCATTTCAAGACCTTGGGTCATTTTTTGTTTTTGAGTTTATTAGTTTGAACATAGTTCTCTCCGGCGAAACTGTTATTCTCTCTTTGGATATTTTTACTTTTTTAGTTTGGGTGAAGCCGCCCAAACTAGTCTTTTCCATAAATACCTTTAACTTATTATTAGATTGGGCGAAGCCGCCCAATGTTTGTTTTCTTCAAATGTGATCCATCTGCACGAAAGGAGTCGCATGTCGGCTCCGCACAAGTTGAGAAAATGGGCAATATGCATGATATGGGCATAGCGATTTTTTTTTTTGTCAAATTTTGATGCTTTAGTATAAAACCTAGAATGATTATTTTGATGCCAGAAATGGGTTCTGCGCCCCAAATTATTAGTCAGAAATGACATATCAGATGATTGTGATTATCAGATTTCTTGTTAATTTGTTTTCAAAATGGCCATCTTGGATTTTACCCATTTAAAAAAACGCTCGAAGTTAACTAAAGTACACCCGGCAGATTCTGAAAGTAGACATACTGTGCTATAAAAATCAATCGTTAAAAACTATATTTACAGGTATCCCAGGTTTGGCAGAAAAATCCTGTTTGGCCATACTTGGAACTATTTTTTATACTTACAATACACATATTGTATTTTCTCGACATTAAACTCGTTATGTACAGATGGGTCACAATTACTTTCAATTTAATATTCCATTTTTTTTATTCTTTCATATGGAAATGTGACACCTACTTCGCCTAGAGTATTTGTCGTAAAGACTTCAAACTCGCACACAATAAATGTTAGGCACTCGAAAGGTGTGGTATTACTTTTCTAGCTCATCTGACCAACATATTTTTAGGATTTTAGCTGAGATAAAAGGTCACATTTATCCCCCAAAAAATATTTTATGTGATTTTCTAATTGCCATACCTGCTAGAATTTTATTCGATCTTCTCCAAAATGTATATGCATTCTATCTAGGGTATCCTCAAAACTATCCTGGCCAAGCTGTATATACACACTCTCAAAGGACCCTTCTAGATCACACACGTGGAGCATTAGCTATGTTAGCTGTCAAATAACCGGAAGTTGATTTACTCCCATAGGCAATACATAAGAACCTTATGACGTCATAACTCAGCGAATAAGCTACATAAGGTCTCACCACCCCAAATGCCAGTCCCATTGAAACACATGTAAACTGCCTCAATTCCGCAGGCCGATTTCACCATTTTTCACCCTATTAGATATTTAGTGTGACATATCAGGATAAAGCTTGAGATGTCCTTGTTCGAAAACAGGCCCGCTATGGGTATGGTTACCAGACAGATTTTGAGCTACGCCCCCTAGAGTGTAAAAAAGTCAATACTGTTAAAATTGGGCTATAATCCGTGCTCTCTTTCACAGAACAGACACACATCATTTTAACCCACTGTATCCCTGCGAGGTTATCATGAAACAGTTATATATGATATCCTTGACAAAGAAGATAAAGTGGGCTTATTAAATATTCACAAAATTATTACTTCTTTGTATTTTATTTTGTTTCAATAAAGGTTGGAACAGCCGCATTAAAAATATTTTGTGTGATGATTCCATCATTAGTAGACACCTCCCTGGATTTCGGCTTATTTAGGGTGGTGAGACCATATGTAGAGATATAATTTTCTTTGATTATTTTATTTCGGCCTGGTCTGATGCTTGAAGGTGTTCTGAACAATATAGTTTTTGAATTAGGCAAATATATTGAAAACTGTTGCCCTCGGAGCCCTTTGAATAATTATTGATATCATGAAAATCGGCCTGGTTTCCTTGAAAGTCGCATTGAATAAAACAGTTAAATGAAGTGGCTATTCCCGCCTCTATTTCGTCACACAAAGTCGTCATGGTTACCTTGTATTTCGAAAACTGTTGTTGAAATATGCCACACATATTAGAATGGACTGCTATTAGTAGCATCCATACTTAAATTCACTATTTTTTATTTTTATTTGGGCCCATATGACAATCAAACTACCAACCAGGCATTTCATCTATGACTTATATCACCAAAACACGGCCTCTTCTGGTCTGTTCTAGACATGGTTATCACATTTATTCACCAATTATATACTTTCTCATCAAAACTATTACACTTAGATTGTTACAGCGATAGTAAAACTCAATAAAATATAGATATCAAGCTGCAGATTTTTTATCAAGCAGCTGGAATATGTCAAGAAAGGACCAGAACATGCAAACCCCTTGTGTCCACTGATGGTCTCACCACCCCAAATGCCAGTCCCATTGAAACACATGTAAACTGCCTCAATTCCGCAGGCCGATTTCACCATTTTTCACCCTATTAGATATTTAGTGTGACATATCAGGATAAAGCTTGAGATGTCCTTGTTCGAAAACAGGCCCGCTATGGGTATGGTTACCAGACAGATTTTGAGCTACGCCCCCTAGAGTGTAAAAAAGTCAATACTGTTAAAATTGGGCTATAATCCGTGCTCTCTTTCACAGAACAGACACACATCATTTTAACCCACTGTATCCCTGCGAGGTTATCATGAAACAGTTATATATGATATCCTTGACAAAGAAGATAAAGTGGGCTTATTAAATATTCACAAAATTATTACTTCTTTGTATTTTATTTTGTTTCAATAGAGGTTGGAACAGCCGCATTAAAAATATTTTGTGTGATGATTCCATCATTAGTAGACACCTCCCTGGATTTCGGCTTATTTAGGGTGGTGAGACCATATGTAGAGATATAATTTTCTTTGATTATTTTATTTCGGCCTGGTCTGATGCTTGAAGGTGTTCTGAACAATATAGTTTTTGAATTAGGCAAATATATTGAAAACTGTTGCCCTCGGAGCCCTTTGAATAATTATTGATATAATGAAAATCGGCCTGGTTTCCTTGAAAGTCGCATTGAATAAAACAGTTAAATGAAGTGGCTATTCCCGCCTCTATTTCGTCACACAAAGTCGTCATGGTCACCTTGTATTTCGAAAATTGTTGTTGAAATATGTCACACATATTAGAATGGACTGCTATTAGTAGCATCCATACTTAAATTCACTATTTTTTATTTTTATTTGGGCCCATATGACAATCAAACTACCAACCAGGCATTTCATCTATGACTTATATCACCAAAACACGGCCTCTTCTGGTCTTTTCTAGACATGGTTATCACATTTATTCACCAATTATATACTTTCTCATCAAAACTATTACACTTAGATTGTTACAGCGATAGTAAAACTCAATAAAATATAGATATCAAGCTGCAGATTTTTTATCAAGCAGCTGGAATATGTCAAGAAAGGACCAGAACATGCAAACCCCTTGTGTCCACTGATGGTCTCACCACCCCAAATGCCAGTCCCATTGAAACACATGTAAACTGCCTCAATTCCGCAGGCCGATTTCACCATTTTTCACCCTATTAGATATTTAGTGTGACATATCAGGATAAAGCTTGAGATGTCCTTGTTCGAAAACAGGCCCGCTATGGGTATGGTTACCAGACAGATTTTGAGCTACGCCCCCTAGAGTGTAAAAAAGTCAATACTGTTAAAATTGGGCTATAATCCGTGCTCTCTTTCACAGAACAGACACACATCATTTTAACCCACTGTATCCCTGCGAGGTTATCATGAAACAGTTATATATGATATCCTTGACAAAGAAGATAAAGTGGGCTTATTAAATATTCACAAAATTATTACTTCTTTGTATTTTATTTTGTTTCAATAAAGGTTGGAACAGCCGCATTAAAAATATTTTGTGTGATGATTCCATCATTAGTAGACACCTCCCTGGATTTCGGCTTATTTAGGGTGGTGAGACCATATGTAGAGATATAATTTTCTTTGATTATTTTATTTCGGCCTGGTCTGATGCTTGAAGGTGTTCTGAACAATATAGTTTTTGAATTAGGCAAATATATTGAAAACTGTTGCCCTCGGAGCCCTTTGAATAATTATTGATATCATGAAAATCGGCCTGGTTTCCTTGAAAGTCGCATTGAATAAAACAGTTAAATGAAGTGGCTATTCCCGCCTCTATTTCGTCACACAAAGTCGTCATGGTTACCTTGTATTTCGAAAACTGTTGTTGAAATATGCCACACATATTAGAATGGACTGCTATTAGTAGCATCCATACTTAAATTCACTATTTTTTATTTTTATTTGGGCCCATATGACAATCAAACTACCAACCAGGCATTTCATCTATGACTTATATCACCAAAACACGGCCTCTTCTGGTCTGTTCTAGACATGGTTATCACATTTATTCACCAATTATATACTTTCTCATCAAAACTATTACACTTAGATTGTTACAGCGATAGTAAAACTCAATAAAATATAGATATCAAGCTGCAGATTTTTTATCAAGCAGCTGGAATATGTCAAGAAAGGACCAGAACATGCAAACCCCTTGTGTCCACTGATGGTCTCACCACCCCAAATGCCAGTCCCATTGAAACACATGTAAACTGCCTCAATTCCGCAGGCCGATTTCACCATTTTTCACCCTATTAGATATTTAGTGTGACATATCAGGATAAAGCTTGAGATGTCCTTGTTCGAAAACAGGCCCGCTATGGGTATGGTTACCAGACAGATTTTGAGCTACGCCCCCTAGAGTGTAAAAAAGTCAATACTGTTAAAATTGGGCTATAATCCGTGCTCTCTTTCACAGAACAGACACACATCATTTTAACCCACTGTATCCCTGCGAGGTTATCATGAAACAGTTATATATGATATCCTTGACAAAGAAGATAAAGTGGGCTTATTAAATATTCACAAAATTATTACTTCTTTGTATTTTATTTTGTTTCAATAGAGGTTGGAACAGCCGCATTAAAAATATTTTGTGTGATGATTCCATCATTAGTAGACACCTCCCTGGATTTCGGCTTATTTAGGGTGGTGAGACCATATGTAGAGATATAATTTTCTTTGATTATTTTATTTCGGCCTGGTCTGATGCTTGAAGGTGTTCTGAACAATATAGTTTTTGAATTAGGCAAATATATTGAAAACTGTTGCCCTCGGAGCCCTTTGAATAATTATTGATATAATGAAAATCGGCCTGGTTTCCTTGAAAGTCGCATTGAATAAAACAGTTAAATGAAGTGGCTATTCCCGCCTCTATTTCGTCACACAAAGTCGTCATGGTCACCTTGTATTTCGAAAATTGTTGTTGAAATATGTCACACATATTAGAATGGACTGCTATTAGTAGCATCCATACTTAAATTCACTATTTTTTATTTTTATTTGGGCCCATATGACAATCAAACTACCAACCAGGCATTTCATCTATGACTTATATCACCAAAACACGGCCTCTTCTGGTCTTTTCTAGACATGGTTATCACATTTATTCACCAATTATATACTTTCTCATCAAAACTATTACACTTAGATTGTTACAGCGATAGTAAAACTCAATAAAATATAGATATCAAGCTGCAGATTTTTTATCAAGCAGCTGGAATATGTCAAGAAAGGACCAGAACATGCAAACCCCTTGTGTCCACTGATGGTCTCACCACCCCAAATGCCAGTCCCATTGAAACACATGTAAACTGCCTCAATTCCGCAGGCCGATTTCACCATTTTTCACCCTATTAGATATTTAGTGTGACATATCAGGATAAAGCTTGAGATGTCCTTGTTCGAAAACAGGCCCGCTATGGGTATGGTTACCAGACAGATTTTGAGCTACGCCCCCTAGAGTGTAAAAAAGTCAATACTGTTAAAATTGGGCTATAATCCGTGCTCTCTTTCACAGAACAGACACACATCATTTTAACCCACTGTATCCCTGCGAGGTTATCATGAAACAGTTATATATGATATCCTTGACAAAGAAGATAAAGTGGGCTTATTAAATATTCACAAAATTATTACTTCTTTGTATTTTATTTTGTTTCAATAAAGGTTGGAACAGCCGCATTAAAAATATTTTGTGTGATGATTCCATCATTAGTAGACACCTCCCTGGATTTCGGCTTATTTAGGGTGGTGAGACCATAAGCCTCCACATGTCTAGAATTGTTCCCAGGGGTCTCTAGATACGAAATCTGGTTGATGACATTGCCGGAAATGGGGGCGGGCTGAGAATGTGACACTTCTGTATACCCAATTGTTAGAAAAAAATATTCGCCTGAATATTAATTTTCGCGTCATTCTCACTCTATCACAATGTTGGGCCAGTTAAATCAAATGTTGTTGGATTTAGTTATTTATATCATCAGGTCATAAAACTGTGGAGATGAAATAGTAAAAAATAATTTTGTAGGAGCATCCCACATCGAAGAGCTATTTTGAATATTGTAAATATTTCGGAAAATGCAAATTGTCATTTTTAAATATTTTTTTTTACATATAGTTTATGACAACAGTTTATTTTCTGTACGAAAGTCTCCATGAGCGGTACTATTTGCTTCAGATAAGTTAGAATTAGGTTATACCAATGCTTGATTTGTCGAAGAATTCATCATTATGGCCAATTTTAAAATGGCCACCGTAAAATCCATGATTTTTCCTGAAATGTATTATTAAACATGGTTTTCTTAAATTTTACATAACAAACATAATTTTAGTAACCAATCTTGCATTTTATTGTCCGTTTAAGTATTTACAAATGCTGGTATATGATATTAACCACCAAATTCAAGATGGCTGCCAGAAAATGGTCAAGAAAATGCAAAAAATTTCACACCTTTTTGCGAATAGTTTATGAGTAGTCAGGGCTGTTAGGGCAATAAATGGACTGTTTGGGGCAAATTGTTTCAAAGCCCCAAAATTTGGCCCAGATGTCGACAAAACCCTACTTGATCGATTTTGGGTGGATGCCAAGAAAGGCATCGCCTTGCGCCAAGGTAAGGGCTAAATTTAAAATGGCCACCACTATATATCAGAAATATCAGAATTAAGCAATATAATAATTATGATCGTCATGCTTTTCATAAGTTTTGATTGATTTCTCCCCTTAATGTCACATTTTTATGTGATTTATTGACACAATGCTTAATTATCATGATCTGTTCATACTATGTCAAATAACTGCACGTTTTTCAATCATTTCCACACAATTACAACAATTATATGATGAGAGGCCCCACAATAATAAATAGATAGCATCAGTGATAAATAGTTAAATTGATTATTGAACATTATTGATTTTGTACTTCGACGTCAATAAAGTTAATACGACACCTGAAATTAGGAATCATACGATACGGAAGTACTTGTCACTGGAACCACGCGATCATCCTCATTTATTGCATTTTTTCACACACTATTGTCAAAATTTGAGTTCTATACCCTAGTAACAAACAACGTTTCAGCAGATTCATCCCCGAAATATCACATTTAAGGTAATTCAATGTTATCTATAGCATAATATTATGCGCCATACATTTATTGGTAACCAAAAGTTGAATTATATTACAACGTAGCATGCAGAAGTAAAAAAAATATTTAGCACCAAAATTATTCACGTGTTATTAAAAATATAATAAATTATACATATAGCATGTTTGCAATATGAACAGTTTAAAAATAAATAGCTTATGTCATACAGTAATTGCCAGTGGACCAGGCCGTGTGGGATCAGTGCGCCATACATTTGTTGGCAACTAAAAGTTGAATTATATTACAACGTAGCATGCAGAAGTGAAAAATATTTAGCACTAAAATTATTCACGTGTTATTAAAAGTGTAATAAATTATACATATAGCATGTTTGCAATATGAAAAGTTTAAAAATAATTAGCTTATGTCATGCAGTCATTGCCAGTGGACCAGGTCGTGTGGGATCAGTGTACATTGGTGTCATTTAGTTTTTGCTCTGGGTGCTGGGGATTTTGTTTTCTTTCTCATAGCGTGAATGATCCGTCCACATGTTAAATAACTGCACGATTTCAATCATTTTAAAACATATATACAATAATTACATCAGCATTCCAATATAAATAGAGATCCCTGTTGCCATTATATATTGGCTAATATATATGGCTTATCATGGTTAATATCCAAACTTGATTACTATAATAATTACAAGACTATCCATCTCTAAAATTTAATCTATATATGTACGCTCTCGATGATGGCCCTACATGATGTGAGCCATAGGAACCTAAAGAATAGTCTGTCCAACGGTGGAGGATGGTCTAAAATGAAAGTTATTTTTTCGCTGATTACTCAATTCTCAAGCGATTTTCTTGAAATTTTGTCAACACTATTTTCTAGTAATTTGCTATATATCCTGAGAATATTGTATAGTCCAAACGTTAGGCCATTTGGTGTGTAGTACATTTTTTATTTATGACACTTATGACAGATTATAAACCAATTAACTTCATTCCTGTTTATTATCAGAATTGTGTTGCATGTCAAATGGTCTCACTTTTGAAATACTTACTGGGAATTCGGGAAATGTTGTTGAGTATTTTAAAAGTGATCTTGACCACTGAATAAGTGATCACAGCCACTTTTAAAATTATCTGAGCCACTACAAAGTAGCTCTAATTACTTCTTCAGTGGACAAGATCATATTGTTTGTGGCCAAGCTCGCCCTCGTGGTGGCTGAGATGACTTTTAAAGTGGTTGTGGTGGCTTCTCAAGTGGACAAGATCACTTTTGTAGTAACCGAGGCACTTTTTAGGGGCTGACATAAGATTGTTATTGGCCAAGAGCACTTTTGTAGCGACTGAGATAACGTTTAAAGTGGCTGTGATCACTTCTTTATTGGCCAAAATCACTTTGTATTAGCTTAGATAATTTTTTTGAGTGGCTGACACCAATTTGTTTGAAGCCAAAATCACTTTTGTAATGGCTGAGATAACCTTTAAAGTGGCTGTGATCACTTCTCCAGTGACCAAAATCACCTTCGTAGTGGCTGAGATAACTTTTAAAGTGGCTGTGATCACTTCGTCAGTGGCCAAGATCGCGCTTTTAGTGGCTGAGATAACTTTTAAAGTGGTTGCTATCACTTATTTAGTGGTCAAGATCACTTTTGTGGTGGGTTAGATATTTTTAATGTGGCTGTGATGACTTCTTCAGTGGCCGAGATCACGTTTGTAGTGGCTGTGGTAAATTTTAAAGTGGTTGTAATCACTTATTTAGTGGTCAAGAGCACTTTTGTGGTGGTTGAGATAACTTTTTCAGTGGCTGACACCAGTTTGTTTTTGACTAAGATCACCTATGTAGTGGCTCAGACAACTTTTTAAGTGGCTGTGGTCATTTCTTTAGTGGTCAAGATCACTTTTGTAGTGGCTTAGATATTTTTTAAAGGGGCTGTGATCTCTTCTTTGGTGCCAAGATCACTTTGTATTGGCTTAGATAACTTTTTCAGTAGCTGACAAAATTTTGTTAGGGGCCAAGATTACCTTTGTAGTGCCTGAGACAACTTTTAAAATAGCTGTGATCACTTCTTTGGTGGTGAAGATCACTTTAGTAGTGGTTTAGATACTTTTTTAAGTGGCTGTGATCACTTTTTTTAGTGGCCAAAATCACTTTGTAGTTACTTAGATAACTTTTTCAGTGGCTGATACCAGTTTGTTAGTGGCCAAGATCACATATGTAGTGGCTCAGATAACTTTTAAAGTAGCTGGTCAAGATCAGTTTTTGAAAAATGGCTCCAGAAAATGTAAACGTTATAACAAACATTTATACCATAAAAAGTTAACATGAGCGAGATGAAGTCCTGCTAGTAGGCCTACTCACTAAAAAACGTTGTAAATTGTTCAAATGGAGGTATAAAATACAAACTTATCGTTTTGTTGCACATTTCAAATTTAACATAAATGAAATATTATGTATCCACGCTAAAGCCCTAGATAGTGACTCTCAACTGCTATCAAAGTGTTGATTCATTTTTTAATTTGGGTGTTAATTGTGGATAAATGTGAAACACGGTCAATTTTCCCAAAACGGCAGAAAAGTGCGCAAATTTTCGATCCAACCAAAAAATGTGTAATATGTTGAAATAGCTCATTATTTATATTCCAAATGGGTTATTATGAGTCAACATTAGTTCTAGAAGATGTTTGAATCAAAACCAAACATTGATTACATACAAAATCAGCTGAGAGAAATGTATTTTGACTATTTACTGAAAAAGTTTGGAAAATAGATGAAAATAATACCAACATTAAAGCTCTCTTGTGCATTTGGCAATTATTGGACACAAAATATATTACATCCATGTGAAAGTAGCTTTCCACTGATATCAAATATATTGATATAGCTCAAATTTGACTACTCATTGGGACGAAATGTGACATAATGGTCAATTTTCCCGAGCCTGAAGAAGAGCGCGCCATTTTTACTTCTAACCGAAAAAGGATGTATTATGTATTCCAAATGGGTTGATTTCAAGTCAACAATAGAAAAATTGTCTTTTTTGTTCAATAATTGTGAACCAATCCAATTATTTAAATAAAATATCATCCGAAGTAGCTAAATTTGTTATGACTAGAACACATACCGATATATCACGTGGTCACAGCCCCTTGGGTATCCTTGGTAAGGTATACCTCAAATCTGAATGACGGCCATCTTGGATTTTGCTAATACACCGCCCTGAGCGATTCCCGTCTTGGCATCCATCGCAAATCGAAAGAGTATAACCTGTTCCATATCTGTGCCAAATTTTGTAGCTTTGGAAGAATTTGCCCCAAAATATCCCTGGCAGCCCCGACTAGAGCACATACTCTAACGGCCGTATGCCAGAAGCAAGGCTCGCTGGACCAGGGGTTAGGCCTTAGCACGAGGCCACACGGCTGCTTGTACTTACAATTCTTTCGCCGGTATGCCCGACGCGAGTTTACCAAGCGGCTAGGCAGTCCACTGGTTGAGAGCGAAATATGCGGGTTGTCAAACAATGCATGTACGCCGTACAACATTTGTACAGTGGTTTACAAAAACATCGACCCCAGTTTTAACTTACTTTCTCACTAATTTTAGCCATTAAGTCGTCGGTTCTTACGCAAAAAACGAAAGGCAAGGTGCGCGAATAAGACTGATGAAGAATGGGAAACATTACTCATATTTCTGATTTGTGTTTTTAATAGAAAATAATAAGTAACGTTAGATCTAGATTCAAGAACATGGACGCCACGTTCCGAGTGCACATTGAAAACACATGCGTAACATGATCGTCGTCCAATTAATGTCAAGTTTTATCTATTTAACCACCACAATAATTAATTAATTAAAATTTGAAATTATTTGAAGTTGCTCGATGTCACGCTTTATCTTTATCACTTTCAATTTCAAAAGATGATATTTAATGGGCTGATAAAACATGAAGAAACGAATATAATCGGGACCGGTGGGTGAGGGGTTAACGTTACAGTTTCTGACACGGGCGCTCTATTTTTTATACGATGACAATTTGGTTGCATGTCATGGATGACTGGCATTGTGTATGTTGTAAGCAGTAGGGCAATGTAGGCCCATTTTGCGGTATTTGTTGTTATTTTTATCAATGAAATGAAAAACTTTTAATGCGCATAAATCCTCGGTGTCCCGAGCTCAGAGGCGCTGCAAATCCGAATCAGGCTTGTTATCATTGTCCGTTTGCCGTTCCAATTCTTAGATCCAGCATGCCAGCGGGATACAGAGGATTTAGGATGGAAAAGCTTGGCCGAAATATAAAGTTTTCATTTTTTTCCGAAATGACTATGAAGATTTAGATTTTTTATTCTCAAGAGGGATACAATTCCAGAGCTGGGGGGGGGGGGGCGCAACCGAAAACGCCCTTTCATCCATCTTAGAACTCACTGGAACAACCAGTTGATCATCATCTGAGAAGCGGAGAATACGGGTTCTGTGTCAAGATTTAAGTAGATTATGTAGATATACTGATAGACATTTATGTATTACTTTATAATGTGGGGGTGCATATTTTGTTTTTTATTCTGTATTGAACAGGGAGACAGTGTAGGTATTTTAACAAAGGTGTAACATTGCAGAATCGTGGAGAAAGGGTCACAACCCTGAGATGTTATAGAGGATAGAATTACAATAGTCTCGCTTGCCCACACAAGTGAAGTTGCTATTGTCTTAGTCACTGCCGCTGTTAAACATCTGCGCAAGCAACGCAAATCACTTATATGTTAGTAGCATGATTGACATACTTTTGATATATTTTTCTTAAAATTGAAATCCCTGTCAAATTTTACCCCTAGATTTCGTTCCAAATCAGTTGGTGTTACATCCTGATCATTTTGTGGAGAAATATTTCTTAATTTTGTCTCGTTGTAATTTAGTGCCGATTTGTATAAATTCTGTCTTGTCAGGATTAAATTTGAGTTTGCTAGCTATCATTCAGTCGCAGACGTCTTGCAAGCACTGCTGGACCAGCGACAGTGACATCTCAGGGTCTGTCTTGGAGAGAGAAAGACAAATGTGTGTGTCATCAGCGTACAGATGGTGACAGATGTTATGCCTACTGATCACACTACTTGGGGGGTTGTATATAGAGTGAATAAGAGTGGTCCCAAGGCCAGAACACTGGGGGACACCATAATCCGTCTTGAACGGTTCCCCAAGTTTATCCAGAAGTTTAACCCTTTGCACTCGATTTATTAGGTAGGAACGGATCCAATTTGGAGCTGTTCCAGAAATAGCATACCAGCCGGACAAGAGCTCAATGATGCTGCTATGGTCCAACGTGTCAAAGGCTGTGGACAGGTCCAGTAAGACCAATGCTGTGGTCATATGTATGTGGCTCGAACAGATGTCGTTGTGATTTTTTTGCAAGGCTGTTTCTGTAGAATAAAGAGGTTTATATGCTGATTGATTGGGATTTTATAGGTTGTTTTTGTCTAGATGGGACCGGATACGAATTAGAAATTATTTTTAAATTATTTTAGAAATGAAATTTAGGTTCGTAACTGGTCTATAGTTTTTGATGTCATCCTTAGACAGTGATGGCTTTTTCAATAAGGGTGTGATGTATGATACTTACAAAAACGTCTGGGAAAGAGCCAGATTCCAAAGACAAATTGACAATGTTCGTGATGGGAGTTAATCAATGATCAATGAAGATTATATAGAAAAAAGGTAGGGTTGTAGGGAGATTAAAGTATTTCTAGACATCGTGTTAGCAGTTTTTTCACTAGTTGCAATATACATCTAAGGGTCATATGGAGATTAAAGTGTTTCAAGACATCAAACAAGCATTTTTTCTTTGGTTTACATTGAGATCACAAAGGGTTATGTGCCGGGTTATGTAGAGAATAAAATGTTTCAAGACCTCGTGCTAGTAAGCTTTCTCGTCATTTGCCATATGGTAGTAGTAGTATTTTTTTTGAGGCAATCGGCCCATAGTACATAACAATCTCACATGTTATTTACATACATAAAAGCATTACCTATTCAAAATAATTTACAATACACATTTATGTAGGACAAATCAATAATCACTACATATTTGTTTCTCTGCATGATATATAAATGAAGTTAATTTCTTTATTTGATTTTCGTCAGTTTCTGTTAGTATTTCTATAAAGTTGCTGTAAGATGTATTCTGTATAAATACATAATTAGATCGCAAATCTGTATAGGCAGTACATAACATTGAAATGATATTCATCTTCTAAAACAATATTATCTGATTCTTTACAGAAAACGCACAATCTATCTGCCATTAACATGTTTTTATGTCGTCCTGCCTCAATATGTAAGCCTAACATATGACTAGAACATCTAAACCTGTCTATGTGACTTAATAATTTTAATATTCAAATACCTTTCTGGTTCAAATTATCTTTTAAATGTTAAATAAATGGCTAATCTACTTGTATTTCCAACGTCGGTAAACCATGTATTCTTAACATGTTCATGTAGCTTTGTTTTAAAAAAAACTCCATAAACACCTTGACTAATCCGCACATAACTAAAACCATATATTTCCAACAGACATCTAATATGAGACGCCCAGGTTATTCTACCCCTCTCATCCAAAACTTTCAACATCGAATAACAAGCATTGGGGTATCTGTGATCAGTCATACATAAAATGTTTAACCAATATTTAATACAGCAATAATAATAATACAATGCTACAGGGTACTTTCCTATTCATCTCATTATTGCTTGCTTAGGTGTGCATGAGCCTACACCTAAAATACGTCTGTAAAAAGTGAGTTGAACGGTCTCAATACTCTCACAATATTCATACCCCCATATCTCTGCTCCATATAGTAGTATGGGTAACGCAAGTTTATCAAATAATTCACAGTTTATATTTACAGGTAAACCTCCACATCGTTTGTTATACATATACAATAGTCCAAGCGCTTTATTTGTTTGGGAGGCTAAAATTTTTCTGGCCACTGACTAATTTATCTTTGGAGTGAAAATTAGTTCTAAATATTTATACATGGGAACAACTTTAATTTCTTTTCCTATAAAGTACCATTTTCCAATGTTTTTCACAATACCACCTCTTCTGAAAACAACTAGCTAGCCATGTCATCCGCGTACAATAACATTTTAATGTCTGTGAAATTTTCGTTAACAAATGTGCCTTCACATCCTGAATATTTCAACATTTGTACTAATTCACCGATATGAAAAGAAAAAAGAAATGGACGCTAAGGTACAATTAAATAACTCTGTCAGCCCTTGGTTTGTCTTAACACAGGCTTTGATTTTACTGTTCATATATCTTAATACGTTCAATGGTCGACCATGAATACCACTCTTAATTAATTTATACCATAAAAGAGAATGAGGAATCTTATCGAAAGCCTTTGATAAATCAATAAATAGGTCATATTATCGGCTTTTTTAATTTATATTTTTGTACCAGTGATTGTAACGTAAACATGTTATCTATTGTGCTATGCCTTTTTTTATAGCCTGCCTGCCCCTCATACTGTAACCCTTTCTCATCTTCTCATCGTACAAAACGATTTTTTTTTAATTTAGTAAAGATTTCCCCCACAATAGATAACGATATACCTCTATAATTTGATGGATCTGTCGGACCTCCTTTTCTATAAATAGGACATAATACTGACTCAGTCCATCTAGACAGGTATACACCTGTTTTTTTTTAATATTTTTATATAAAGGACAGATATATGGGATATATGGGACTAAAACATGTTTTGAAGATTACATACCTCACTGTTTGTAACATAATCATCTAATAAATCACACTTTTTATTCTGACATACGTCACATTCGTTATCATGAATTTCTAAATACTCGTTTACTCTATTACAAAACTGAGGATTAACATTCGGCTTCTGATTTAATAAACCTTTAAAATATTCCATCCAAGCGCTCGGTGCCACATCATTTTCTGAGCTAGTTTTGTTAAGTTTCCATGTATTTATCTGTTTCATAATATTCCAAAACTTAGCTGGATTATTTAACGATTCCTGTAGTACATGCCTAATTTTTATCTACTCTACATACTATCTCTACAGCATCCCTTAAAATCGTTTTTAGCTATCTATACTTATTTAGACATCTATTTTTGTTTCGCTTTTTATCCTCACACTCTATGTCCCACCACACAGGCTGATTTAAAGTATTTACAGACATGCTATTTTTAGCATCACCTCTGTTATTACGCTTACCAACTTTCATTTTATCAGCTGCTCTTAATAATGTTTCTGTGAATATTTCGACTGCTTCGTCGACACGATCTTCTCCAAGCATATTATCAAATTTACTAAGCATAGTTTCGCTAGTCTGATCACATGAAATATTCGAAAAATCTGGCTCGCTATTAGGTTGGCACTCAAACCTGAGAGGTTTTATAAGTTTAAAATCCTCTTTATCTTTTTCAGTTGACTCTTTTAGCATTACCAATAATGCTAAAGTCACAACAAGTGGAAAATGGTCGCTGATATCAATTTGTATTATTTCAAACTGTTTTACTTTATCAAATGTGCTCTCTTCTACAGCAATATAATCTATCACACTTTGCCCCTGAGAGCATATAAGTAAAATCTCCAGGAATGTCTTCATTCCTGCCATTCAAAAATAATATTCTAATTTCCAAATTTCCAAATGTGTACAATTTTATCCTTTGATCTACGGACTGTTGAAAAAATTGATACATTATACCAATGTACATTTGGTAAATCCTTTACATTGTCATCAATTATATAATCTAATTCATCTCCAGCCCCAGCATTCATGTCACCGGAAATCAAAAACTTATGATTTGAATAGATTATTTTTATGTTGATTAGTGTATTTCTCAATATTTCAATACCGTTTGTTTCATCATCGTACCACACTTTTAAAGTGGTTTTGATCACTTGTTCAATGGCCAAGATCACCTTTGTAGTGGCTGAGACAACATTCAATTTGCCGTGATCACCCCTCCAGTAGTCAAGACCACCCTTGTAGTGGCTGAGACAACCTCCCAAGTGAACACAATCACCCCCTCAGCGGCCAAGACCATCCTGCAAATGGTATAGATATAGAGACGAAATTCCCGTATTTCTTATTTTTGACATGGTTGTCAAAAAATAGAAATCAAGAATTTCGTCTCTATAAGCCTAACTGGTGAATGCGCATCAGAAAAATTTAAAAACTTTTGAAGTTCCAGTCTATGGACATGTTTACATCATGTGGTCATATTAGGAAGCCAAAATAAAATCATCGAATTTTGGATGATTTTAGCGTGGGCATGTCCCTTTAAGTGACTTAACATTTTTAGACCTACACATATTAAAGATTTTGATATCTATTTAACATACCCGGTTATGTAACTTATAGTTATGTAATTTATAGTTAGATGTCCCATGAGGAAATTTTATAATAATATCGATACACCTTGCTGATTATTTTAATCGTAGACATGTGGATTCATGACAAAAGAATACATTGGGTGCCATACACCATACTACTTTGCCATCAAACGCAATATGTTGGCAAAATGCCTTTCCAATGGTGGGCAAGTGCCACAGGCGGTCCAGATGCATTTTGTAGAGTAAATATAGACGATGAAAGGACTGTACATGGACAAAATCAGGTGAGCGTATGGAAAAATGTTCACAACTTTTTAAACGCTCTCCACGGGAAATACATTTTCACGAATGGATTAGGGCATAGGACAAACAAGTTATAGTGTGACAGGGCCTTTAATGCCCTGTCACAAGCTGGACGCACCCTATATTAATACATGTCCGAAGAGCACACACTGTCGACAGTGTGGGACTAGTCAAAAGAAATATGGATAAACACCACTTACCAGTAAGGAACATGACACATATATTTGCAGCGCCTACCCAGCCTGTTTTTGCTTGTCCCTGATTGAAGGTTTCCAGCCATTCCACTACCAACGGTGACACAGAGAAAGCCATTCCCTGTGAAAGCATCAGTATCACAGCACATGATACAAGAACAATGATACTCCATGCCCCTTCAATAGACTCTTTCTCCGTAACTGACTCCCTCCTTCAATATAATAAATATTATTATTCTAACAGCCCTCATCTCTGTGCCTCTCTCTGCTATCCCTACCTATATCCCTCCGTTTCTCCTCGTCTCTCTGAACGTTTTATAATTATTTTGGTTACCGTGCCCTTGCTCTGTTCTTTATGTTACAGTAGCAGTGAAAGGATCGACCAGCACACTCCACATGGCCAGCTGATGATTGCAAGCCGAGGGAAGATTGTACGGCCCGAGTTCATTGATATATATATATATATATATATATATATATATATATATATATATATATATATATATATATATATATACATTTAGCACACATGTTGATTAGATGAACCCCAGTATCAAACAAAACTTTTAAAATAGGAGTTTGCTACACCCTTCGGCAACATTTGTTGTAGGGTATCATCGGAAAGATACACACTTTAGGATCAACTTGAATCCGGGTGTGCGTTTCTCTGTATAATAAATTTATGTTGAGGTTAAATACATGGGGTCATACAAGCATAATTTCTCTTTTGCACTGTAATCAAATAATGCAGATTCAATGGAAGAGTTTTATTGTTGTAATATTATTTTTTATGTGACATTTTATGTTAATATAACAATATTTGAATAAAAAGACCGACACACTTTAGAGACCCCCCCCCCCCCAAATGGTGTTATGTATTTTATCAGTATTTGTGTCCTTCCATATCAAAATGAAGCGGAATTCGGCATTTATAAAATGGTTATAAATCAACCTGAAGCTGATAAATATACATTTTCCTATTTTGCAATATCCACACGCCAAAATGCGTTTTTTATCAATGTGTGAATTATTAACAATAAGAAATATCTAAAAAAATATTTAAAATATTTTTACATTATAATTTTGTGAAAGCATAATTTTTGGGTTTGTCTGTAAATTACGTGAATTACGTTTGTTTTATAAACGTCGTAACTTGCGCTTCTCCAGGAAACTTGTTGATGCCTATACATGCACCAAATGTTGCGTATATGTCCACCAGGCTGTTCTTTTTAAAACAAATGGGCCTTTAGATAACATTTTACTGGCGATTTATGTTTGTTCGCAGCCAGGTAACGAAATTTGTTATGCAATATGGTATCACATCGCTCGATTATTATTAAGAGCTTTGAAGGACGACATTTACAAGTTTCAAATTTGGCACAGAGCAAGGTTTTGACACATTAAATACAATTCAAATAAATTCAGATGGCCGCAAAAATTGCCGCCATCGAGAAATGAGATTTTTAAATAATCATGTAATACTTCCTTCTGTAATGTTTTCGCGTCACGAATCATTTTCAAGGTCATGTATATTATAATAATGTAACAAACAATGATATATAGAGGGTTAAATATAACAGTTCACTAAGTGCTCGCAGGGTACATCTAATGAAACAAAGTGTTTTGTTACCCTAAATGAGTTGAAAGTCAAGACGGCAGGTCATATAATATGGAAGCCTATTCTGATCAAAGTAGCCTAGGAGCCCAAAATTATTTTCCACTTAAGACACCGAAAAATGGAAAAAAATCCAAAATGGCCGCCATTTGTACAAGATGAAACAATAAAATGATATTATTTTCGACAGAATAGACGCAGATTCTTGATTTTGTTGTCTAGCATACGGGCTTCAGTTATGTCTGACACAGTGATGTAGTAAGAATGTACTTTAGACATTGCATTGTGAATAAAATCCAAGATGGCCGCCATTTGTGCAAGGTAAAACAATGATTTGATATCATTTTGGGCAGAATAAAAGCACAAGCATAACCTGGTACTGGTCTGACGTTCTTCTGGCGTCTATACTCACACGTGGATAACACCCACATTTTCGAACATGCGAAGCTATGCGCAGAAGGTTAACGAACACAATAAATGAATAACGTTCATCCCGCGTTATCCTAAATTTATCAACGAATTTCAATGCACGACCAGCGAATCACAACGCACAAACCAACATTCCTATTTTTCGTGCGCTGGACGTGCGTGATTGTGTGTGTGACTGAGCCTTTATCTATACATTAAATGTATCAATGACAAATAAGTCCATATCATTGGGCATTTGATTTTCTTAAATAAATCAACATTTTTTATATTTTCTATTGTGATTTATATGAATCATCACGTAACAGGACAAAACAATCATGCGAAATTTGCTACTAAAATCTCTCTAATCTACCTGCGAAAGCTGTAATGACTTTGTACTTTCTGTCAGTGACACATGCATATATAGATATATGACGATTGTAACTCGTATATGTTTCACCCGTATCTAAGCTGAAAAGTTACATTCGCCAACTGGATAGCAGATTTGTCCCAGTAGGCTTTTGTGCACTTACACATATACATATATTACTTAGGCCATCACATAACGAAATTGGAATTCCTATTATTAGTTTCATTACAAACAGAAAACAAACAATAAATAATTAAAGCATGGGGTGATTGATTATATGTAATATCAAGTATAAAATAGTTCGTCCGCATTAAGACATGAATTCTAGCGCAACATGGCCTGACTAGAACTATTGACTACGAAATATTTACTATTGGCCTGGAGTAAAAAAACACCTCGGAAATATATATAAATACGCCAATACCCCCAAAAATATATATTTACAATAATGCAATATTAATTCTATTTAATCACTTACCGTCCTCTCGAGGGATGCTTGGAATGCGCATTGGTCGCATTTCCTTCTGGCACACAGATGGTATAAATCTCTTTAGTTTTTGAATTGTAGTTTTTGTCGCCATCCGCAGCGACTGCCACATGATTTTGTTGTCTTGTAGCTCGCATTGTCAATGCAACTAAAATAACAAACACGTTTAAAATATCCACGACGGGTTTATAAGCCTGTTCAATAGAATTGTTGTCAGTCAACTCGAACACTACGCCAGATTCAGCACCGTGACGTCGAGTGTGAGATCGGGTAAGGTTATTGCCACCACTATGCAGGCCTACACAATATCAGGGTTCCAATCAAGTGTGAATCGAACTGATATGCGGAGCATTAGTGTAGGGTCATATTCAATTCCGTGGGAATCTCATGTATATTCTTGTCACCCACCTTTTTCTTGTTCGGAATTTCATACTGATCCCCAAAAAATAAGGTGTCATTTTTTTAGGTCACTTTAAGGTCATTTTTCGACAACTAGAAGCCATGATCCCTAGACATCCATCCATCCATCCATCCATCCATCCATCCATCCATCCATCCATCCATCCATCCATCCATCCATCCATCCATCCATCCATTAATCATGATTGTGTCAAGATGTTTACAAAATAAGACACTACTGTGTTAGAATATGCGATTTGTATATCATGATGATATATTATGATGTCCGAATATAGCTTTATTAGTGTTTGGATATGACATAATCAGGATAGTATCTGGATATGACATAATCAAATGAAGAGTGAGATTCACATGCTAGAACCTACCACTCTAGTATCAGAATATCTCAGTAGCTTGTCTTGATTAAAACTGTGATTATGTTCATTAATAATGTCTGATTATGTCGCATTATAATAAAACAAGAGTATATAAAAATATCAGGTTATACTGCTTTCGTAAGGTCATGACATTATAATATCAGAACTAACAATGTATGACACTATTGTGCAAGGTTTCAACACTGTAATATTCTATTCCTTATTACATCGCTATTATATTTCCATGTTACTTTTATATATTGCACTAAAAAAACCATTTTAATGTTAACATATGATGGTAATCAGGTTATCAAGCCAGTACATGCCACTCAGAATATGACCCAATGGTGTCAGGACATTACAGCATAATCTCAATATATGACGTTCTAAAATAATATTATGCTACAATGACAGAATGCATCGATTCAATGAGATTGTTTGCGATTATAGACATTGTGATATCACATATATTTCTAATTGTTTAATTGTTTATTATTGACATTATATTATGACAATACGATGTCATGGCATACCCCTTTTATATCCCCAATGACTGCAATGTGAAAATACCACCCTACAATACCACGATGCAATTATGTCTGATTACATCGTATCACACTATATATTTAGATTATAGAGTGATAATGTCAGAATATGACAGCATAATGTTAGGTTGTAGCACAATAGCTTGACAAAAACCTAAATTGAGAAAAACAACAGCCCCCAATTTTTTTTTTATTACTTGAACATTTTTTAATTAGAGTAGAGTAATCTACACGTCTTTACAAGCGTTATAATTATGTGATTCACATGATGTCATTACTATATGTTTAATTTGACATTGTTTTTAACATTATTTGGTAATCGTGATCTCTACCCCCCCCCCCCCCTCACACACACACAAAAAAATCAAGAGCTACCGGTACTAGTTAAATACGTGAAACTACACTTAATTATAGTTCAATTAGTTAAGAAGACATTTTAACACAATAGCTAACAATAATAGTATGTATTAAGCAGTGACGAGTGTAATAAGTATAAAATATTTAGGTACTCCGAGTCTTTAATATATTTTTACTGCTCGAAATTGTCCAAACGATTTTCACGCATATCACTGTAAGTACAATATATATCATAACTACGCAAGACAATGTGCATGATAGTGGACGTTGGATATTCTACACCACTGGTGCTAGATAATAATGAGCTAAACTATTTTCAGATTTCATAAAGTGTCGCTAAGAAATATTGAAAAAACAAACCATGTAATAGATTATGTATTTCTGTGTAAGCCAGTGACCAAAATTTGGTGTCAAGGGTACACACATTCAACATTTTTTAGCTTTAGATGATATTTACATCGTTGTATTTTGATCTCATTAAAGAACTGTGACAAATATGTTCTATAATGGTTCTCATAACAGTTTGTTATGCTAGATAGGGTGAAATATGTGCATTAACATAAAATATAATTATCTAAAAATTGGCGCATAATTTAGAATGCTATATCGTGAGTTCTATATATAGACGTATTTAAAGAACTGAGTTTAGGATTAGCCTATATATAGTGAGGTTTGTATAAAGACATATCACCGGAAATAACACACTTTCCAGATTCGCTATTTCAAACAGTATAATCATGCATTTTTAGATGCTAGCGCCATCATTAGGCCTACATTTTTTGTTATTTTATGTAATATTGCACGCTCAGAGATGAGATTTCTCTTTATATGATTAAAGGGATCGTTACGCAGCGTTTATTTTTTATGTGAGTATTACACGAATTTACATATTTGAAAAATGTTGATAACTAGACGTTTCTACGCTGTTAATATAGTAATGTATTGACCTTGACATCAAATCGTGAAAATAACACCAAGAATGGATTTCTTGGGTGAAGTTGTTTAATATTATGCATGATTCTAGATCCAATAGATGAACTGTTGTTCTCTCTTCTTTGAATCAATGAACCAATTATGTTTATTGGAGAAAAGTATACCAATTAGCTCTTGACCGTGATCTTATATGTTGAAATTGACCTCTCATTGCAAACATAACATCAGAAACCACTCACTCGTGTCTAGATTTATTCTAAAAAGTGATGTTACAAATGCTTATATGCAAATCGAGCATATTTGATACAAATCTGTAGCCCTATTATCGGAACTGTTAATTATGCTAATTAGCGTAAATTATGCTAATTAGCTCATGCGATGTTTTTCTAAAGTTGGCAAAAAGTACTACGTCGTTTCAAACTTAAAATACGGCACTATATATATACGTAGAATTACAACTAACAGGTTTTTAGTAAAAAAAGGTTATTTCATCCTGTATATAATGGTCAATTATGTTAATTAAGTAAATTATGCAAACAACTTAGCTAAACTCCCCTCCAAG
This sequence comes from Flabesymbios commensalis, assembly GCA_964017125.1. Classification (NCBI taxonomy): domain Eukaryota; kingdom Metazoa; phylum Annelida; class Polychaeta; order Terebellida; family Flabelligeridae; genus Flabesymbios; species Flabesymbios commensalis. Next base: position 66,213,573 of record OZ024912.1, read on the forward strand.
CTGGCACAAATCTAATAATGTTTAGAAAGATCCATACATGTTTAAAAGGGCACGGATTGAAAAAAGTCTGTACAGTTAACACATATGTGGCATATAAACATACATAAAGTAATATTTTGGCAATATTTCAATCATGACCTTGACATTTTAAGTTGACCTTGACCTTGAATTGTAAAAATAACGCTAGAAATCACTTCCTCGGATTAAAGTTATGCGAAAAAATGGTATAACACTTGTTTCTAGACCAATTTATTAAAACGTTATATTATAAATGTGTACGTATGTTAGTTAGGGTGAATTATGCAAATTAGCTTATTAAGGTCGCACATATCTAATAATGTTTATAAGTTTATATCTAATAATGTTTATATAGATCCATACATGTTTAAAAGGGCACGGATTGAAAAAAACTCTTGTACAATTAACACAGATGTGGCATATAAACATTCCTAAAGTAATATTTTGGCAATATTTCAGCCTTGACCTTAACATTTTCAGTTGACCTTGACCTTCCATTGTTAAAATACCGTCAGAAAACACTTCCTCTGGTTGAAGTTTTTTGGAAAAATGGTATTACTCTTGTTTCGATGCCAATTTGTTAAAAAGTTATATTATAAGATTGGTCGGTATGTTAACTAGGGTGAATACATAGTAGCTATTTTATCTCTGGTGTTGGTGCAGGAAACATAATAATAGAACCAGATATGAAGATATATATCTTCATATCTAGGCAAGGCATTTTAATTTCATTTGAATTATTATTCATTTATATTATCTAAATATCCCGTGTTTTATTTTGACAATGCCACCTGACATGAGTTTAATTATGTATGTGAAACCATGTATATTGTCATGTGATTTTTTAAAAATTACCATCTTGTATATAGGCCTACATTTACATAATTATATTCTATAACAAATACGTCTGTAATGATTTTTTTTATGTCAATACAATTTATGTGTGTCTGGCTGTGCTAAGTTTTTATTCACAACATCGGAGTTCCTCTTTTATAGAAATACAGAACACAAACACACGAATGATTGACATCCGCCAGATATACTCTGCTACTGGCTCTCAAGTTTCTAAATTACTGATAAGACTGCACACCTTCACTTGATATGATAGTGTTGTGAGTGCATTTGCTGAAAAAGCTAAAATTCATGCTTTAGAATTGATAAAGACTAACGAAGATGCCAGAGAAAGGTGCATATTGGAATATAAACCCGGAATGACATAACTTGGAGAAGTTTACAAGTACTCTATATGAAACAAAACTGATGACTCCACAGATTAATACCTTTTAAAATTTAGCTTACATTGTTTATTGTCCAAAGAAGGCGAACTTGAATCTTATCAACGACCACCATGCCAGGACTGCCTGACAACGAATTCACTGTGATCAAATTATGAAGCATGCCCTAAAGTCCACAAGGACATGGTTAGGAAATGGAATCAGAACACGACCAGCAATTCCAATTCCTCATAATCACCCTGATAATACAGTGGATGACCAGGCTCACCAGTCCATCAAGCTGTTTTTGAATTTCTGTCCTGTAAATGTTCAAGAGCATTCAAGTTCCCATAATGTGTGTGTGTCTTGAATGAACTGAAATGCACTGACAATTGTGTCGACTTCGAGAAGGCAGCTATCAAAAACCAGAAGATTGTGAAGAGACATTAACTTACTATATGTATGCGAAGATAATGTACTAGACATAAAAACGACACATACAAAATGACGTAATGCAACGTACATGTATATATAATGTACATGAATAAGCATATATGTTGTTATTATTTATGCTGACAGTTTATATTTCATTATTGTAAGGTTATCAAATCATGTTTCCGTTGGCAAGACTAATATTTGATATTAGTGGCACGGGTGATAATGCTAATGTTATGAGTATTTTTATTAGCCAATTAGTAATATGCTGTTATTGTTTTTTCATAGAAAAAAGTTTTTTTCAATATAACGAAGAGTGGTAAACCCCACATCCTCTAGAGCGGTAGTGGTTTAAACTTAATTTATAAGCTATATGTATCGACCATGTGTTCCTCACATGAAGATGTTCACGAACAAAATAAAACAAAATTGAAAATCACTACTTGTGTTATATTATATTCCCTCTATTATGAAAAACGATGATAGATAGGTCGTTCAGGGTGTCGACCATGGCTCTTACCTTGGAGATGTGGCCAAAGTAAAACGATATTTGGAAAAGAGTAGGCCTAAATATTTCTTTTAAAATAACTTTTTTTTACATTTGTGTGCATCATATTTAACGTCATTTTGCTTTAAAAAAGCTGAGGTTGAGGCCGAGCTATGACAATATATATTAACTCATTCCAGACGGCACAAGACGTAGCTCGTGTTTTGTGACTTCATAAAAAGTTAATTTTAAATGTCCCGGGACATGTATGTACTGAGAGGCCAGTCCTCTAGAAAAAGTTTTTTTTTTCAAAATAAGTTTCAAAATTAGCTGAACTGCACGTGAGCGCTAAGGCCTTTTTGTGATTGATACAAATTTGGGTTAAAGTGTGGAAAATAGGCGTAAATGAGTGGTGCCGCAAATGTACCAGGATATTTATTTTACCCCAAATAACGTTGATTTTAAAAATTACATATTCAGTAGTGCGCTTGTATCTTATGTCTGAGGGGGAAATATCCAATATCTAGTAATATTCGGTGAAGTTTTTATAGTATTTGTTTCTGAATATGAAATACGTCATGAGTAAATATCTAATTACTACTCTGTAAACAAGTAATAACTATACGTCATTGGAATCATTGGAAATTTATTCCGTATTTGCTTCCGTATTTTATGTTGGTATAGTTTATTATTTTATGAGTTATTGCACGTGTCATTGATGTGATGTGATAACTTGTACAACTTTTGTTTGTTATTGCCAATCTTCAGTTATAAAGCGACAAGGTAAAAGTTTAGCTGAGCATTTTAAATTTTCAAACTGTTTTAAATAATCAATATATTATTCCCAAATATTTAACTTCATCTCAGGGGTTTAACTGCGTCACAGGCTTTAAACTGTTTAGCTTAAAATATAGTGAGCTGCAAGTTTTTTATCAGTTACTTTTTTGTAGCAAAAACAATACTAAACATGCACAGCAATAAGTTGACAACTTGTCAGAGCACAATCAGATATCCCGGGCTGTTTTTCATGTTCCTTTGTAATTCTAGGAGCATAAAAACACACATTCAAAATCTAATCGCTCGGTGCTCGATATCACGGTGGTCTGCACTACCACACAGTCAGATATGCTTATAAAACTGATCAAAAATGTTGATTACGTTGTCAGATATCTCGGGCTGTTTTTGTGTTTATTTGTATATTAATAACATAAAAACCGCATGCTCACAAATCTATCCACGATGCCCAATATCCCAGTGTTGCGCACTGCCTCTCTGTCGCGTAGACCTAAGAACAGATCAAGAAAGTTGATTAACTAAATCAGATATCGCAGTCTGCTTTGCTATTTTTTTATTTCCAAGGTCATACAAATATTTGCTGACAAATGCATCCACAGTGCGTAATATCACAGCAGTGCGTACTACCAAGTTGTCACTTATGCCTATGTAAACATATAACATGGATTTTAAAAAATCGGGGGGGGGGGGCGATGGGTTTCACTCCCTTGTGGTTCCCCATAGGCAGGGAAAATTAGAAAAAAACTGAAACAAATTCCTTACCAAAATATTTTTGTACCACGGTCTTGTATAAGGTCTGGACTAGCAGCCACACACAATTTGTTTACTATGGATATTCATAGGAGGATTTTTAGCATTCATAGTGGTCGACTGTCACACAGAAATAACATAGAGAGTAATATTGATCATTATTTTCTTTTTAAATGTACTGATTAAAGAATTGGGAGTAGTTTTTAAATAAATGAACGACATAGAAAAAAACAAAATGGCCGCTATTTTTTTCATTGAAATAGCATTTTTTTGCATGTCTGTAGTCTAAGTAAATGAAATGAAATGAATCGGGCTTTAGGCCACCTTTGTGCACATATAGGCTAAACTGGGCCAGGAGAACCTTCTGAGGATGGTGAGATGATTGGGATGACACTGCCCTCCAGACACAGGATTCGAAATTCGAGCCCCGGCGGTCTGAGGCCGAGCACGCTACCTCTCGGTCACGGAGGCTCCCCACAATACTGACTTTCACACGTGGATGGGGAAGAAACCTATTTTGTTTCTTTCAAACCGCCGAGACCGGGAACCGAACCCCGAACTCTGGCGTGAAAGGCAGCGGTGCTAACCACTACCCTAGGGCCCCCGCCCTGTAGTCTAAGTGTCGAATTAATTTTCATCAAATGATTTGTATTCTTTGAGCCAAATAAAAACCAATTTGAATGCAGAAGAATCACTTTCCATTATGTTTTTTGCTAATTCTTTATGTTCCACAGTGTTTTGCCATTATTTGCTTTTATTAGTTTGCTATTCTGTGTATAATCTTTATATGTGGCTTTGATAAGCTTCTCTTCTGTTTTTTTATGGGAGTCAAAATAAAATATTCATGCTGTGTGGATATTCATTCGAGATCATGATGGAGTAACAGAAACATTAAGATCATTCATACATTGCACCCTGTGTATATTGTTAATATTATGAGTAAAATATTAATTTTAAAAATTCTTCCTAGAAAAATTAAAGCCGAACTTTAATCCCGAATGTTTTTCATCATACATTGCACCCTGCGTATGTTGTTTGTATTATAGGTGAAATAATAATAATAATAAATATCCCCAGTAACATAAAACTGAACTTTAATCCTTATTGTTTTCCATAATCATATACACTATTTAGATTATGCTGAAGTGATTGACAGTCATTATGACTTTAAATGTTCCCAGGATCGAACCTCTTGGAACGCGAGACGAAACATGATCTCACCAGCTTAATTCCACACCCTGTAAAACCACTCGGATGTCTCCTATCAGTTAGACTAGATGTAAACCAATCGAGCAATTGACCATTCAACCCTTACATGTTTACGTTGTGACTAAACAGTGATACACTGTCTAAAGCTTTACTGAAATCTAAATATATTATGACTGTTTGATTTAAACTGTCTAAATATGAACCAAGTTCATGGTAAATATCAGTTAGTTAGGTACTGCAAGATTTGCATTTTACATGTTATTGGCCAGGCAAACCTCCTGAGGATGGTGAGATGAATGATATGACACTATTCTCCAGACACAGGATTCGAAATTCGAGCCCTGGCGGGCTGAGGCCGAGCACGTTACATCTCGGTTACGGAGGCTCCCCCACTATAATGAGTTTCACACGTGGATGGGGAGGAAACATTTTTGTTTCTTTCAAACCGCCGAGACCGGGAACCGAACCCCGAACACTAGCGTGAAAGGCAGCGGTGCTAATCACTACCCTAGGGCCCCCGCTCTACATGTTATTGGTAATTATAATAACATGGTTGTGAATAGACTTTTCCATCACTCTTCACACAATACTTAATAAACTAATCTGCAGTTAGAAACAGTATCCCTGTCACTTTTTGATGAACAGGTATAACGTTCCAAGAAGTGGGAACTTTAGACTGTTCCATATTTCAACTAAATACAATCACCAGAGAAGGATTCATTTCTTTAGCACATCCGATTCTGTAACTAAGACTCATTAGTCTCGTATGGATATTGGCCTAGCATTGGAATGACGTAGGCCTACGCTGTGACGGAACCATCATCAGACCAGATCACGTGTAAGCCAAGCATTCAGAGGTCGACCCAACATTGGTTTTGAGTTGGTCCACCATTAGCGATTATTGCGCAACATCAGACTAACCTCGTGCCAACGTATTAGTCGGCTGTATATGGTTTAACCCTGCTATAAATAAATATAGTTGTGCTTAGCGCTTAAAGGGTTAGCATATAGATATAGCTCGAGCGACAGAGCCGCTGCGACAATGTTAATTTAATGCTGGAGCAGCGTCGTAGGTAATGTCAAAAAGTAAAACAACATTAGAATAACATGAGTGTCTATAAGAAGTTGACATTAGCCTACATCTACTTGTATGGTGGGGAAGTTGCAGATTCACCATCTACAACGCTGGTCACTATCAACATTGGGTCAACGTCTCAGGATTCGAAATTCGTAGTCGTCTTATGTAGTAGACATGCTAAGGGCACTAAAATGGCCAACTACTGCACTTTTTAGGGCAAGCATGCCATTTGGTATGGATGATCCTTATGTCCAAACAAAACTTTCTATCCAAAGAGACAAGCTGTATCCATATCTAATTAGCCCTAATTAGCATAGATTATGCTAACTGCTGAAAAAATGCGATATCTAACGTTTATACTAACTCACTCAGAAACATGAGTGAAGTATGGATGTGGGATAATTTGACACAGGGGAATCGATTTGTGGTATAAGTTGAACATTCTGTCGCCACCTTGACCTTTAAAATGAGCAGAAATACCATAAATTATGTTATTTTACTAACAAATTTAGATCATCGATAAGTTTGCACCAGTTTACACGGAAACACATATTAAATCATCAATTCAACTAATTTAAGAACAGGAGATTCATTTCTGATGTTACTTCATGATTTAGTGACCATCGTAACCTAAAAATCCAAGATGGCGGCTAAATTGCCACCATCTTGAATGTTTTAGAGATTGCACATTTGGAAACAATGGAGCTACATACATGTGTCTCACATTGATTTATATATATATAAGTGGGAAATATATTTTTAAGGCTGGGATGGCCATTCAATGTTGTTACTGCTATATATAAAAAAGTATTATAACATTGGAAAGTATATTGCAGATGTTTTACTATACTAGACAAAATAAAAACAAACAAACTGTCATAATTATATAACTTTGTAGTAGCAAAAAGATTCCATTTGGGTATAGGCCTACATGTAAGCATTTTCTTTACACCCGCAATTAAAAATGCGCGCTTTGGTGAAACATAAAACTTAAAACTTTAAAGGGTGACTTACAGTCTTTTGTGCCGCCGCATTGGGGACGTCACATAGGATGGCTTAGTCAGGGCCCATTTTTCAAAAAGAGGCATTCTAAAAGTTTGTAAGGCATTTCTTAGTAGAATTTGTCATGTAGTTGTTTTCACACAATTCGGATATGCTGATTCCAAATCTGGCCCATGCCAAGCTCTATTTTTAGTTTTTCCTTTTCAAAATTGCTAAACAAAATGGCCGCCAAAATAGCATCAATTATCATGATTATACATCACGTCTGGGTGCACATCGGACACACAAACTTGACTTTCGAGTTCAAAATAACATTTTCGTTTTGAGGAATTTCAGATTCTAAGACCTGGTCAACTATCACGCAAAAAATCCAAGATGGCCGCCAATAATACAGGAAGTTCCATAACGTTTTTCTAAAAGTCATAGACAGTTGTTTTTGGTGGCTAAAGAAAGGTTTTTAATACCAATAAATCTAGTACAATACAGTAATAACCTCTAACTTTTATATTACATATAGTTTCAGGGGAAAATCCAAGATGGCCGCCAATTACACAGCAAGTACTAGAACCATTTTTCTAAATGTCGTAGGAAGTTATTTTTGGCGCTTAAATAGTTTTCTGATACAAAAAAATACACAGCATCAAAAAACTCAACTTCCATGTTATATGTAGTTGTAGGAATGCAAAAAATATGATTATCTAAAAACAACACATTAACTATGAGGAAATTGCACAACAATAGCATGTGTTACTTTCATCACTGTAGCTACATAGGCTTGCTGTGTATATCTCAGATTTGCAAGAATGCCATCATCTTGCATAATGATAATGCTGGAATAGTCACCCTCATCAATATGTTAATCATATATTTGTGCAGCTTCAGAATTGATGTAGCGACTCCTTGATAGGACGCCATTGGCTACTTTCTCGTGGTCCTAATTTACACTTAATCAAACTAAATGTGATAGTTCTTCAGGTTGAGCAGGAAGCTTTTACACGAGAACTAATTGCAGTTGTCCATCAATGAAGCTCCAACCACAATCTCATAGATGTTTATAATATTGTTATCTGGCCAGAGCTGTATTTATTGCTAAACAGGCCTAAAATACAACGGAAACAATATATCCACTTTTTGTGGCAGGGGTTATTGACGAAGAGGATACATTGAAATACTCCAATTGGCCCAAGTTCTAGATCTGGATGTTTATGAATTAATTTAAATGTATTTCTTTTAGAATTGATGTGCTGGTGTTGTGGAAGCCATTGAGACGGTTGAATGGTACGGTAAATATCACCAGTTCTAGGTTTACACAGCTAGGCATTGCTATGATGAGAACGTTTCGAAAGCAGAATGAGCAAGTTTACATCAGTTCCTACGACTACCACATTGTCAGTATCTGACAGTTTGATTGCCGTAATAACATTTAACCTCCCATCATGTACCTCAGTATTTTTCACACTTAAATACCAGTGTTCATTGAATAGTTGAATAACATTGTTCTTTAACAAAAGTGGTGATTTTGAACATTGAACTGAGACTGTATTGCCCTCCTCCCTGATTCTGTACGCTATATGTTATATATTCATCTGAGATAACAGTGTGCATGGAAATGTAGATTATTAGATGATCAATGTTTATTACAAATAATATAATAGACAAGTAATAAATACTCTGTATGAATGATAATTACCCTTTCAAGCCTGAGTTTACCATTGTCATCTTCATTCACTACAAGCCGCGAATTGCTGTCACAATTCTCGGCTTGTAGTGGATGAAGGTGATTTGAAGTGGGTGAAAAATTAAACAAAATTGCCATGTATTGGTAAACCAGTTTTATGGAATTTTTAATTTTAAAACCCCCAGTTGTCATGGTTGTAGGAAAATTAGTCCGTTTTCATGGATGTAAAATGATTCTTTAATGCATCGTTAGGGCCTAAAGGGTCTACTATGTCTTGAGAAGACACATAGTTATTATGGACCTAAATATCTTCACGTTCATCATATGAGTTCATCACTTTATATATGGTAAGACTTATTGTCTTTAACATTGATACCTCTTCCTGCAAAATAGTGTGGTCACTCCCATACCACTTCAAGATACAACTGAACCTGGTGGGTTATTGTATATTATGTGAGAGTGAGAGCTTATATCTGATTAGAAGCATGCATGACCAGAACCTACTGATTCCTCATACATTCTACCATATCACGACCAAATCTAGAAAGTTTCTGTATTTTATGGTAATCTTCATAAAAACATCCTGATCGTGCTACGAACGTATTATTGCCCCAATTACCACATATACTGCATCATATCTTTTTGCAATAGTGTACCCAATAATCTTTGGTGACTTGTTCATGACACTCTAGGCCCTATAGCATTTAGTTGCCAAGATTAGGTTAGTTACTAACATCTTCTGAAGATGGTGTATGTTCATACTATATTTATAAAATAAATTTATCGTCGGTATTTTCAACATTACCCTAGCGTGTCCTCAATTATCAATCTTATATGTCCAAAACATATATAAGTCAACTTCTGCACCCAATTACAGATTTCTGATATCGTGTTACTGTATTTTATCATAGTTATTGATGGTGATATCATCTATCTCATTCAAGTTAGGGGAGTAGAAATATGTGTAGCCTATACGGCTATGTGTAGATCTCGGAGCCGATGGTTGGGCAGTTATTCGTTCAATTATGTCTGAAAAGTGTGTTATCAGCGCATTACCAGGCTTTTGTACGGTATCTACTCTGATCAAAAATATAAAAAATAGGATGATACTATGATCATGATTATGTAAATTGTCAATCCGATTGAGAAACATAATTTTTATGTGATGTGCACGTTTCAACCGGCACAATATACCTATTTACTGTAATAATAAATTGTTAAATTTAAACGACTTCTTGTCTCAATAGGAATGGAACATGTATATGTGTCATTATTGCCATGGTTATGCAGACCACCTTGATGGATTAACTTCATGTTTGCTTAACCCTAGTACAGGGCTTGGGCAGGAGGTACTGTAAAACACGTTGCAGGTGGATATCACATAGGCCACATACTAATATGCCTGGAACGAATATATGGTGAGCGACAGGTTATCTAGTGCCGAACAATGATCAACAATCATAAAATATTTTTTGTCAATAGTCTAAACATTTTTACAACATGCCGTATATTACGTTTGTTTCCCTCGGCTTCTAAATGTGAAATAAGGACTTTATTAAATAAATCATTATTGTTACACGGGACTACGATGTGTCGTTTTCCTGGCGCAACATTTGTTTTTTCCCCATACCTTTGTGAAATATTGATAATATATGTTATCACGGCTCTGAATTGGTCAAAAACACATATCTACGTTACTTGGAAGGAAAGTTATGGCACATTGCCTTGAAGTGGCGGCCATTTTGGAATTTGTCCTCTAGAGGCAAACGCACAAGGTGAAATTTAGGGGACTTCAAGTATGTTGCTCGGGTGGGTTTTAATACACCGAAATAATGTTTTTATGTTCATTGTAAGCCAAGCCGTGATGTAAAGTTGTGACATTTTCACTAATTTTGGTGGCCATTTTGTTTTTGAATTTGGAAAAACACAAAATATAGATTGGCATGGGGCAGATTTGGAATCAGCGTTCCCAAATTGTGTAAGAACAACTGCATGCCAAATTCTACAAAAAAATGCCTTACAAAGTCAGAAATTTCGAAAATGGGCCCTGACTAGCTGGTGATGTAGACAGGACTTGGGAGGTGCAGCTGGTTTATCCTGCGACCATCCCAATATGGTGGGTCGAGGGATGTGTGCAAGTGCTTAGTTGTATTCTATCCTATTTTTTAAGAAAATACATTATAGGCTGATAATAATATGTAAAGTGATGTAGTTAATACTGATACAGCTGCTGCTAGTACCATGCAACACAGAATCCGGTGCTGCTGTTGTTGACAAGAAGTTGTAATCTACTTTATCAATCACTCTTGTGGCGAGCTTTTCTCCAATGGCTTGGATGGGTACTACTTCAACAATTTGCCCCCCACGGAGTGATGACTGAGTTGATCAAAGCTGTACTCAGACGACGCACGTGGTCATAAGAGATGCTTAACCCACGCTCAGCCAACATATTCACCAACGACTCATTGCATATTCTCATAGTAATTTTCATGGATAATTCTAGTGGTAGCGCAGTTTCTCTCTCTAGTGTGTGTCTCATCTGGCCACGCCATCTTCTTTCTTTCCTTATGCAGAATGATGTGAGCAATGAAAACTCTCGTAAAAGATACTTTCGGAGGGTGCTCGGCCAATGCCCGGGCCATCTAGAAGCATGTGCGAAGGAAGGGTTTCAGTATCTACTGTATGATGACAAGCTACTGTATGTATCTAATTCTGAATCACTGGTAAATAAACCTGAACACACGTGTCTCATATCAAGAGTTTCCTGTCGCAGTATCTTAGCAGCTTGTGCTTAGATCTTCACATCTGCTCTTCTGTTATTTTACATTTTCTTGATATCTTTAACTGTCTCTCTTTCTGGTACATCAGCTGCCAACGTCGTGTTGAAATATGTAGCCTACATCTGTGATATCAGGCATTCTGTGGATAACTTATTTCCCTAGTAATGTGGTACGTGTGACCAAGGGATTCCTGTCATTTATTGTACCTAAGTGTCAGATCAGCAATGTTCAGAGCAGCACCAGACCCCATTTGACCCTCCACATAGTCTACCCCCTTATTGAAGGCATGTTCTTTGATCAAATACCTTGTTAGCATGTGCATCAGAGAAGTCACAGTCAACTGCATCATCATGAAAGGCTTTCAGTAGTGCCCATTCAGGTACTAAAATGTGATATTCAGCATTAATTGCCGTCATACCCTTTTGGACAAAACACTCTTCATGTCTGAATCACTAATTTCGTCAGCAGCGCCTGTCGCGTTTTCACTTAGATGTTAAGTACAGGCTTTTCGTCATTTCTTCTTATCACAAGATGGTGTTTTTCAGAAATAGAACATCACTATTTCTGGGCAATAAATTAACTCTACTTCCTCATGATGCTCCTGAACGCATCCGGTGGGTCTCCACAGGATGGGTATGCAGCTGTGTTTCACCTTAGACCTTTCAACCTTTTGTCTGTTTATCCACCTCCTACAGTTTGTATGCCATTTTACCTTGTGCTCAATCATTAGTTCTACTCTACCACCACCATCTACAGCTTCGAAGCTTGGCAACTCACCCAAGTCATTTAGCTATGCAATATTTAATAGATTTTGATGGTTTGAAAGCTCCGCATAAGGGAAGTAGTTCAACCAATGTATCAAAGTGTTTAGCGTAGTCTGTTTAAAACATAATATATGGGTACCTAATATTAGATTAGACGATCCAGATGTTCCCTAAATATTAAAATGATATGCAAAAAATATATTTCCCACTGTCACATTACCCCAAATCTATATTTCTCACATATTCCTGAATGAATTTGTCTAAAAACTATGAAAAATCTATTTGTTTCAGCTATTTAGCATAAATTACGCTAATTAGCGCTAACTAGACATAGAGGCAACTTGTCTCTTTGGATAAACATTTTTACTTTCATCTAAGGAGCAACCATGCCAAGTGTCAAATGCCAAGTGTCATGCTTGCCCAAAAAAGTGCAGTGCGCATGCTCTTAGCATGTCCACTAGAGGCCATAATCAACACCCTCTACTCAACATCACGACACTTTCGCAAGCCATCATAGTCTGGTCAAATGCTGATCAACCACATAAAAGTACATTCAAACCAGGGGAGGGTGTTCCTCTGAATATTTTCACCCTATGCTGGACCTAGAACTCGCCGACCCTGTTTGTATCAGATCTACATTGGAATATGTATTTGCAAGTTCACAATTCTAATACCTCCACGGTTATAACGTGTTTGGTGGCCAGCGCAGGCAAAGTCAGAGCCATCCACGCACCCCATCCACCACAGTGTATTGTTACTTGGTGGTTCCCATGCAGCAGCCAGTTTTCTTGGAACCATGGGGATCTACAATGGATAATGCTGGCCTCAAATAATCTATTACAACTGTCTATATAGGAAGTGTGGATAGGATTCTGAATGGTAAAACAATCTCGCGGGCAGCTCGTTCCCACATCCATCCTGGTTAAGAAGCAATATTCACTCACTCACATATCGGCCAGGGCTATGTTTTGTATAATTTTACGATTAAAGTCTAGTTTAATTGTTTGATCACCTGCATGAAGACACCCAAGTGTTTATGAATTACTTATTTAATATAGAAGCTATTTAAGAAGCCCGGTGGAAGTCACCTTCAGTCCTGTATAAAAAAACATGTAGGGATTAGTCTTGGTTTGGAGAGGGTGATAGGTTCAGCAGTAAATTAAGTGGCCAAAAAAGGTCTAATTGCATTGTTAACTTCAATAAACCAAATACATGTATAACAGCTTGTTTCATAATCTGATTTTGTGCAGAAATTCACCACACATGTATATGATTTTACACAAGAATATTTTCATGCCCACCAACTATTTTTGGCGGCTATTTTGAATTTTTAAAGTCAAATACACCTCGAATCGATTAAATAGATAAAAAAAGGGATTCCGTGACCCAAAATTAGTTGGAAAAGTGATATTTCTTACCATTCTAGTCCAAAGCACAACAAAGTTAGTTTTTAACGTGGCGTTCAATGGGTCTTGGCGGCCATCTTGAATTTTATATATATTCCAATGGTGGATTATGTTAGCATTTTATTACAAGATTCGGGGGTGCCTGTAGATACTAAAACCGCTGAGAAACCTTTTGTATCAATTTTTTCCACCCACAATTTTAATATGATCGTACTAATAGCAGCATAGACCTACATATGTACCAATGGGGTGATCCCGTGGATGTAGTACGGACATAGAGAGATTATACCGAGGCTTATGCAAATACTTTCAGGGCTAGAAAAAATATATTATTATTAATAATTTATATTTTTAATTTCTCAGGGTGTAAGAGTGAAAAAACATATTTTTAAGATATAATTTATATGTTGATAGACAAGTTCACAATGCAAAAATGAAAACAACATGTCATACGGACAGTTGAGCATATGTCGTACGGATGTCTCTGAAAATTGTCAGTTGTAGCTATGTAAAAGAGTGTTCACTTTGATTTATCATTTCAGTATGGCGAAATTGTAAGTTTAGATTATAACAATGTGAATAAGAATCTATAGCTGGGTTAAAATTTATATTGAAAAAAAATCATAAAATATTTAAAAAAATGAAAATAATTTTGGTATATAATTTTGTTGAAGCGTCTTATTTGACATACGCGAAGATAATTATCTTGATTATATGTGCCTATCATAGTAACATTGTGTAGTCCTTGCAGCTTCTTCGCAATGTCTGTCAGCTTTTGAATGTCCTTTTGGGATGGACACTTAATATATGTCGTACGGACAACACAATATATATTTCAAAGTCACACATGACATGTTTTTCAAATTATTTTGAAAATATAGATTGAATGCGATGTTTTTATGTTGCTCTATCATATGTAAGTGACTAAAAAATACATTTTTTAATGTTGCACATGTAGACTTTTTTGTCCAATATATACAAAAAGAGACAAACAGAATATAACATTGTGCTGGCCATTATATGTAAAATTATTTACCATGAATTTCAGTTATAGCACAAAAGAAACATACACGCTGAAGACCAAAATATTACCGGTATATATATTTTTTTTTGAATGTAAATTGTTAACTGAAGTTGATCTCAAAAAAGATGAAGTTTTATCATATAAGAAACCTTAAAAATACAAAATATACAGAAAGACTTTTACAGCTATTAGCTCGGTAACACAATGCTTGCATTGTACATGTTGTAGGGAGATGCAATTGTTTAGAACAAAATTATAGTATTTTCAGTGTGAAATTATTTATGAGCAGACTATAGAGATACTCCTTATAGTTTAATCCTTAGGCAGAGGCGAATTCCCCCAAAAATATATACTAGTCAATAGACTATACTACAATCACCAGGTGTCCCCACTGACAATTTTTCTTTTACTTTTGTTAGTGGTTCAACCGAATCGAAGCTAATATTTTATTTTCACCAATTAGACCTATTGAATAATAACCTTCATAATTTTTTTTACATTTATATTCAATCAAATTGAATAACCTCACCAAAGTTGACAGAAAACAAATAAATAGGAAAATCTTCAGGAATCAATCTGGCTCCCTCAACCATGTCAATAGGACTGGCAAAATGGCTACCACTGGCTGTACACGAGGTCAGCCTAATGCCTGTGTCATTCATTGAATGTGAGAACAACAAGTATTGAGCTGAAGACGTCCCATCAACTCCACAATGCTAATTGTTCCAACTCCGGTAGAAAAAAATAAAAAAAAATAATGTAGTCCCAGATTACCATCTGTATATTTGAGGCACAAAACTGTGTTCAAACTTTGCCAGTAGACTAGCCAGAAGGACAGAGTTTTACCACTGGTTACGACCTCGCAGGGGCAAGTGTCATCGTATCTTTCACAGCCTACGACGTAGCAACAACAATCTGTCCACTATGCCTAACAGGTCTGGTAGTTTTAGCTCTAGTCCGATCATCTTTTGTATTGAATTATTAAATAATGCTATATAATATAATTACCCAAACATTGTACCTGCAAATCATGTGTTTCAGTAAATGCTTTTTAACCTTACTTAACTTGTGTAGCTTATCTAACTTATTCAATTTTAATATATCATCATGTCTATATTGTATTTATTTTTTATGTAAAATGACAATTCGTCAGCCTTTTCGCTGTCATGTTTTTTTAGTTGAATAAAAACTAATTATTATTTTTATTATATATTACATTTTTTTAAACCGTGGAGCGACAGCGATGTTCATGGAACGCTCACTAAGTCAAGTCTGAGCGCGCTCAACCGCTCAGACAGAGCGGTCCGCATGTTGGTCATGACGGATTAATGCGCTAGCGATCCTCGGTGAGTTTAATCTTAATCTCCACGAAGGTTGAATGCAAATTAACAAATTGAAGACACAATCAACAACCAAGTACAATATACCGATAACAAACAATAATTAATAAGACACACCTTATACTGGTTCCCGTAATTGAGGGATTAATTCTTAACCTTAATTCTTAATCGTGACTCCTTTGCAAAATAAACCGCACTATTCGACGGCCTAAATGAAATTAGCAAACTCAAGAACATGAAGAAAGAGAAAATTTAAACTAAAAGCTTATCCCACATTCACCATAAGATGCATAATGACTATTGTTTTTAGCCATAATTACTATTTTGTCTTAGCAGATTATAGGTGGGTCGATTGATGCAAAGAACCACTCGTACTGGCCGCCAATGAACAAAAGAAGGAAATTGACATGAATAATTTAGTCATCTTCCACAACAAGTTATCTTACCCACAAGCACGCAGTGCGATACCTTGCTTTATCGAGCACAGCGTCCAACTATTTTAAATAGCGAGATACCTTGAATGTCACGCGTCTCAAGACCGGCCAATCAGACAGCGTTTGACAGCTGGCTCACAGCAAAGCTTGCTTGTTTCCGTTGGTATGATAGATGAGATAGATATATAAGCTCGGAATCTCACGCTGATGTAATTGTGTTCCCAGCTCCCTGAATGGTTGCCACTGACGAAATTCGGTACAACTCACTGTCCAAAATGAGAGATTCCCAGCTTGTCTATATAATACATCTAGCAACTGAAACAGGTAAGTGTGCATGACAGATGAACAAGAGGTCAATTCTTTGTGACCTTTCATGACATATTTATAAATCTGAAAAACCAATGAGGTTTGAATCTCAGACACACCCCCTAGATGACCACATAGACAGAATAACTAATTGTAGTACTCGATACGGCCAGGCTCCTGTGGTAGCACTCGCGTGAGACTGGCCGAGGGAAGATGAATTTAGTGTGTGACTGTTGTTTCATGTCTACTCAAAGAATTCCGTGTCGTACAACTCAGTGGTACATGATGCCCGGATTAAAAGCAAAGTAGACGTACAAGCTACATGTGTTGGTATAGGGATGTAGGTATAGTTTGTATAAATTGTTTTGGATATGCAGCAGTTATTCAAACCTTTAGTAAATGTAATTTTCGAATATTTGTGACTCATCACCAATACACCTTTCCCAATAGCAACACGCCACACACTACAGTGACTAAAAGCTGAACTATCTGGTTGGGAGTCCTGTCACACTTCTATTACAACACGCCACACAGGGATTAAAACTGAACTATTTAGTTGGGAGTCCTGCTTATGCGCAAAATCGTGCAAACAGTGTATACAGCAGTATTGTCCCATATTGTAGAAATTGACTTAACGGTATTGTCTAAAAGCACTGCTTACCCTTTTCAAAAAAATATATTTTAGATCATACATGTCACAGTCGTCATGGAAACAAGGTCAAATATCCACTGACTCTGGGAACTATATTTTGAAAAAAAAACCCCAGTGAAATCAAAGGAGTACATGTTCATTGTGTTTACATGGTTTATTTTATTTAGTTATTCTAACAAGCCACAAATTAGAGCTCGCCACAGTAGGCATACCTCATTAAGGTGTGACTTGACTAGATGTTGATAATCTAATTCGTGTTGATTTGTAATGAATAATTTGTTGTTTTTTATTGCCCAAGGTTCAAAGATCGAAGGTGGCCTGAAACACCATACATTTTATTCATTTATATCTTATTTGTTTAACTTTTCCAATTAACAATAATTTTATTCGAGGTGAATTTAAAACTAGATTTTATAAATAATCAAAACTTGTCAAATGATAGCTTAGAACGTCTTTGCTTTGATCGGTTATAATTTAATATTCTTCTATATGGTACAATGATTAAATATTATTTTGAAGTTATATACGCCTGTAAAGAATGTGCTTTAGTGTTAAATAATCAGGTTTTAGGAGTGCAAAATGGGCGATATAACCATATACATGTCTCCTTGCATTGCCATGATCATATCCAGCAGCCACTTAGACCACGTCTCATCCAGTTATGATGGTTCACCTTTAGTAGTCCCCGCTTTTAGGACTGGAAATATGGGCCTATATTTCCTTTGTTGTCTTCAGTGCAATAACTAACTGGCTCAGGAATGTGTTAGTGACCCCATAGCAGAGGGCACTTGCTTGTACGGAATACCCCACATATTATTTGATCTTTCTGCAGTGCCATTATAGGTTGAAACTCCAAATCGTCCTTCTGCTGCTAACGCAATTTCCAGCTTCAAATGACGAAATATATGCCCAAAGCCTTTCTCAGTCTTTCAAAATCACAAAACTGAACTTGAATTATTCAAATTTTATATTAAAAAACTGTAATGATATGTAGGCCTATATCATATTATATAGAAATTATATTATATATTATACAGAAAAGATGTTGAAAACAATGTACAATGCTCAATATACAATATTGTATTTTGAAAAAGTGTGTTTCGAATTCTTGGAAATGCATTGCTCTATCCAATACCTTTCCCCAGTTTTCCTTCAGGGTGAAATTGTACGCTACATTATTCTTATGTA
Organism: Flabesymbios commensalis; assembly: GCA_964017125.1. Taxonomy (NCBI): domain Eukaryota; kingdom Metazoa; phylum Annelida; class Polychaeta; order Terebellida; family Flabelligeridae; genus Flabesymbios; species Flabesymbios commensalis. The sequence continues at coordinate 66,232,133 of OZ024912.1, forward strand.
TATAATAGGGAACAAAATACTCCGGAACGGGGTGAAAACCTAAAAATATATACAAATTGATAGGTTTTTAGGGTATTTAAACAGCACGACAATTATTACAACACCATCTAATAATTATTGTATTTCGACACTTATCAATCACTACACCAAATCCTGAAAAAACGATAACATTGAAAAGCATAGGAACACACTTTTTAAGTTGATCACACATAACATGGGTGATCAGATCGCTGAGATTGAGATTTACTGATAAACATTTTATCTAATACTTCCACCTAATATTACACTTTGAAAACAAACATTAATGTTGTGATTTATATTGACAAACAAAATAACTGCACAAAATCATGGTGATGTTAAATATACTAGTAGTTGTCAATCAAGTGAACAATTATTTTATCTAAAACGTTTTTTCCGCGATAAAAGTGAAAACATATGAGTCAGCATACATATTTACATTTGATTGACTACACAATAGTTCAAATGGATCATGGAAACGTGCCCTTCAATGAAAACTTAAATAATTCACGAAAATTTGCAAAATCAAATAAATCACTATGGGATTCCTTTACATCGTGAAATTGTTCTATATATATGTGCAGTTTTATAATACAAATTCCACCATTAGAACAGGGATATCCAATGATCAATTCTAGGAACATTTTTTCTATCACTCATATAAATGAACTTCTGTTATCAAATACATCACATATGCTGACGATAAAGCCCAGAGGCTAAACCCACAGTTTTGTAGAGAACCATGGTGCTCAGAGGATATCCATCATGCCCTTAAATTGAGAAGGTAAAGTGAGAAACGATGTAGAAGATCAGACCTGGAGTTCCCCAGACATATCTTTGTGGAACACCGAGCAGATGTACACCGCGTGATCGAGAGAGCAAAACAACGATTGAAAAAGAAAAAAAGGCAGTTGGAAAGAATATGGAGAAGGGATCGGACAGGCTCTAATCCTTCACGACTCAATGGACTCAAGTGTAATAGACTAATGTCAACGGCTAAAAAACTATCATACAAACTTGATTTCAGCGAACAGCACTAACTCTACAAAATTATGGTATGAAATGAAATACACTTCAAAGTACAAAGTCACTGCATTAGTTGTCTATTAAATCACGTATTAAATTCAAACTGAACCTTCTCAAATATAAAGCACTATTCATAGGCAACCTCTAAACGTGGAAATGTGTGTGGATGAAATTCCGAAGGCAAATGATGTTAATTGATGGCATACAATGTTTTTCAAGGGTAGTTCAATATACTAAACCCAAATTTGATGTATGCCAAGCGTGAAATGTCTCCAAATGCCTCGAAATAAAGGAGTTCAAAATGGCTGTCGCGAGCTGACTGGAGCATAAAATGTACAATTGAATTCAATAAAACACGATATCAGCACCAACAAAACTAATTTTTGTATGTTCTATCACACAGACATTGAAATAAATTATTTCGTTTTTAGATATAAAGACACAAACACGTTTATATGGGTCACATTTAAACAAAATTGTCCTTTTTATTGATAAATAACTGAAAACGCAATGAACGACGATTCAATCAGGTTTCAGCTGACCAAAGTACTGAATGGCTAAGCGCAACATGAAAAAAGAGTGGTGGCTTAGTAGGTATTACTCGAAAACCATGTGCATTGAGTCGATGGACACTATCATATAATCTGAGAGCTATCATAGCTTGTCAAACAAAAACATTGCTGAATATATTAAGAGATGGTGAAGATGATGGCTATCTTTAAAACAGCATGGCGTTTTCCAAGATACCATTGACGCACTAAGAACATAATCACAAAATATGTTGTTACCCCTGAGATTCAGGTATCTTTAATTAGAGCGGAATACTTCGGAGCCAGCAAATAATTGTAAAACCTGCAGCTGGCCAAATCAATCCGATCAAAGTTGATAGGAGTATTCTGCAAAGACCCATCACAGGGTGGAATGTAGACCTTGAAAACGTTTTTGAAACATGAACTGATGACTGTTCTATATCTCTGACAACATCCAGTGGTACTCTACATTCAACAAGTAAATCTGTGCTAGCAAACATACTGACACAAAATGTCAAAACTTCAGCAAGTATAAATCTCAATGAACCAAGCTGCTTACTTATTGATGGCCAAGCACTTGTGATGGAACTTGGAAACCAAAATGGTATTAGACTTTTTGGTGAATATGCAGGCACTTTTGCTCCTTAAGATGGGAGCAAAATATCAGAGAATCGATTTAGTATTTGACAGATACCGAGGGGAAACAAACAAAACAACTACCAGCTTATAACGCATACAGCGCCACCAGTTTGTACGTCGCAAAATAGATAATGATCCATCCGTTTCTCTCCCATCAGAATGGTATGTATCTCTGGCGCTCGAGGACAACAAAGCAAAGTTTTCTGTGCTGCTTTCAAACTATATTCTTGACTGTAGTCCCTCAAATAAACCAGTGGTTGTGATCGGAAAGGGATTCATTGAAACAACCACTATGAGATCTACTAATTCTGATCTTGAGGTTTAGTCCCTGAATACTAACCACGAGGAAGCTGACACCAGGCTAATTTTGCACTGCCTACATGCACATTTGGTGAGATGCTGGCCCACACTTAAAAGTACCATAGTGAAGTAGAGTCCTATTTTTCAAGTGAGTGACATTCTCCATACCGGTACCAAAATTAAACATGACATTATATGCATATATCACCCATATCACACAGAGTAATAACGCCCAGATATGTCTAAATGACATGAGATAATACACTTTTTACTGTGAAATGTATTTATGATCACTTAAAAAAATAAGAATAATATTGAAAGTCTTCCACTCTTTTTTTCAATGATGATTGTTATCTGCCACTTGGTACTTTTAATGTCCTGATTATACAGACAGTGTGTCTTACTCACTGTGATCTGGTCTTTATTTTGGTGGGGCAGCAATATTAAAAATCAACAAACTTATAAACTAATAAAACACCATTCTCCATGGATTAATCTTTTGAATAAAATAAACAAAACAGCTATGCAGCTTTAATCATTTCTTATAAACTGCTGCAAATTCTCTGCGGGTTTTCAAAGGACAGACACGAAGGAAACTGCTGATCTTATTTGTTATTTTGCATTAATAATTGTGAATCTCACAATAGCGTATTTTATTAATGAATATCGATTATTAGTGGCGGCTATCTTGGATTTTTCTTGATGTTTGGAAAGTATTTTTAATTTTTAAGTTATCCATAGTTGAAACCATATATAAAGTCTTATTCTCAGCGAGCATTCATTTTATGTTTAAAAATATAGATGGATGTTAATACAATTCGGTGATTTTAAATTTCTCTATTTTGAAACATTTTGAGGCATTATCACGCTTGGCATACAGCATATTTAGGTTAAGTACACCAAACTACCCTTAAAAACACTGTATGCCATAAATTAACACGAGTTGCCTTCGGGGTTACACTTTCTTCAAAATGACCTAGTCTAATGTAACATGTCTCCCATAACTCCATATGTGTGGCAAATGTTTTCTATGAAAAAATTATCTATAGATTGGATGAGACAAACATTAAATACAACTACTACTACTACTACTACTACTACTACTACTACTACTACTACTACTACTACTACTACTACTACTACTACTACTACTACTACTACTACTACTACTACTACTATTATTATTACTACTACTTAAACCACCGTATTTTGAACTAAGGACACTTTCCAAAGCAGATCAATAGATAGAGAATAACATCGGCTATAAATTATTGTGGTTTTTGGTTTCTTGGTTTTTAGTTTCTGCGGGTTTGCTTTTTCCTTCGGTAATAGAATCACAATAATGGATCCGAATTCCATCACTTCTGGGTCAAGTGGATGAAAGTTTATTCTAAATTGGACGGGGTTGTTGACAAAGAGTATCACCCAGGGCAGAAGGCGGCCTTTGTTCCTATTTCGGGACTGATCATCCCTGACATCAAACAACTGTCCTGCTTTAACTGTAATTACAATGCTTGATCATGCTGGAGGGAGAGATGGTATGGACCTGTTGTCTGCTCTTCAATAATGATGGAGGGAAAGATCATATGGATCTCTCGTCTGCTCTTCCAGCAAACACGCTACACTGATCCGACGTTTATTCAAAGTTGGGCCAGCGTCGCAATATTGTATCAACGTCTTGTTCTTGCTCGGCTTCTAGCTCGAGACGGGCGGGGGCCCTAGGGTAGTGGTTAGCACCGCTGCCTTTCACGCCATAGTTCGGTTCCTGGTCTCGGCGGTTTGAAAAAAACAAAAATGTGTCTTCCCCGTCCACGTGTGAAAGTCAGTATTGTGTGGAGCCTCCGTGACCGAGAGGTAGCGTGCTCGGCCTCAGACCGCCAGGGCTCGAATTTCGAATACTGTGTCTGGAGGACAGTGTCATCTCAATCATCTCACCACCCTCAGGAGGTTCTCCTGGCCCAGTTTAGCCTATATGTGCACAAAGGTGGCCTAAAGCCCGATTCATTTCATGTCTAGCTCGTGACAGTGCGAGACGTCACCTTAATGATTTAAAACGTTTATCCACCGCCTAAAATTTTTGGCAAACATTATACCAGCATCTGATCAATAGCTTATAGGTTTTGTCAAGTTTAAAAAAATCTAAAAATCCGAGAAAAACTTTTTCTTAGGGGGGGGGGGTGGATTTTGCATTTTTTTGTGTTTTTTGTGTTGCTTTCATGTTTCCAAATTATTTAAAAAAAAATGGATAAGGGGGGGGGTGGTGGTCGTATTTTTCTCGGATTTTTTGTATTTTTTTTAACTTTTAACAAAATACTTCTCATCTTGTTTCTGTCGTAGTTCAACATAATTGTAATCATAGTTTGAGTTATATTGTGATTATTATATTTGTTAGTTAAAGGGACTGGCCCAGGCTAAAATCATCAAAAAATCGGTGATTTTATTTCGGGTTCTTAATATGACCATATGATGTAAACATGTACATAGACTAGAACTGCAAATTTTTATAATTTTTGTGCTGCGCACTTACCAGTTAGACTAGATATAGAGACGAAATTCCCGCATTTCTTATTTTTGACATGGTTGTCAATAATTACAAATCAGGAATTTCGTCTCTATATCTAGCCTAACTGGTGAATGCGCAGCACAAAAATTATAAAAAATTGCTGTTCTAGTCTATGTACATGCTTACATCATATGGTCATATTAAGAACCCGAAATAAAATCATTGCTTTTTTGATGATTTTAGCCTGGGCCAGTCCCTTTAATTTCTATGCTAGTTGTGCTTTTTAAAAAATGATTTTGCGAATTCAATTGTCATATATACCTATATGATATTTTACAAGTTTGGGTGTACAATAGCTTGGGTGTTCAATAGTATGTTACGATAAAGCAGTAAAAATAACGGTAAACGGTAAAGACGGTTTTGTAACGGCAAATACATAAGGACTAAACACCAAACTTATGTGTTGAAGTCGTTAATGTTATAATTATATATGCCGCTACCGTTATAAAGATAAAGACAAATCGTTACATGCGTAAGCCACTATATTGTTTAGTTCAAAACGTCTTTTTTCATCATCTGTAAACACCATTTTTTTGCAACAAATGTTATAAGACACACAATAAAGATATCCTATTATTGTGACATTTTCTTATTCTATATTTATATTGAAGTAATGTTTGTCCATAAATACATCCATAAATACATCCTGCATCATAGGTATTACAGCCATCTGGAGTATAATTGTAGAAATTATAGAAATAACAGGCTGTTGTCAACGATAAAGACATATGCATTAAAAGCTAGGAAATGGAATGAATCGGGCTTTAGGCCACCTTTTTGAACATATAGGCTAAACTGGGCCAGGAGAACCTCCTGAGGATGGTGAGATAAATGAGATGACACTGTCCTCCAGACACAGGATTCGAAATTCGAGTCCTGGCGGTTTGAGGCCGAGCACGCTACCTCTTGGTCACGGAGGCTCCCCACAATAGTGAGTTTTACACGTGGATGAGGAAGAAACATTTTCTTTTCTTTCAAACCGCCGAGACCGGGAACCGAACCCCGAACTCTAGCGTGAAAGGCAGCGGTGCAAACCACTGCCCTATAGGTCCCCCGCCAATTAAAAGCTAGGACCACGGGTTAACATTTACTAACTGCTAATTCAGCTAGATTTTTACCTTTGCCAGGGGGTTATGTTTTTGGTCTTGTTGATTAATGTGTCTGTCTATCCCCCTGATTCTTCCAAAAATACTGAACAGATTTGCATTAAACTTTCACCAGAGGTGTTTTTCGGGCTGGAAAATATAAATGTGATTACGATGTGGATGAAGATCTACAATACGATCGAATTACATGGATTAGTAGTAAAATACTATTTTATCTAACTGTATAGAATACAGCTTTATGACGTTATGACCTCTCAACTGTTGTGGATGGTTACTAGACCTATATTTGAGGAATGAATGAAATTAGTTGAATCTTTTTAAGTTTTATATATACCACACTTATTAAATTAATTGCAATATGAGTAGACTACTATCGTTTTTTACGATTATCACGATAATTAATTTCCGTTTGCAGGCTCTCACTGACAGACTGTCTAGTTTATACATGTTTCCCATACAATACACAACCATTTGTGAGACATGTCAATGAAGACAAATCAAACATATTACATCCAGAGAATTTAAACTGGCCCACGCATACTTTTCATTAGTAGTAATCAGATCAACGGACATAAATAATTTTCGCTGATTTCTCAGTCAATTTTGAACCAATGTTAATTAAATTTTACAATAAATATTTCCCAATGAGGCGGAGACCCTCCTAAACTGTCTTATATATATATATATAAATAAAAGTATGTATAACTTGTAGTCACTGTAAATATCATATCTCCTTGAACTCATTGCAGTCCTCTCAGAATTGTATAACGTGTGAAATGGTCTAGCTTATTTCTGATCTGGATCCGCTGATTACTTGAACCTAAAATCTGTGATTGACAAGTTATATTTATAGCTAGAAAAAAACTCTAGGTGAGTTTGGACTATCAATAGACGATCTGACTGTACCTAAGATCACGCTCCACGTACATGGTATACATCACTTATGCTGAATATCCAGATGGCCGAAATGCCAGTCTGTTTAGCACTGGACGCACGTTTTGGATATGTAACAGTCATAAGTTTAAAAAATATTCGTCAATTAGATAGTATTCACCTTCAAGGTTCTAGTATCATCGCTTAAAATAAAGTACATGTAGATAGTATACTGCATGACTATCCAACTTGGTGTAGATCGGTTCAAATATCATGCAGAAATAATAGCCTCCCGATAAAAACGTCGTAGAATAATAAAAATAACAAATTATCCGCTTGAAAACAGTAATTGGACTGTCAATTTAAGGGCATTTTTTTCATTTTTACGGCATTCACTTTTTTTCCAATTTCAATATTTTACACAAATGACGTCAAAATCAGCTCAGAGCAGCAGGTGGATATTTTAGGGTATTTTTGAATTTTAGCCCTGTGTTCTGCATCAGCACTAAACAAACACGAAATCATAAAAACAGTTCATTTTAATTTCGCCCTGAATAAAAACAAAAAGATGTTTTCATTAACAAATCTTCTTAAATAGTTCCACTTTTCTTGCGGTACATTTTAATACCTTTGACCATAAATTTGCTGTAAGTCTATATATAAAAAAACTGCATTTATGTATTAGAAATGTAAAAAAAAATGCAATGTCTATTATTTCACAAATAATATAAACGCTTGTGAAAACTGGACCTTTCAAGGCTACGTATTCTTAAAATGGTATCGCTTGTGAAACCGAGCTATGCTGTTCTGCAAAGTCAAAGGAAAATATCTGCTTTCTTGCAAAATAAGCAGAACCTGTCTTTTGGCTTTGTACGGCAGTAGGCCTATACATTAATGAAAGTTTCTCTCTTCCGAGGTTCAACTTTCCCTTTATCGAGGACGATCGGGCAAAATAGGCGCGGACTGTGGTACGACACCGGGTGTTCGAAGCTGAACGACTACTTTCATCTGTTTCTTAGTGTCTATATAGATCATAATGGTTTGTACTATTGTCTCTGTCAATTTAACTGCACTTGATTGCGTAGACCTTTTTAAAACTTCAACATATGCTGTCTTACTTTTTCATGTCTATCGCCCTAAAATAGTGGAAATGCCTCATTATACTCTTGAAATATGTATTCGAGCGGGTAATAATCTATTGGTCACTGACGGCAAATGTGTTGAATTTGTACACAATCGGTGAGATCTACTTCTTTTTAAACCATATTTAACTCGTGTCGGTCGATTGCACTCTTCTTCACTCGATCATTAGGCTGCCTGAGCTTGCTATGGAATCGATAAAAATCAATTAGCCCGTGGATTATAGGTCTCAGACATGTGCTAACCAAATTTTGATGTAAAATTCAGTTTTCCACCTGATATCTCTGATGTGCAGCCACCACCATCCATCATCCTCACACTGAGCTGGTACTGATTGGAGTGTCATGTTCCATATCAGATCATTTACAAATAAGTCACCCGTCAAACAACAATAGACTGTGGCGTCATGGCGGGTCACTGTCCACAGACGCTGGCCCGCTATGACGCCAGAGTCTCTCTCAATCACACTGATGATCAGCCGGTCATTTCGTACGGTCACGACCTGATCCGATCCCTATCAATCACTGAGAGTGACGTCTGCACGATCCTGATGGGAGAGTACTCTCAGGGAATGTTTCCTTCTTGGAGAACAATAGGCTGATAGCCCAGTAAATACGA
>OZ024912.1:66245945-66330945 GCA_964017125.1 Flabesymbios commensalis
ATAAACTAATGAATGAATTTATGAATGAATGTATGGATAGATGGATTAATGAAAGAATAAATGAATGAATGAATGAATGAATAAATGAGTGGATGAATGAATGAATTAATAAATGAATGAATGAATGAATAAATGAATGAATGAATGAATGAATGAATGAATGAATGAATGGATGGATGGATGGATGGATGGATGGATGGATAGATGGATGGATGGATGGATGGATGGATGGATGGATGGATGGATGGATGGATGGATGGATGGATGGATGGATGGATTGATGTATGGATGGATGGATGAAAGGATGGATGGATGGATGGATGAATGGATGGATAGATGCATGGATGAATAAACGAACGAATGAATAAATAAACGAATGAATTCACATGTATTATCACAAAGTCAACGAGAGACAAATTATTGCAGAATAACTGAAAAACAGATGAGTTAAGCAAGTAAAAAGTTTTCGTGGTGATGAAATGTAAAAATAAATTTATTGTCCAATGGGATATAAAGTAGTGGTAAGAGTAGTGGACAACAGTTTCATACTTTTGTTGAAACGCTGATTTCCATTAAAAAAAAATCAACGTATAAGCTAAAAGTTGCTTAACTCTCTCCGAGTTCAGAGCTCACATTTCAAATGTCAAAAGTTCTTCTCCACACTGAAAGAGTTATTTGTGTAAGAGGAAATACAGTGTGTAGTTGTACAGTACAGTACAGTCTTTGATAATAGTCACAGACCTATACAATGGTTTTCAAATGAGACAGAAACTGTTAACCAAACTATTTATGATGGTTTCAAAGTCACCAATCCTTTGCTATCTACAACAATAGTCAACATGTTTTAGTATTGTAACGGCGATAGTGATCTGTCGTATGCTGTGTGACGCTAAAGGCAGTGCAGAGATCAAAATGTAGCTTGTCTAGCTTTAACCATTATACATGCTAGACTACCCCCGCCCCCACCCTCACACCCTCACACCACCAGACGAGTCCTGCACCTTGACAGCGTGCTCCTGGAGAGCCTATAAAAATGGGAAATGGATACGATGTCACTGCCTTCCAGATACATTTTGTGTTTACTGGTATCGCATAACGGACCTAACCCCTGAAGAGAAAATAGCGATATATCATCATTGAGTACGAATAAAGTCGACCATTCAAGAGACTGGGAAATTTACATCAACAATAATTATCATGATTTATCGGATTCCCCCCTAAGCGATTCGCCTTTCTCACAAGTGGTAACAACTGTCTGTCACAAAAAGGCATCTCTTGTCATTGGCATGTAAAACGTTGTCGAAGGGAGGCGTTTTCTTGCCATTTATACTGTACACAGAGGTGGAGACAAGTTGGTTTACCACTGTCCACTCAGTGTTTCTGATGTGTTCTGTGAGTCTGTGTGTCCTATTTATTTCTGTCCAGCGCTGTCTATCGTGCAGGCGGGCAGACACGAATCGTTGACTCAATGCTGGGCTAATGTTGGCCCACCGTCTACGAAGCTGAGCCAACATTATTAGCTCAGTATTGGGTCACCGTGTTGTGTTTGGCGCCACGCTGCATGTGGGCCAGCATCACAGACCGCAGGCCTACATTAACCCAGCTTTGGTTCAAAGCATTGTTCAGGTACCACCAGGATGATGTACTGACTAGGGCTGAATGGATAGTGGCCAAGACAGGCGACGCTGGCCCAACATTTAACAGATATCGGTCGATGTCGGCTTGTAATCACCTCCAGCAGTAAGCACTACAAGACCAGCTGCTATTTAACGCAGCCCAGCAAACACGAGGCGTTGAACCAGTGGTGGTTTGATACTAGGCCAGCGTCGCAGACGGTCGGCCAGCATTAGACCAGCATTAGATCAACGTCTTGTGTTTGCTGGGAGTGTTGTCAAGTCACATTGTGTTTCGCACATCGGCGTGGTTCCAAAACGGAATAATAATTTCTGCTTAATACATGGCCTCAACTGTCAACAGGATCCAGTTAATAACATTAATCACAAAAGCCATTGATACTACTTTTCTTAATAAAAAACTTTATGTATAAGAAGTTCTTGCTATTAGCTATCAACCTTTATGGTTATGCTGCTGGAGAGGAGACACCTCCAGTTTTTTATTTAGAAAAAAACTAGACCTAGACCTAGTTTAGGATTGTTGCGCTGACGAGACGGTGTGACGCGTGCCCGTCCAGCTCTGTCAACTCATCAGGATGCGACGTCAGGATTTGATGCCTTTTTACTGGTCCTGATCAAGACAGTACCTTCGACAAGAGGGTTATCATGGTGACTACATAGGACTACAGTCGAGGTGAGCGCAAACACGAACCATCTGTATAACATTTGTACAATGTTGGACCAACGTTGGGCCGATGTTGTACAAATTAATGTTACAGACAGTTTTTGTGTTTACTGGGATGTTGATCCCGTTGTTGCGTTCCGATACAGCGCGATTATTCAATATTGAAGCGGTGCTTAGGTGTTTTCTGCGCTGAAAGCAAGACAGAAATGTCAATCCCATAGCGTTCACTTTTATATTAACATCCCAACCCTTAACGTATTTAAGCATCCCTTTCTTGTCTTTTGGTGCAACACATTATGCATCAGTTTGAGAACGAGAACTTAGAACTTACTTACTTACTTATTTACACTCACTCACTCACTCACTCACTCACTCACTCACTCACTCACTCACTCACTCACTCACTCACTCACTCACTCACTCGCTCACTCACTCACTCACTCACTCACTCACTCACTCACTCACTCACTCACTCACTCACTCAATCACTCACGCAAATGAAATTATCTAATGATTTTATTTGACCACACTCTGTGGTTAAAACCTTTAATTTCATATGCTGTTTCAGCCACGTTGGGGCTACTCCTCTTCCTCCTCCTCTTCCTCCTCCTCCTCCTCCTCCTCTTCCTCCTCTTCCTCCTCCTCTTCCAACTCCTCCTCTTCCTCCTCCTCCTCCTCCTCATTTATTTTCTTCTCCTCACCAGCCACCATTTCAAACTCCACATATAGAATTGACAATCCCTATTTTTTATGGATATATAGACGTCCAGCTATTGGTATCAGGCCCACAGATAGAAACATAGTATAATCTACAGGCACACTATTGGATGATGGAGTCTTCTCCAACAAACAGAATAATCATTTTAAATAACCAATATTTGAAAATATCACATACCGTGAACACAATCTGGGCACTAGAGCGTGACAGTTAGAGCATTTTATCACCGCCCGAAGTCGGATGAGTGACAGATATACAAAGGAGGAACACAACATTTAAGTTTTCATTTAAAAAAAATGGTGGGATTTATTTGTAATTGTTTTATTGGGTTGATATGATATGTTTATGTTCGCTCCTTTTGTGTTTAATCCCGAAAAAAGCAACATACCTGGGTAGATTAAAATGCCTTAATTCACGAAATTAGAAATGGAAGATACTTACAATATCTTCAATATTTCAAGAATTGATGGTATAGTTCGGTTTATTTACTCTTGTTTAATATGTTTAACAATATGCTCATCAAACAATGTCACGTTGTTTGTGTCCGGTGCACATTTAAAAACTATCGTAGCCCCGATATATTTATCTTTATTATTTTATTTCAGATGTGACTCTCATGAGATGTGAATCTCATACATCTTGAGATTTTAATCTCATGAAATGTGAATCTCACTGACGTTGACATGAGAATCGTATTCATCTTGAGGTGTGAATTTTATTAAATATGATTCTTATTCACATTAATATGCTAGTCTCACGAGGTGTGAATCTCATGAGATGTAAATCTCATTAATATTAATTGTGAATCTCATTCAATTTGAGATCTGAATCCCATTAACCTTCATATAATATGCTAGTATAACAATAATTAAGCAGCCCACGCCGGAGTCGGGCCGCTTACTGTATTCCACACTGTCCGCCACCGCCTCCGCCGCCGCAGTTGTTTGTTTTAAATATAACTTATTCTTTTGGTCAGGCTTTTCCGACTTAAATCCTCGGTGATCCGGCTGGCCCAGATGACAAACGCAAACGTTTTTTGGAACTATGAGTCGGATTACGATTATGTTTGTCGCGCCTCTGAGCTCGGATCACCGATGATTTGTGCGCTATAGAAGTTTATTATTATTAATAATATTTTTATAGCTACTAATCTTCTGATTCCTCATACTTTCTTAGCCATCACATACCACTGGGGTTTGTTTTGATGACATGTTGATCCCCATATCTTCAACCGTTTAATTACTACGGCCACTAACGAAGAAATGCTAGTTAGCGCCTTTCAGGAAAAAGTTTCCATTATTTTCAGCTATGTCAGCCAATAACCTGAAAAACTTTTGGGAGCAAACAGTTAAAAATGGCCGTTAGCGGCCATTTTAAATGTGAGTAATTTTGTGATATCAAAGTAGTTAAAAAAAAGAAATATCTGGACCATGAAAATAAAACAAAATGTAAGGTCTCACATAAGGATAATCCATGACCAGTCGGCCATTTTAAATTGTTTATTCTCATTATCACAGAAGTCTTGCATGATAGCTGATCTATCATCTTCTGTTTACTCATGCATCACATAGCCATCACATACCACCGAGATGATTTTTGTGACATTTTATACCCATATAATTGTAATTACTAGGGCCACTAACAAAGAAATAATCGTTGGCGAGTTCTAGCAAAACGGCTCGAGCAGATCTTCTTTAAGTAGGCAAATATACCCAGCAGTGTCAGCCAGTGGCGCGATTAATTTTTATGAGCAAACTTTTTTAAAATGGTCGTTTAGCGGCCATTTTGAATTTGAGTAATTTTGTGATATTTACGTAACTCCAAAGCAAAGCAAAACGGCCGCTGCCATGAACATAGAATGAAATGTAAGGACTCACACAAGAACCCTTGACAATTTTAGCAAAATGAGTATACAAAATGGCCGACTGGCGGTCATTTTTAATTTTGCATAATAACTAAAGCGGTAATATGGGATAAACTTTAAGAAAGTTTGCTGATCTATATCGAATTTTGAAATGGTCGACTGGCGGTAACGGAGGTCTGCTTTCGTTTTCGTTTCCCAACAACCATTTCTAGTTATTTCTAAAGTATTTCTAAAGTTTGCTGATCTATATCGAATTTTGAAATGGTCGACTGGCGGTAACGGAGGTCTGCTTTCGTTTTCGTTTCCCAACAACCATTTCTAGTTATTTCTAAAGTAAGTGCAGAGTGTCCATATTAAATAGATTACACAATTTCTGCTTCACCGCGTTTAAACAGTTGACATAAGTTTGTTCACCCCCACCAATACATGCACAAACCACTGTTTATTCACTACTGAGCGCCCAGCTCGTATAGTGTACCGACATTATTTTAAAGCTTTTAAGTTGTATCACATGTCGTCCAGATATGTTTTACACATTCTCATGAAAAAATATGTCTGTGCATTGTAATTACGGGTTCCAGTCGAGACATTGGTGATGAGAATAGAGTTCAAATTAAAAGGCTCAAACGTAATGATGATTAAAATCAACTTATTGCAGCGCAGTTCAGCTGCAATAAAAAACGGTACAAAATATTTGGGCCCGGTACAGACCATCAGGCAGAAGTGAAAAAAGGCGCCGGCATGGACTAACGAAGCAGACGGTAGTTCGTGAAGGCAAACATCTGAAGATGATGTCAAGGTTGGGACGTTTGAAGACTACCTCGCAGATTTTCTTTTGATCGGAGCGCATTTTCGGCAGGCATTTGTCATAAAAAATAAGAGGCGACGGCTACATACATGCAGGTGACATATTGTCAAGAAATAACCTCATAGGGCCTACCAAAACCGACAGAACCACATCACGTGGGCCAAGAGAATTCAGCACAAGAGCACCAATTGTAAATGGTCTTTTGTGGTGCTCTCTGATGAGTGCAAGTTTATTTTTCAGACTGGTGAGAGACGAGAAAGATCAAAAATCAAATCAAAAATAGTTTATGGTGGTGAAAAATGGATAAACTATGAATCCAGATGCAATGCAATTTCGGCTACGTAGAAACGTTTCTGTTATGGTTACAGGATGCATCAGCATCTATGGCGTTGGCATTTTGGTAGTCTGTGATGAAAATCTCACATCGACATAATGGATGGAAATTTGCTGGAGCCAGTAGAGCAAATGTTTAAAGTCCAGCAACACCCATTTGTGTTCCAGTAAACGCAAACAACGATATTCACAAGAAGCTATGTCCTCTTCAGTCTGCAGATGTTAATCCTATCAAAAACATCTGGAGTTGGATTAAAAAGGACACATGAGAGGTCAAACCAACCAACGTGAAAAAAATAAAGCAGCATTGTTCAGAAGTGCTGACATAATTCGTCCTGCAAAGATCGCAACAGTGTTTTCGTCTCTCCCCAGGAGAGCAGCAGCCATTATAAGATCACGTTGCTACCCTACTAAATATTAATTGTCACACTAATTATGTTTCATGTATCATCATAGATATATTTTCTTTCATATTTTGTAAAGAAAGTGAAATAAAGTATCCAGGTTTGAGTTTATATGCTGTGATTTATTTAAGATATTGAGCATCGGTGTGATATGCATCACTACGGGGGTGAAAAACTTTTGTCCACTGTGTGTATATGTAGTTTAGTGAAAAAAAAAATTAATTACACACCAAAAAGGCCAATAGAAACGCACAAATCGTGCTGGGCGACCGTTAGATCAACGTTAGACAGACGCATAGCTCACTCTCAATATTCGTTGTATTGTTATGGAATATATACATATCAACCACCTGATAAAAATATATCACTCACAAAGACACACTGCGTTTTTTAAAAATTAAAATGCGCTGATCGTGCGTCTTGCATACGTGGCTCGGAAAGAAACGTAAGTCAGAGAAAATACAACAAATACCGAGCGTGTGCTCCACGATAACGCCTTTTTATTAACCAGTCAAAGGGAGATTTAATTTACGATGCTATAACGCAGTCCATTTCGTCAGGAGAGTGCTTTTTCCGGTCTACTGCTCCGGCGATCCATCATGTTAAGCCCATTTTTTAGTCTACGGTCTTGATCCAGATTTCACCGTGAACTGACATGTATCTGAATTGGGCCTAACCATGTCCAGAAATGTACCATACAACCCTACAGTGAATCGATAACCATGCTAACACGAGGCATTGATCCAATGTTGTTTAAAACATTAAAACAACATGGGGTCAATGTCTCGTGTTAGCTGGGAAAGCACATGATAAAAATTGTATTAATTTTCTTTTCTATTGATTGACCACCTTTTCAACTCCATGTAAAAAATGAAGGTAGCAAGCTTTCCCTTTTAATTTAGTATACGGTATACTTTGTTTTTTATGGAAACATGCAAACGTGTATTGCCTTAAAATTGAAAGAAGGCTGAAAATTAATATACATAATTATCTCTCGCTATATAAATATATATTCATTGCCATTTTATTTAGTATGAGACTGGCCCTGGTGCAGTGGCTATAGCGGCCTGCTTGGAAAGTTGGTGATCGCATGTTTGAATCCCACGCTGGCCTTCAAAATACAAATACAACCCCGTTCACTCTTAAAGATTAGATATTGTAGAGAGCCTCCGTGACCGAGAAGTAGCGTGCTCGGTCTTATGCACATTGGTGGCATACAACCCCATTCATTTCATTTAGTATGACACTTTCTCGAAAACGATCGAAATTAGGGCATAGTAAGACAAGTGTTAGCCTTTCCATGCGTAAGGTCAGGTTTGCAGCCATTTGCTTCGATTGATACGGTAATTCAACGTCAGTTTAATGTTGTCACCGTCCGCAAAGCTGACCGAACATTAAAACAACATTGAAAAGGTCAGCGAGCGCAATTGTTTCGTTAAGCTTGGTGTTTCTTTACCAGAGGTTATTTGTGGGTGTCATTAAATTGTGTTCCTGCATTATGTAGCGTCAAGTGGATCTCTGGATTTGATTGCCCCGAAGCCGGGGTTGTTTACAACTCAATGTCAAGAGTGCGAGACGACTGAGAAATCAGATCATTTCCATTCAAGGTAAATGAAAATGAGATAAAATATGCCACTGATGACAGGGTTAGGCTTCTTCGCCCCAAAAATTAAAGTATAATAAATTCGAAATAGATGCTGTTTTAAAGGTGATCTATCACCTCTAATATAGTATGAATAATTTTGTGACAAATAAACCAAAGTTGCCACAAGATGGGGCACAAGTGTTTCCTTATATGGGGTGATTGGCTATCATGTGGCCCTCTGTGACCCCATATAAGGACATAATTATTCATACCATATAAGGGGTGATAGATCACCTTTAAGTTAAAATGTTTACAATATATACTGCTTAGAGAATAGGCAGAATTACCTTTGTCGTTTACGATGGCCTTGAGACTGAAAACATAGTGTACACACCAGATATTATATAATGCTTAAAGAATTACGATAGACTTGTGACTGAAGACATACAGTGTACTGCAACTGACAGTAAACACTAGACATTGGCTCGGTGTCGTTTTAATGTGAATCCACGTCTGGGTTGACATTATAATGACACCGTTGATTAGTGATCGTTAGTAGCTAATGTATTCGCTGGAAACGCTTGAGGCACTTATCATGTTTATTTCACAGCGTATATCTTTTTTAGCATGTACCTGGTTTAATTGCTACTAATTCGCTATTATCGATGATCATAATAAAAATAAAAATGCAGTAGCTGCTTAATTGTTAGGTTACCATATGACTTGCAGACAGCATAAACCATTTCACAAGTCATACGGAACAGGGACATGTACAAAAATCATTAGAAACCTTTATTTTGTATAATAGTTTCATGAACTGAAATTATATTGTTATATCTGAACTCTTCTTTGATGTTCAGTGGGTCAGTATTTATCAGTACAACAAATTCATGTCGACATGGGTGGGCCGCGAATGAGTACATTGTCAGATACTTCATCTACTAAGAAAACAGTACTCGCCGTTTCCAAGCCTTTTGTCGTTGTTGTAAACACTCAAATATTTGGAAGATGTATTGTCCATGACTCACATCCACCCCGTTATCGTTATACGACCCATATTTTGTTCTCGAAAGTTCTAAAATTTTATTTCTCAACCCAGTAGGCTTGACATATTGACCGGATGTCGGTTTATTGATGGGTCAGGGTCGCAGATGGCGGCCCAACAATAAATGAACATCTCATCTACGTTTCGTCTTTTGCTGGGAATGTGGTTGGCTGTCTAGCGGCTAGAAATCTTTTCGCATTTTGCAATCAATCAATTGATCAATTGATCAACCAATCAATCAATAAATCGATCAATCGAGCAGCCAATCAATCAGTCCATCAATCAATCAAAAAATCACGTGGGCACATGAGAAGATGGACAGATCCCTGTAGTTTCACTTCTGGTGAAGTGAGAAGATGCACAGAGCGTTTTAGTTTCACACTGGTCATGCGAGAAGATGGACAGAGCGTTGTAGTATCACTCTGGTCAAGTGAAAAGATGGACAACGCGTTATAGTTACACTCTGGTCACGTGAGAATATGGACGGAGCGTTTTAGTTTCACCCTGGTCACATGAGAAGATGGACAGAGCGTTGTAGTTTCACACTGGTCACATGAGAAGATGGACAGAGCGTTGTAGTTTCACACTGGTCACATGAGAAGATGGACAGTGCGTTGTGGTTACACACTGGTCACGTGAGAAGATGGACAGAGCGTTGTGGCTACATTCTGGTCACGTGAGAAGATGGACAGGGCGTTGTAGTTTCACACTGGTCAATGAGAAGATGGACAGAGTGTTGTAGTTTCACTCTGGTCACGTCAGAGGATGTACAGAGCGTTGTAGTTTTACTCTGGTCACGTGAGAAGATAGACAGAGCGTTGTAGTTTCACCCTGGTCACATGAGAAGATGGACAGAGCGTTGTAGTTTTATCCTGGTCACATGAGAAGATGGACAGAGCGTTGTAGTTTCACACTGGTCAAGTGAGAAGATGGACATAGCGTTGTAGTTTCACACTGGTCACGTGAGAAGATGGACAGAGCGTTGTAGTTTTATCCTGGTCACATGAGAAGATGGACAGAGCGTTGTAGTTTCACACTGATCAAGTTAGAAGATGGACATAGCGTTGTAGTTTCACCCTGGTCACGCGAGAAGATGGACACAGCGTTGTAGTTTCACTCTGGTGACGTGAGAAGATGGACAGACTCAGACTCAGACTCAGATGCATTTATTTGGACGCAAATATAAAACATACAATTTTTTAGATGTACATAAACATAAAACAATTTAAATGTATTACGACCAGGAGACCCGTACTAAGACGCTTTTAGGTCGCTAGCGTACGGGCCACCCATGAAATTAACAAAAAACGTGTATTTTTTTAATTAATTAGCAGAAAATTATCAAATACAGTAGAAACAACAAAACATTTTCAGTACAATATAGTATCAGCATAAAGTAGTCTACAGCAAAAACTTATGCAGACAAAGAACCACGGCTGGTTCGATGCTGGGCCCTTTAATCAAAAGCCCAGCATCAAAACAGCACCGGCGCAATGTCCTGCGGCTGCCACGGGATTTATTAAGTTAATGTTAAGCCTATGTGCTATGCAAGAACTACCCAGCAGACAAGCGACGCCGAACCAACGCTGGCCCAACGTTGATTTACCGTCTACGACGCTGGACCAACGCCACACCAAAATCGATCTAACGTGTCGTGTCCGCAGGGCACCACATATGAAAATATCGAGAGCAGATCCCCCGGCAAAACTCAGACCACGACCCAAAGCGGCTTCACTGCTGGGCCACCGTTTAGGACGCCGGCCCAACAACAAAACAACATCGGTCCGATGCCCGCATCCTCCCGGGCAATGCAGGCAAGCAAAAACCCTGAGCCAAAGTCGGCCCAAAAGCTGGCCCATCGTCTACGACGATGACCCAACAACGCGCCGGCACAGGCCCAGAGCCTCCCCAGCAAAACACGAAAACGTCCAGCCAATGTCGGTACAATGTTGTCCCAGCGTCTTCGACGCTGGCCCAACACTGCAGTAACACCGGCCGCACGCCTCGCGTCCGCCGGGCTATGCCTACACGGGGCCTACAAATGCTGCTACACGCTGAAGGTGAAGTGAAGAACTCTCAACCACAATACTAAAACAAAAGCGGGACAATGCCTCACTGTGGATAAGACACACAAAAGAAAAATGTTGACACATTTAACCATCTACTTACCAGGACTCATAATTTATGAGCAAGCACAACAAATTAAAGCTGAATTTTGAAGTTGAAAAATGATAAATAAATCCTAATTTCCTTTGAAAAATAGCCAGTGTACCTAACGTGTACCTAACGCATATTAATGTAACAGTTTGACAATAGTAAACAACAGTCCTAAAAGAAATCTCTCTATATATATATTGATGGTTCAAACATCTAACCAGCCTGTGACCTGATTTGTAATGCATGATTTTGAAAAACGAAGTGCATTTTAAAAATTTTAGGCAGTAAAACTAGCGAAATTGAGTTGAATAACCATGTATAGAACGGTATTCAAACAAAAAACTAACATGGCTGACATAACCCAAAGTTTAAAATACACCGATATTTAATCCAATAATAAATAATAGTAATAATGATAATAACTCTAAAATCCTGAAAAATCTGGTAAAATCAGCTAATAACACCCAAAAAAGACTTCAATTCAGACCAACCGTCCAAACAAATGTGCAGCAGGCCATTTAGTTATTCATACAAACATAACAATTTTCAATACTACAGTGAATATTGTAATTTTCTATGGTTATGTGCTTAAAGTAATGTGTAAAACCGGACAGACTGTGTGTGTAGATCTTTTCTTTCAGGTTAGGGTGACAGCTATTTATAATAACAGGAATACTGTATAGAAGGCTCTTTTTAGCAAATTCATGATGTATTCGAATAGGCTGTAACTCATGCCTCTTTCTAGTTCTATATTGGTGTGTATTTCCTGAGAAAGACAATGAGAGAAAATAATCAGGTAGGGTGACATTAATAAATCGATAGTAAAATTTAAGTTGTTGAAGTCTAAAAATGTCTTCCACTTTAAGTATGTTAAGATTTTTAAATAAGGGTTCCGTGTGGGCGCGATATTTACTTAATGTAATTACACGTATTGCTCTTTTTTGTAACTGTGTTATGGTTTTATGGTGATGACCCCATACAAGTATCATGTAGTTTATATGTGGTAAAATAATAGTGTTATATAACAAGAGTGAAATATTCTGTGGTAGCACATGTTTCAATTGATTTAAAATGCCAATCTTACTGGCAATTCTACTTGCGATCTTGGAAACATGACTTGTCCAATTTAGATTCTCATTTAAAGTTAATCCCAAAAAGGAAAAATCTTTGACATGTTTTATAGGAGTATTACTTATATTTAAATTCGGTATAAAAACTCTTTTTTGTGCACTATAATATATAATGAAATTTGATTTAGCGATGTTTATAGAAAGCATATTCAAACACAGCCATATATAAATTTTCTCTAATTCAGCATTTAAAATAAGAACATCCTTATTGTTCTTTATATCATATTTGCTAATGAAAGCCGTATCATCAGCAAACAAAATAAAATGAAAGAAATCACTGGAATTAACAATATCGTATATATATATCAAGAATAAGAGTGGACCCAGAATTGACCCTTGAGGGACACCGGTTGTGATGGGCAGCATGTTAGATTTTACTGAGTCGATCTCAACATATTGTTGTCTATTTGTCAAATAACTGTAGAAAAAATCGTGTGTAATATTTTCAACTCCGTAATATTCAAGTTTACGTAGCAAAATGTTATGATTTATGGTATCAAACGCTTTGGAAAGATCAATAAAAATACCTATGGGAACTGAACCCTTGTCCAGTTTATAAAATAATCGGTCTACAAATTCCAGAGCTGCAAGCTCGGTTGAATGTTCTTTTCTAAAACCATATTGGCTAGAATAGAATAACTTATTTGTTACAAAATATTTATATAATTGATCAAAAATAATTCTTTCAAAAATTTTTGATATAGAAGATAATAATGATATTGGTCTATAATTAGTAAATACAGTTTTGTCTCCCTTCTTAAATAATGGCAACACCTTTGCAATTTTTAACTTGTCAGGAAATATTCCTGTTTTTAAAGTCTGGTTTATAATTATAGTAAGTGGAGCTTTATTTTCTGGTATTATTTTTTTCAGTAAAATAGTAGAGATACCATCTTTGCCACAACTTGATTTTGGGTTTAGTCCTTTGACAACTTTTTCGACAACAGTTTCGTCAACTAGTGTGAAATTAAATTTAGATTTATGTTTAAAATTCAAGTAATTATTCACATTTTTACCAGGATGTTTTTCAATTTCATTTGCAAATTTTGGTCCAATTCCAGTGAAAAATAAATTAAATTCATTTGCAATCGTTACTTTATCTGTTACATTTTCTTCGTTTATTTTAAAAAAATCTGGGAAATCCTTCTTATTTTTGGTTTTATTTAGAACATCATCTATGATTGACCAGGTTTTTTTTAATATTTTGATTACAATTTATAAAACTAGTTTGAAAATATTTTTGCTTTGCAAGCCTTATGTTGTATCGTAATATTTTATTATAATTATTTAAGTTTGTTTTCAATGTTTCGAAATCAGGTGATTGTGGTGTGGATAATTTCATATCTTTGTATAGTTTGTTTTTAAATTTGATAGATTTTAATATTCCTTGTGTTATCCAATTACATTTTTTATGTTTATATTTGTTTAACTTTACTGTTTTAATAGGGAAGTTTCGTAATCTAGCATTTTCAAAAATGCCATCCAATGCATCATAATTAATGTTTGGATTAGCATCAACATTTAAATCAATGTTTTCTAATAATTATATTCGATTTATTTAAATCTATACGAAATTTGTCAATGTCGGCGTTTGTTTGTTTACAAATCTTAATATATTTTGGTGGTTTTTCATACGTTTTCCAGTTTATAGTGGTAAAATATGGTTGATGATCTGAAAATTTATCAATTAAAATTCCAGAAGTAGTACTGAGCATATTTTCTGAGTTTCTGCAAAACATATTATCAATTAGTGTTCCTCTAGCAACTGAGAAGATGGACAAAGCGTTGTAGTTTCACTCTGGTGACGTGAGAAGATGGACAGAGCGTTGTAGTTCCACTCTGGTCACGTCAGAAGATGAACAGAGCGTTGTAGTTTCACCCTGGTCAAGTGAGAAGATGGACAGAGCGTTGTAGTTTCACCCTGGTCAATGAGAAGATGGACAGAGCGTTGTAGTTTCACTCTGGTCACGTGAGAAGATGGACAGAGCGTTGTAGTTTCACTCTGGTCACGTGAGAAGATGGACAGAGCGTTGTAGTTTCACCCTGGTCAATGAGAAGATGGACAGAGCGTTGTAGTTTCACTCTGGTCACGTGAGAAGATGGACAGAGCGTTGTAGTTTCACTCTGGTCATGTCAGAAGATGGACATAGCGTTGTAGTTTAACTCTGGTCACGTGAGAAGATGGACAGAGCGTTGTAGTTTCCCTCTGGTCATGTCAGAAGATGGACATAGCGTTGTAGTTTAACTCTGGTCACGTGAGAAGATGGACAGAGCGTTGTAGTTTCACTCTGGTCACGTGAGAAGATGGACAGAGCGTTGTAGTTACACTCTGGACACATGAGAAGATGGACAGAGCGTTGTAGTTTCACCCTGGTCAATGAGAAGATGGACAGAGCGTTGTAGTTTCACTCTGGTCACGTGAGAAGATGGACAGAGCGTTGTAGTTTCACTCTGGTCATGTCAGAAGATGGACATAGCGTTGTAGTTTAACTCTGGTCACGTGAGAAGATGGACAGAGCGTTGTAGTTTCCCTCTGGTCATGTCAGAAGATGGACATAGCGTTGTAGTTTAACTCTGGTCACGTGAGAAGATGGACAGAGCGTTGTAGTTTCACACTGGTCACGTGAGAAGATGGACAGAGCTTTGTAGTTTTACTCTGGTCACGTGAGAAGATGGACAGAGCGTTTTAGTTTCACTCTGGTCACGTGAGAAGATGAACAGAGCGTTGTAGTTTCACCCTGGTCAATGAGAAGATGGACAGAGCGTTGTAGTTTTACTCTGGTCACGTGAGAAGATGGAAAGAGCGTTGTAGTTTCACCCTGGTCAATGAGAAGATGGACAGAGCGTTGTAGTTTCACCCTGGTCAATGAGAAGATGAATAGAGCGTTGTAGTTTCACCCTGGTCAATGAGAAGATGGACAGAGCGTTGTAGTCTCACCCTGGTCAATGAGAATATGGACAGAGCGTTGTAGTTTCACCCTGGTCAATGAGAAGATGGACAGAGCGTTGTAGTTTTACTCTGGTCACGTGAGAAGATGAACAGAGCGTTGTAGTTTCACCCTGGTCAATGAGAAGATGGACAGAGCGTTGTAGTTTTACTCTGGTCACGTGAGAAGATGGAAAGAGCGTTGTAGTTTCACCCTGGTCAATGAGAAGATGGACAGAGCGTTGTAGTTTCACCCTGGTCAATGAGAAGATGAATAGAGCGTTGAAGTTTCACCCTGGTCAATGAGAAGATGGACAGAGCGTTGTAGTTTCACCCTGGTCAATGAGAATATGGACAGAGCGTTGTAGTTTCACCCTGGTCAATGAGAAGATGGACAGAGCGTTGTAGTTTCACCCTGGTCAATGAGAAGATGGACAGAGCATTGTAGTTTTACCCTGGTCACTTAGAAGATGGACAGAGCGTTGTAGTTTCACACTGGTCAAGTGAGAAGATGGACATAGCGTTATAGTTTCACACTGGTCACGTGAGAAGATGGACAGAGCGTTGTAGTTTTACTCTGATCACGCGAGAAGATGGACACAGCGTTGTAGTTTCACTCTGGACACGTGAGAAGATGGAAAAGCGTTGTAGTTGCACTCTGGTGACGTGAGAAGATGGACAAAGCGTTGTAATTCCACCCTGGTCACATCAGAAGATGGACAGAGCGTTGTAGTTTCACCCTGGACAAGGAGAAGATGGACAGAGCGTTCTAGTTTCACTCTGGTCAAGTGAGAAGATGGACGGAGCGTTGTAGTTTCACCTTGGTCACGTGAGACGATGGACAGAGCGTTGTAGTCTCACTCTGGTCATGTCAGAATATGGACATAGCGTTTTTAGTTTACCTCTGGTCACGTGAGAAGATGGACAGAGCTTTGTAGTTTTACTCTGGTCACGTGAGAAGATGGACAGAGCGTTGTAGTTTCACCCTGGTCAATGAGAAGATGGACATAGCGCTGTAGTTTTACTCTGGTCACGTGAGAAGATGAAAAGAGCGTTGTAGTTTCACCCTGGTCAATGAGATGATGGACAGAGCGTTGTAGTTTCACCCTGGTCAATGAGAATATGGACAGAGCGTTGTAGTTTCACCCTGGTCAATGAGAAGATGGACAGAGCGTTGTAGTTTCACCCTGGTCAATGAGAATATGGACAGAGCGTTGTAGTTTCACCCTGGTCACGTGAGAAAATGGACAGAGCGTTGTTGTTTCACCCTGGTCAATGAGAAAATGGACAGAGCGTTGTAGTTTCACTCTGGTCACGTGAGAAAATGGACAGAGCGTTGTTGTTTCACCCTGGTCAATGAGAGGATGGAAAAATCGTTGTAGTTTCACTGTGGTCACGTGAGAAGATGGACAGAGCGTTGTTGATTCACCCTGGTCAATGAGAAGATGGACAGAGCGTTGTTGTTTCACCCTGGTCAATGCGAAGATGGACAGAGCGTTGTAGTTTCACTGTGGTCACGTGAGAAGATGGACAGAGTGTTGTAGTTTCACCCTGGTCAATGGGAAGATGGACAGAGCGTTGTTGTTTCACCCTGGTCAATGAGAAGATGGACATAGCGTTGTTGTTTCACCCTGGTCAATGAGAATATGGACAGAGCGTTGTAGTTTCACCCTGGTCACGCCGCCACTTCAGTTCCGCTGATGTCTCGTCCACTCCACGGAGCAAATCACTTTTGTTTCTGGTCCTCGGCGGCCATATTGACTCTCATCGGGTGGAATGAGGTGAGAGTGAAATGGGGACGCTAAAACCCAACGAGAAAACACAGGCGCCGTATGTTTGAGGGGCTGAGAGAGACGCCTTTGCCGAGTCAAGTCAAGTATTGCTTCTCGATGCGTGGAATACCCTGGGTTTCAGCTCGGCACAAGAGCGGAGAACCGGAATGAGCTAATTTGCCAACGAGACTACACGGAGTGGGAAGTGAAAAATTGGCTGGACTGGAGCTGAACGTTGATTCCGTGCAAAGGCAAACCAGAGTAAATACTTATTGTTTTCTGTAGCGGTATGCGTCATAATTAGGAACGGCCGTAGGCCAGTATCCTAGTAAGTTTTTTCCCCGAGTTTGTGTCATATTTAGGGGAAAGAGGGGTGCTGTGTGTAGGAAACGGTTGACATTTATGTACACCAGTCATTATGAACATGTCCAATATAACGTTTGAGGTCCCTAGGTTGAGTACTTTCGTGTTCAGAAAATATTCTCGATTATATTCGTGGTTAAGAGCTTCAAGGGTTTTGTTTGGAATAATGTTGGCAGATGGTGGCCAAACATCATTTCACAATTGGGCCAATGTATTAAGTTATCGTGGCCTTTTGGGGGATAATGCGTCACCTGTATGGCATTCAGAGCAAACACGGGACAATCACCCAATTCTGTTTCAATGTTGGGCCAGCGTCGAATACGATTGACCGGCATTGAACCAGCAGCATTTAACCGGTATTGGGTGGGTAGGCCTACATTGTGTGTACCAGGTACATCGTATAGACGCGTACACTGACTTATCAGTCGATGTGACAGTACGTTCAGGAGTGAAACAGAAAGGCAGCAGCATGTTTCACTGGCAAGTATTGCATGGATGTTGGCCAGCACCGGCGATGGTGGTGGAAGGAATAGGCCTACACGTCCAAGATATTCTTGTCTTCTTGGTTCTTTCAATAATTATATCCATTTAAAATTCTGGCCCATAAGGAAAACCAATACAGTTATGTTCACAAAATATTAGGCCAATTTTTTGTCTAAAGCACTTGAACAGGCTGAAGCCGGGCCTCGGAGTTCGGGAACTCCTTTTCTAGTTAACAATAGGCATATTAGTCAAATAAGAAATAGTTTATCTTTAAATTCCAAAGACGCATTTTATCTAAGCAATGAAACAATTGTTCATTTGACATTGATCATATTTAGGCCTAAAATCTAAAACCTGAAGATAACATCGTGGTGTATTGTATATTTATTATTCGGCATGTAACAAATTATGTGGATTATGTGGAGAGCAGATATATTTTCCAGCGTTGCTGCTAACATTTTGCACATCGCAGGGACACGGTAACGTCTTGACCTGCTAGTCTGACTTAACACAGGATGCTTGATTTTACTTCACATCGTGTTAGTCCAATGTTGGGCCAGCGTCGCAGACAGTAGGCCAACATTGAACCAACGTTGGTGAACGTCTCGTGTTTGCTGGGTTTGGACATATTTGCTTTATTGTTGATCAACAGCATATATGCTGTTGACCAACATTAAAGCAAATATGCCCCATTTCTCGGATGCATCTATCTGGCTGTAACAACGCATGTTACTTATCACTATCCTGTGCTGTAAAGTCAAACAGTTCACTGTGAGCAGTTACTGCTGTTTGTCTTGACTGATGATCACCCACACCCATAGTGTAGGCTCATATGTCACAAATAACACTTTCGTGCTAATTGTCTGTTAAAATTGATTTTTCACTTGATTCTGACTCAAAATATCATGAAGATCAAGAAAAAAAGGGATTGCATTTTTTTATAGGTCGCGAAAAGGTCTAAAATGGCGAAATCGGTGATGGCCGCCAAAGTATATAAAAATAAACATATTTACGAATAATTTTGCAACTACATACGCTAGCAACATATACAATATGTCTATTCTTATGTTTTCAGGTATGGGAAAGCCAATTCTATCATTTTTTTTTTTTTTTTAATATTGTTAAGTGTATATTTGTGCAAATATGAGCAAAAACAACCGGATATTGCAGTGAAACTGGGGCTAACATTGTTTTGGCTGATAATTTTTTTTCTGTTTTGATTATGCTTGTCTGGTTCCCCTATGGTGATATCTGGGCGGATGTGGAACTCTCATCCTTGTGGATGTTTTGTAAAACAAGAAATTCAAAATGGCTGCCATGAAATCACTAAAGATATATTTCCAAAATATTTTTATCAGGAACTACAAAAAAAAACAAATCCTACTATTATTCGACATCGTTATAATGCCTAAAATGCTACGATAATTTTATTATATATATTCCCAAGTGAATTACATACCGGCACATATATTCATTATAGGCTATGCGTGTAGTAAGCTTACACATTACTGTCTGGGGGTAAATGCCCTAGACATGCCCAGAACCCCTTATTGTGCGAGCGAAGGAAAACACTCTCAATAACACACCATGCCCTATAACCCCCACCCTCACTACATGATCTGTACATCATTCATCTCACCATTTGACTACAACATTTTTATCGTATTACATTTGTGCCGAAAAGTGACGTAAAGCAATGATTTAGTAGTAGTTAGTAGTAAGCCTATACATCACCCATAAACATAACTAACTGCATGATAGGTTAGAATATGAACCAAGCGTAATTGTTCAGATACACTGAGGGTCCCTTTTCCGATGGATGCTTTATAATGTAATTTCAATGTCAAATCTTAATAAATTAATTCCAATCTGGTATATTCTTCGAATAATTCTGAATTGCAAGACGTCAAATGCGCAACTAACACTTCCGGAGGCTAAAAATGCTAAATGATGTCATGTTACATGCTAAATTAAAAAAGTGGAAGAATAACTGAACTATTTGTCATATTTAGATATTTACACAGATCAACATATGCCTATATGTATTAATAACTCTGTGCTATATATAGATTATTTGCAAAAGGTCTGACAGAACAAGGTCATACCATACTGTTTTTTTTCACACCCGTCCTCAAGCAGTTCACTTGCACAATTTGACGCAAAAAAGTAATGTTTTACTCATTAATGGAAAAGGGTATGCTAAAGAAAAGATTGCAAGGTTGGCCTTTACAATAACAAACAAGTATCATACCAAGGACAACCTAAGGTCATTGCAAAGTTCGATAATAACTCTTCGTACACAAAACAATTTTTACGCAATTCTGGCATTTAGTTGTCATACAATCTAAACTATCCTCCGCAAAAGATATTTTATTAATTTGTAGCATTCTATTTTTTTCTATTTGGGAGAGTTGAAACTAACATTTGTCATAATATTATGGTGATGGCAAAATGCGGCAGCACCATCTGGATCTTGCATTGCTGTTGTGAAATTCTTGGAATGTATGTTACGAGCAGGCCTAATGTATCCTTGTGGCACGTATGTCTGAAAAATTTACTCAATATTTATTGTGTTTGAAGTTAAGATGACCTCAACCGTGTATGGGTCTGGCCTTGAGTTAGTTAGCGTTAGAGTTACTGCCCTCCTACGATAAATCATATTAATTTATTGCAGAATGTTATTTATAATAAATAAATGTACGGTACATTATACAATTTGAATGAGAATTAAACGAGGTAATCTGCAATGAAAATAAAATAATCTGAAATAAAAGAAAATTATTATCTAAAGAGCTATTATAGCTATGATCATGATTGTGTAAAGTCATTATCCTTAAAATTATATTTTATATTATAATTATGTTATATACGTAATTATGTCAATAACCTTATGAAAACTGTTATCGGTACATTTAATTCAATGATACCTCAATCTTACACTAGCAAATAATACAAGATAGACATGGAGATGCAGTTATAATATGTAATGGCGAAACGTGTGTGAAACGTGAATCTATGCACATATAATGATGTTAGTAACATTTTTTCAGAGTGGTAAGCATACCAGTTTAATCAGTTTTGTCATAATTATTACATTCTTTGACTGTTAGAATTAAAAGGAAATTGTAACCTTCACGTGTTTTTTATGGCAGCATTCCTAATAATATAATTATATAGCTCCATGTTCGACATGTTTGAGGTCCCGACTCGAGTGGAGGTTCAAAAATGTAATATTGACGTTTGAATCACATATTTTTTAAACTTCCACACTATTGTTATATATTTATTTTGCAAACTGAAGTTTACTTTGTGCCAGAATGTATTTTAGTAACTGCCTTTGTTATTTCCTTGCATTGAAGATAATGTTTATGTAATATTTAAAAAAATGATAATTAATTGAATCATATTTTAGAAATTCGTTGATAATATACATCATCGGGGGGCGGGGTGGGGATGGGGGCGGCGGTGGTTGAGGTGAAAAAAAACGGGTGAATAAGTGAACGAATGACTGGGGTACTCGAACATTTTTGCCCATATAAATTATGACTAAACTGAACCAGGATAACGTTCCGTGTACATGGTGTAATAGAGCTGTACCGATTTCTGTATTTTCAAGAGGTGACATATGTGGTATATCTAAGGGTATGAAAATCACACGTACTGCATATTCAAGGGTCAATAAAATAACCCAGTTGTATCATGTGTTTATTCAAAGGCTGCTTTGTGTCCCGAACATTAGGCCTAGATGAGTGTGCTGTGCAAAAAAGAGGGTTTTCATGTTTTTAGACAGTGACAGATAGTTTGTTAAAACTTTTAGGGTATCCCGAGCATTGTGTCTATTCAGAAAGGGTGTGTTATTGTCCAAATCTGTATAGTCCTAATAAATGGTTATGCTTACGCCAGAAACTGTATAGGGCCTGGTTATTTTCGGCAAAATTTGTATATTCAAAGGTATATTTTCAGCCACAAATGTATATTCAAGACTAAGGGTTTGACTATCCTGTCTGCACACCGAGCCCAAATTTTCACCGAGTGCACCACCCCCTATAGGGGGATAACCTCCTGAGCATGGTGAGATGTATCTCAATTGGTCCTGCCCTCCACATAGTATCCTAAATTCCGTTCAAGGCCTAGCACACAACCTCTCGGACAGGTAGCAGATAATGTATGCACTGTTTTTGTATTTTGTTGGTTAAAATTGAAAAAAATCAGGTTTAAACTGTTTACTTCTGAAATATAATGGTGTTATCAGTTTTGTCGGCTTAAAAACTATACAAATCGATATATTATACATGTTTTGTGTTCAATATTTCAAAAGTTATGGTGAAATAGATAATATCTTGGAAACATGGCGGCCATTTTGGATAGTCAATTTTCATAGATTTGAAGAGTTAGTAAAAAATGCAATCCCTTTTTTTAATCATCACTACTATGTTCCAAATGAGAATAAACAAAAAAATCACTTTTAACAAACATTTTGCACGAAAATACATAAGGGCATATACTACCACGTCAACAATTGAGAGACGGAATATTTTGCAGTCAAACCCACATTTGCAGTCAGTCATGCATTGGCAGACACAGTCTTTTCAGGTACGAATTTACTCCCTTGCAGCCCGATGCCTTGCAGTGCGCGTCTTCAGCTCTATTAGTGACAGAATTCTAATTCTAGCCTAAGCATTATTATTATTCTATCATTGTCATTAAAATGATCACAAAAAAGTAGAGGAATATTACAATAAATGTCTAGCGCTTTTAATGTTACTTATAAACCATGTCCTGCTACCCTAAAAATCACTAAATCTCAGCAACCCTTTTATAAGTTTTGCACTCAACACCTTGCTCTAGTTAACCAGTTTGCCTCATTACAATCTGGGGCTGAAGTGAAAAGTACTATATCGTAGATTCGTCTGATGGATATTTTACGGGATTTAACTGCAGGCCGATGTCCCTGATTCGACCTGACATAGGCCTACATCATCAGAATCGACGTGAATCTTATATAGGCTTGGTAATGCTCACCATTGTGCTCATCATGGATCCGCCGTCACGAGGCATTAATCCTTGTTTTCGGGTGGCAGTTTGGGCGCTTATTTGATGAGGGATCGCAGTGTTTGCAGGGGGAAATTCCCTATAATTGTGAAAGACATTTCCGTTTCGGAATTAATTTTCAATATTAATAAAATAGCATGCAGTGGGCTTGAACCCCGTCGCTGCAATAGAAGGAGAGGAAGAAAAGAAGCAGAAGGACGATAACTCTTTATATAAATATATTCCATGATAATAATTGCGCAATGTGTATCTTTTATTTATACCATAAAAAGAAATAAAACATGCAAAATAAATTAGTGTTATTATTATTGACAACATGCAATTATCGCTTATTGTCTGACTACTATTCCCGCCCTCCATACTCATGATACGCCAGCCTTACACCGGAGAGGGTTGGTAGGCCTACTTTGCTTCAGCAATATTACCACAACAAATGACATTTACCGAAAGCACGCCTCGACAGAGAGCATGACGAATGGACCACCACTTGACACGTTCTACGTGAAACTGGGTTAGTCCATGTCTTTGCAAGAGAAGAAAAGGCGAAGTGAATTATTGGCCAGAGGCCCACAGGTCGGATCCGGCACTGACCACAACATGTCCGCACCACGGCATCGAGAAAAGGCGAGCTGTTTACTTTGTGCTGGTGTAATGTGGGACCACCGTCTCAGACGCTGTCCTAACATTGAACAAGCTAGTGGTCGATGACTCGTGCCAGCTCGGATCATGCCTTTTTTGCGCAGTACCCTGTCTTAATGTCTTAATATGTTTGCACTTTAAAAGCGGCTGTAAAGTCGACGACGTGAAGTGCTAAACTTCCCCAGAATGATTATGTAAACGCGTTCGGGAGGTTTTTTGACAGCAACACAGCCGCATCACCGTTAAAATTGTCATGGACGATTTATCAATAATTGCATGAATTGCCAATCACAACGCTGAAATATGTTTTGTAGAAACCCTGGAGATCATTTTTTTTCAATTTAAAATCATCATAAATGTCTTAGTTGGTTCTTTCTATTTCTGTTATGGGTCTACGGCAATCATAAATAGGTTACTCTTTCAGCGTGGGGACCCACTTTAGACGTCAGAAACTGACGTCTAGACTATGTCACATTCTGACGTCTAAAGTCGGTTCTGGCAGATTCTGTCGTCTAAAGTTGTTCCTCGCGTAGAAAGGACTAATGTCAGGCCCAACGTTTGTGGCGTAGATCACGTGAATTATCAAGCCACGTGTAGGCCTACATCCTACTTGCGTAAATATAAAAACAAAATGTTCTATACATTTTACTTGTACATATTACAAAAGAAAAAAATACAGTGATACAGTGTTATGCTAGTAAAAAATGGTCGAGTTCTAGGTGTATAAAGATAAATCAGCACCCTAAGGGCCAATAGTCAGGTTCACTATGTTCAAAATAATAATTTCGTTGGCATTTTTGGGAGACTTGCAAATCTATACATTTTTGGAAACTGTGTTATATTGGCAATCAGAAAACCAATGTTTCCAATTTGCCAGATGTATATATGTCGGCCATCTTGGATTTTCAAAATGGCCGCCATAAAAAATGTTTTTTTCTAAATATCTCGGCATATAAGTGGCATAGAGTCATGATTTTAAAGGCTAAACCTACATTTCCAGGGACAGGGAATCCGATGGAACCAAGTACAATGAGATACGAGCAGCAATGAGCTAGTTACAGATTTCTTCAACTTTTTCTAACAGTGGTATTATGTAGTAAACGTGTTGTACAACATAGTACAAATTATCTACCATAACAAAGCATATCGTGAAATGCACCCTTTACTATTGCGCTCTCTGTGGCACATTTAGGGTCATTAGACACCAAGCAATTTGCTGTGTCATCTCATGAGTGTAATAAAAAGTAGTAATAAAAGAGTGTAATAAAAAAGGTTGTGCAGCTGCTAGATAGCTCTAGATGCTAGACCGGACTTAAAACGAGCAAGTGTCCCTAGACTGGGCGAACTACACGTCATCATGGCTGCTCTGCGAGCTCTCGGGTATAGATGATGCTTGGATGGAAGCCGATGTCTATGGTTCTGCCACAACAAGGTAGATCCTAAAATGCACCCACTACAAGCACGCTCTCCGTGCCCACATCTACTCATACGTAGCCCTGTATGAGATGGCACTAGAGGAGTTTTTCACGGATAACCCACAACTGAAAGATGCTTGCCTGGAAGCCACGGAGATAGTCGAAGCCGCCTGCTCGGAAGAGGATAAAGAAAGCCGAATCTGTAAAAGAAGCCAACACCACGCTTCTTCAAGCCCTGACCACAGCTGAAATAGTGAAGACATTCCATGACTAGGAGACTGAGAGATCGAAGAATGCCATGTTCAAATCAATGATGAACTACCTACACCGAGTGGAGACGATTCTTTTCATCGTGGCAACATCCCGAAATTGCAGACATGTATGACCTGAGAACCAACCACCCAAATACCTGGATGGAACTGGAAAATGGCAACATATCGGTCACAAAGAACGAAATCCCGTTTGTGTCCATTGGTTTAGATCGAGCATGCGAATGAGCTGTTGAAGGTTCGTGCTGTACTCGTTGGCATATCCAACAACACTAACGCCAGACAGAGGTTCTTCGTGGCATCACCAGAATCGTCGTGCCGGTCAGAAGAGTTCAAAAGTCAGTTTAATGTGGGAGCTGGCAAGGTCTCAGAGCACTATGACCTTGGACCAAGTACAGTCAAGAGGGAGCATGACACAATCAACAAAATAAAGGCTGCGATCCTGAGTCATGGCAATCCATTTTCCACTGAAGGTGATCAGCTGGACAATATAATCACTCATGCATACATCCCAAATGAGTACGTGCCACAGATCTTGAACATTGACGCCACTGGGCAGGAGTTATATGAAGAGTATGTGTCGGAGCGAATAAATGGGGACGTTAGCCTGTGGGCACCAGTGAAGAAGCAGAACAACAAGATGTACTTGTCTGGCAACAAGAAAAGCAGTGTGAAAATCCGTGACAAGACTGTAGATCTGAAGGAGACCAAAGATCTCTACGGAAGGCTGATGGTCCTCGCCAGGTCCAATCGAGACATTGACCAGAAACAAGCCATCGGGAACTGAGGGAACGAGTTCACGTTGACACCGAGAGCACTGTTCGCGCCAAACGGAGCAATGTTGCCATGCACTGACAAAGCAAAGTTAATTCACCTCCTTGAGAAGTTGAGAGCAGCAGAACCACCCGATGATGCTCAGCAGCAGCTACAAGAAGCAAGTGGTCTGCAGAGCGATGCAGTGGGTCTGGAAGCAATGGACTTTACACACACTGATGGTGACCCAAGTCGGAAAATTGCACTGGTGGACGGTATGGTGCTCGTATAAAAGCGGACAAAAAAACAGTCACGGTAGTGACGGTCAAGGACCTCAGTGAATGCTCCAATACCAGACTGATGTCTCTGACTATGATGAGGTCATTCTGGTGTTTGACACTTACAAGGCTGACTCCCTGAAGAGTGTCACAAGGGAAGGATCCTATTCAGTATCAGATCTGAGATGATACCAGTATCAAACACATCCCAATGAGCCGTTTTCTTTCACATGACAAGACGAAGGCTGATCTGACTGAGTATCTGGCAGCAAGAACCCTGGAGTACAAGAAACACTCGTCCAAGGTTGTCATCACATCGGCCTATAAGGACATGTGAGAAGCGACAGTGAGCTACTTCTCAAGGACAACAACCACGAAGAGGCGGACACACTGCTGATCCACCATGCAGTGTTGGCATCACGTCGCAACCCACAAGATGCAGAGTTAGTGATCTTCTCCCCAGACACAGATGTCATTTTGCTGGTCATAGTCAACTATAACCTGCTGCTGAGAAATACGTCCTTGTCAATGCCCCCGGAGTAATCCAAGTACAGCTAATATGGAGAGCTCTAGGTCCACAAAGAGCAAAGGATTTGCGGGCATTTCATGCATTTCCGGGAGCAGACAACACTGGGAGGTTCTCTCGTATAGGCAAGGCCACCTGGCTGCAAGTCTACCTCAAAGCAGATGGAGAAGTCGTCAAGACTTTGCAGATGCTTTCGGATTCCACTGAAATTACCGATGACCTGCTCTCTATGTTGGCTACATTCGTCTCCGCTGCATACGTACCAAAGGGCATCCAGATTGCGGGTATGCACCTGTTCTGTAAGCATATGGCTGAAAGTGACAAGCTGCCTCCCACCCGGTGCTCTCAAGCAGCACATCCTCCGAGTCCAGATCCAGGCTACAGCATGGGGTCAGGCAAGCGTTGCTCAGAAGCAGTTTCTGGATCCTCTGAAGCACAGCATTTACAAGGACACAACTGGTCTGATAAGTCGAGCCAGTCACTACTGATATGCTTCCACCCCCAAAGCCATCATCGAGACGGTAAGATGCCAGTGTAGAGGCGACTGCTCTACAGCTCGATGTTTTTGCAGGTCCAAGAATCTATCGTGCACAGACCTGTGCGGCACTGAGTGTCAGAATGATGAGGCCTCGGGCTGACATGTTGTTGGCCAGTGACAGTGATGATGATGAATGAGAGTATTACGTGATGATGACCCTAACCCTTGAAGTGTAATGATAATATCGAAGCCTCGGAGCTAAAGGATCCTATCTGACACTCGTCAGAGTGGCAGATAGGATCCTTTAGCTCCGAGGCAACGATATAGACAATTCCGATTATTCATAACTGTTCATAACTGTTATTCATAACTGTTTTGAAGCCAATATGATAGGCTACTTTAAAGGTCGGAAATGAAATATTTGGCTCAGTCATTCACATCATGCACTACAGAATACAATAAACATGATACTTGATTTTCTTATTATGCTTAGCTAATTGTGTGCCACGGCATTCCTTGTCCCTACAAATGTAGGATTAGCCGCTAAAATCAAAGCTCTATATATCCTAGATGCCGAGATATTGAGAAACGCCCATTTTAAGGCGGCAATTTTGAAAATTCGAGATGGCCGCCTTGTTGTTACGTTTAGCTTATTTTACTGGATACCACAAGATTCCAACATTTTATTTTCGCTTTATATGTCCATAATAATATGTGAACATTTATTAGAATTGTGGATCTTTTAAATTTTTGGTTTGCTGTGGCAACCTAGCAAGTGTGCCGAAAGCCACAGTTATCACTTATTTTCGTATTTCTTATTTTGAACATGCAAGTCCGAACTTAAATCTCGTCCTTATTTCTCGAGCAATACAAAATGTAAAAGACTTACGCATTTCTAGTCTATGGACATGTAGACATATTATGGACATATCAAGAAGCCAAAATAAAAATGATGATTTTGTCCTGATTGTGTTGCTTTAAAGTCATAATGTAACGTAGTCCGCGTTTGACGCAAGGTTCGCATGGGTTAGTTTCAGAGCTGGAGAGCCTAGCAAAAGCTTATGTATGCTGGTAGCCAGTGTACGCACTGAGATCAACAATTTCATGAAAAATGCCAGGGTAATCCTGTTCAAATGATAAATTCAGTGATAAAGACTGTCGTCTAAATCCCCACGTATAGACATTATTTGAATCAGATGTAAATATGTCATTGTAAAATAGAAATCATTGATCAAACAATGACGCCTGAATTCATTGCGCAATCGATCGTTCGCGCACCGGATTTTTGGGGCACAACTTTACGAATGGCAATGATTACAGACTTTGTTTCGCACACAGCATCTGTTATTACGGATTAAATGTGAAGTTAAACTGTTATGAAATGACATTTTGTGAGTCAACATTGAATTCCAAATGACATTTGCACTCTCAGAAACAATATCGTGGATTTATTATCATGCTTCAGGCAGTCGAGCGCTGATTTATCCTGATTATATTAGGCCTACCGTAGTATTAAAAATATCAATATGGAACTCACATAACTTAGGTATCCTGCTTGTAACAAGACGCTTTGTTAATAATATAATGCATTCTGAAACTATGTTTTGGTGACTGATCACGTTTTGACATCGTCTGCAAGTCTTACATTTTGACAAACATCACTTTTCCATATCTCGGGATACTATAGGCCTACACTAAGTAACAACAAAAGAAAGATTTGAAAACTAGTATCTTGCCGGGTATTTATTGTGAAAATGTGTGGCTCCCTGACATTAATCCCTCAAAAAGGCAACTTGTTTGTGTTTCAGGTGATATTTTTCGATGAAAAACTTGATGAATATGAATGCATTGCTGTGGCGCACCACCAAGATACTGCGCCACTACAAACCTTTCCGTTGAAACAATGCATAACAAATCGGCGCAGTTATGTTTTAAAGGCTTGTTAGCAGCTTCTATTTTTTCTGCTGTTTGTTTTTAGTCATCCCACCGTTCCTATTCATCCTATCCATATTTTTGTGGGAAATGTTCAGTTGTTTGTTTTAAATATACTTGTTTGTTTCTGTTCACCCCATGTTTGGGTTATGCCCATAAGAGACTGCGGTAGACATAATGTTAATGTTCCTACCCCGTTTTGGGGATGACTCGGAACATCGCAGTCGTTTTTTTCTAAAATACCACCATAAGACACCCCATGTGTATGGGCATAAATCTCCCGTTAAATATTTCGAGGAAAATAGTCAAAACTCTTCTTTGTTCAAATTCCCCACAAAGACATACCCCTGGAACATGAGTTTATTTAACAAAAATTGTAATGTAATATTTCAAGTAGACCCTCATAAGCAACCATTAGAAGCGGCTTCATGAAACTTGGCACATAGCAGTATAACCCTCAGAGCTTTAATGTGGCATAGATGTAAGATGACACCAAGGTCATTTCAATGTCATTTCAAGTCAAATAAACTTATTTTTTAATGCATTGAGAACTTGGCCGGTTAAATCCTCATATCTGAATTATGCTTAAAATAAACGTTCTTAAGACGATTACATATTTGACATTAAAACTGCGTGTGCCAAAGTGATCTAAATGTGTAAAATGGCGGCCATCTTGACGATGTTCCACCAAACTGATTGCTGGTATTTCTCACATCTGACTTATGCTTAAAACAAACGTTCTTAAGACGATTACATATTTGACATTAAAACTGCGTGTGACAAAGTGATCTAAATGTGTCAAATGGCGGCCATCTTGACGATGTTCCACCAAACTGATTGCTGGTATTTTCGTTTTGGGGGTTGCCAAGAGATATCATAGGCCTATATTTTCGAAACAAAAATCAGCGCAATCCTCCAAAGTGGCTCTATACTCACCTGTTGTGGGACATAATGAGCTGATCGTACATTTCTATAGTGTAGTATACTTTTTTTGAGTGTAAAAATTTGCTTTCAAAAGAAATCATCGACTGAATAAAATATGGTATAATTATGAGGGTAAGATGTTACATACGCATACATGAGAGACGCACACTGCCAGGCTTGGTTTTAGAACATATATAGTCCATCTATTTGCCTAGCATTATCAACAATATATAAATAAACTGATAATTAAGCATATGAGCGGTGCAAATATTCTGATATATCCATCGTGTTCAACACATGTACATGTAGGCTTAGCTTGTGTAAATGTTATCTGCAAACTTTAATTCTCCGAGTACGTTGAAATCACGCGACGGATAAAATATTATTTATGGGCTTACATCCAGGAATAATCTGTTGTCTCAGAATAATGAATTATTTCTACATCAAAGTGTACAAACTATTATACAAAGGATATACTTTATAGTAGAGCAGTAGGCTTTCACTAGGACAGAATAGTCGCTGGCGTTGATTTTGGTAGGGAAATGGCATCTTGACGACACCACGGAAACATATAAATTGCTACATACTACTGCTATTTGGAAATCCCAATAAATATGTTGAATCGGTACCGCACAAAATCCTGAAGCTAAATCGTTGGCCTACTGTGTGGACTCGGCTTTAGTTGCCAGTGAGTGTCTGATGATGAATCAACATTTCATGCTCTACAGACACGGTTCGTCTTGATACTATAAGTGTTGTGTCATGCCTCAAATTGTGACGTCTGAAGTCTATCCCGGCAGTGAAAAAAAAATAAAAAGTATAATGGCCGTAGACCCTTTAACGTAGGTATTGAAATGAAGCGGAGAGACCTCTAAACTAAGACATTTAAAATGGTTTCAAAGTGAAAACCCCCGTGATCTCTTATTTTGCATATAAATATTCCAGCGCTTCAAGGGTTAAAAAGAGAAAGCGAATAACGATAATTTATTTTAGCATGTGATTTTAGATTTCCAGAGCTGAACACACCTTTTGGTATGATATTGCTTGGAAACATGAGTATAATATAATTATGTTACCTCGAGTATACCATGTATACTGTGAAGAGAGTGCATCCATGATGAATAACAATAATGGCCGTGTTGCATGGTTTCTGTAGTCGCATGATCACAGTCTTGCTATGTGCAGTTATATTGTGTTGGGCCTACCGGTACTTGTTATGTGACCTACCAATTAACCCCACTTTTTGTGACAATTTATTACAAACTGAAACTAGACTGTGGGAAATCTTTATTTTAGTGATGTTGAGCATGAGATATAAATTCTTGAAAAGAAACAGTATTCAGCTACTAGTCTTATTCAACTCATACCGGTAGGCTATTGTGTGTGCGTGTTACATATTCCCCACCCAACAAACAGGACATGTTGTATAACATTTGTAGGCCTACAATGTTGCACAAATGTCAAAGTTGTACAAATGTTATACAAATGTTGTGTGTTCACTGGGCAGTTATGGAACATCTAGTCTATACATATTTTAATTAACGCACGTTTTATTTCAAACTCGACAAGGCGGGTATATATTTGTTGTGACCTTTCCAGCGGTATATCTTACTTGATTATAAAAAATCAAATGTCCACATACAAGATTTGCAATATTTTTGGCTATCGTGTCTCTCTTATTCAATTCACGAAAAAGTGACGTTGCGGCCATGCTGTTGTGATACAGATGTACGTTATATTTATTGGTATAGGATCACGTGCATATCGTACATGAAACTAGGCTTTCCCACGTTTTACGGTGCCAAATAAAAAATGACCTGGCATCCTGTATATTCTCATAGTGCACATGCTGACAATCTTTGAAAGAATATGCCAAAATGACGTAGTACATAGAAACGTGACGTCACAAACATACGTTTTTTGCACAACTCGACCACGTGTCGTAAAAATGAAATATATGACGTGAAACTACAGAACTATTCATTTCCAATGATATATTATTTATCTCTGAGGAAAAAAGATAAATGCTTTAATAATACGAATTAAAAAAATATATAATAATGTTTAACCTATTTTATTAAAACAATATTAGACCATATAAAACAAAAGCTCACGATTGTTACATAAAATCAAGTGATGTCATGTGTACAAAGCATGTATGTCATTTTTGTGTGACTACCTAGGCCTATTCTCTATAATTTATACAAATGCTGGATATTGAACGGCATCTACATGTGTATATCGCAGCTCATAAATGATCCACCTTTATAAATATCCAGTAGAAATTGGTGAAAAAGTGACGTCAAAACCATCACGACATGACGTCACAAATGCACGTTTTATGAAAAACTCGGACCACTTGCCACAAAAACCGTTCACGCTACGTGAAACTAGACGTTCATACCTTTCCAGCGATATATTATTTGTCTCTAGGAATTTAAGTGTCAACTAACTCCTTAAATAACGTCAATTTTCAGATTTCCCCCTCTACTACCTCCAAATGTAGGTTTAGCCGTTAAAATCGGATCTCTATGCCACCTATATGTCGAGATATTTAGAAAAAAATATTTTTTATGGCGGCCATTTTGAAAATCCAAGATGGCCGACATATATACATCTGGGAAATTGGAAACATTGGTTTTCTGATTTTCTATGCAACACAGTTTCCAAAAATGTACAGGTTTGCAATGCCAACGAAATTACATAGTGAACTTGACTACAAGTATGCTAATTACAACCGGTATTATATGTTGTACAGTGTCGTCTATCCGAGACACATGTTGGACGTCTATCATAGTCTGGAGGAAATCAACCCAACCTTGCTGAAAATGACCCCAATGACCCCAATGAGGGGTTGATTTCGAATGTGTACTTTGCGAAACTGCAGATCAGTACCCGTGAAATACCGTTGGGTGAAACCAAGTATTCAAGATGGCGTCCACAATCCATGCCATAAATGGGGCGGTTTGATAACGTGGGTAATAAGTGGCACAAATTGGGTTTTAGGGTACAAGTATTCCAAAAAAGATGGCAATTTTTTTCATTTCAAGGTCAATGTCAGATGTTATTGACAAAAACACATTTTTATATTCACGTTTTTTGTATTTTTAAACATATCATTCATGACTCTTTTTATTTGAACAATTTTTGAACAATTTTTTGGTATCACAAATCACCATAATAAATCATATATGAGCTTGGTTGAGCAATGTCGGTGTAGTGTATTATATTTACTAGGGTCGAAAATTAACAAAAATGGCCTTTCGATTTATTTCGAAGTTGT
Organism: Flabesymbios commensalis; assembly: GCA_964017125.1. Lineage (NCBI taxonomy): Eukaryota > Metazoa > Annelida > Polychaeta > Terebellida > Flabelligeridae > Flabesymbios > Flabesymbios commensalis. The sequence continues at coordinate 66,279,381 of OZ024912.1, forward strand.
GAAATAATCGTTTGGGAGAATATTAGTTCTGTGACACTGGATCTGTACCTTACGTTATTTGGTGAAATCATATATTTATGTTTTTCTTAGTCGATGCCATCTAGATTAAGAATCCGTCGGGTGTGGGCCTACTGATTGCATTGGCTTGGCTTTTTAAAAATGCAAGATGGCGGCCAAAATGACCGCCACGGGCTATGCTGCGTCCTAATTTCAGAAATATTTTAAACATATAGTAAAGATGTGATGTCGGTGCCTAACTATTAGGCATAGACACGTGATTTTTGTGTCCAACATGTGGTTTTTCCGGTCATGGAATTAATTTGTAGTGCGTATTTAACAGTAAGATAGATACAATGCAAATAAAATGCGATGCAAAGATGCGAGCCCAATAATTATAACCGCCATATACATCCACGCGTAGGCCTATATATAGGACTAAGGTACATACAATAGTTAAAACAATCCTCGCCATAGGCATTATATAGGGGGGGGGGGGGGGTTATGAATCCATTTATGATATTTGTAAACGTTTCGGAAAATTATAAAAGGGAAAAATCCAAAACAACTTGGAAAATAAGGGTTTTTTTCCACGAAATTTCTATTAAATTCATGCACAATTTATTTATTTAATGTTTCTGTATAAGACATGGAGGCTTAAGGAGTTAGCCGTTTACTTGTTAAATTAGTGTGAGAACGTGTTCAATGAATTTAAATTATATATTGGAAAGCATTACTTATTTAACGAAATATGTAGGCCAACCGGTATCTAGAGTAGAATAAGAAACTAAAGTCGAAACTGACATGTATCTAGCCACTCTTATCGTGATGATATATGTCATATATGATGTACATCGCCTATAGGATTTCAAACCAGTTAGGGATTATAAAGCTTCAGAACCCGATAGAGATATATAAATTTGTGTGTCATCGGCATAGAGGTGATGTTCTACGTCATGCTCAGCGATGACCTGACTGATCACGCTATAATGACAATTCTGAGACACGAAAACTAGACTAATCTTTCTTATTCAAAAAATCATCAAACACGCAAACACCGAATGAAAGACTATACCACGCTCTGCTGATACTATTGTGAGGTAACACAATAAGGCAGCTTCAGTTTTTGTCCCTCTTCGTGGACCTCTTTATTCGCGACTCGTCTCAGCTACTTTCGGTTCCTCTGCACATCCTACTGAAATGACAGAGGCAAAAGAAAGGTGATCTCATTTCAGAGTCAGCAAAGACATGTAACAGTCTATTTGCAGTCGACTTTTATCGGAGGGTGTGAATGTTTTCCCGACGTTTTTTCTTGTTTTCTCGTATTTAGAGCGTGCGCGAATTTTCATTTTTCAAATCCATTATCTCAAACTCTTAAGCTGATTATTAATTATACGCGAGAAAAAAATGTAACATGACGCTAGGCAGGCAGGAAAATGTTCCTTTCGTTTGTTTTGCGAAATTTTGTCAGGCGTTGAAATAGCCAAATTGACCGTGCTTGACATTTTTTACATTATCAGCGAAATAGGGCAGATTTCTCGTTGGTTGGTTGGGCACGTCTTATAACAAAGTGAACCAGCAAATTCTGTTGACATCGCTATCAATCACCATCGTGAACAACGCTGTGCAAGAGGGAGTGCTAGCTCTAATTGCCCAAAAAACGCATTTTCTATTTTTAAAAATGTAACAGATCAAAGTCACAGTTCAATCTCACAACATGGTGTTGGTAATTATTTGAGCCTATATATTTGAGCCTATAAAACCTAGCTTAGCAGGATTGATGCAATTTGACATGGACTACATTTAGGTACAATAACAGTAGCACAACCGCTTACATCTATTCATACAATTCCGTACTGTAAAACATGTTAGTCGTGCTATGTTAAGTTAGCACAACTAGCTGAGACTTGGAGAAGTAACTTTAGTTGCATTGCTAACAATACGTTTCGTTTATCTTGTTAATTGAACACACATTTGTAAATTGTGATTTTTTTTATATATTGAAATAAATATTGAATTTTTTGCAAAAATTATACAGACAGACAGACAGACAAATATTTTATTGACAGGAAAGAAGTCATTACAGACTTATTTGTTATAGAAATAAGAGAAATATAATTAAAATCAAATGGCATCACCATAAAAAACACTGGATATTTCGATAACACAAAAGACAAAGCACTACTCAAAATAAAATTAAAAGGCATTGCCAGACCCATCATATTGTTTCCCGCACCAAAACCAGAGATAAAATAGCTATTATGTAAAACATGCAAATTATATATAGTAGCCAAAAAGACACTCTGGAAAGCGTAGAAACTTAAAATATATACAAGTGCATAATTATGCTACAGTAGCTGAAGTAAATATTAAGACAATGTTAAAAATTATATAGTATTCTTTAAAAAATCAAACAAATTATCATGCAAGTACAATCAATGTGGCATTCCGCGGAACTGGTGTCTCCGAGCCATGTGACCATGCAAGCACAGTCTCTATGAGCTAGGAGATTCCCTGATATTAACTTCAGTGGTGCAAACGTAACAACGTAATAACAGTAATAATGACGGATTTGTGCCATTCACGCAGGACATTACATACATACATAACATAACGTATTTGTAGATTTTAAAATATACATACAATTTTATTTTACATATATCGCTATAATGCACCCTTAGTTTTTAAGTTCATGGGCCAGCGTCAGGTCGTGAAGCCGTCGCATGGCCAAACACACTCCATACTATTATTAATGTGGTTCCTATTACGACTACCAACACTTACAGTACCGACGAACATTTGGTAACTAGTATGATACCTGTACTTGCATTATACTCAGTATTTTAAACCCTTAATTTCTTTAAAACAATCATAGATAAATTTAGCCAGTGACTTCACCATTGTTATGTCTCTGGATGTCATAATTCGTAGTAACATATCATTTGTCGGTTGCATATTTATAATTGCGGCTACAGAACTAAGCAATATTTCGCGTTCATTGTTCATAGCATTACAGTGGATGTAAGAAGATGTATTTCGTCGTCAATTTCGTTTGATTCACACCTTGTGCATATTCGTTGGTTTATTGGAGTTATTGGGTTATTGTATCGTTCTCGTTCTATCTTTAGATCATGTGAGCTCATTCGATATCTCGCAATTGCTGTGATGAGGTGGTTCCCCCTTATGTGTAAGATATATGGTTCAAAACAGAAATATTGTTTTACTAATGCATAATTATGTACGCAGCTTACTCGAACTCTCAATATCTTTTCTCCACTGCTTAGTAAATATCCCAGCAATTGATTCATTAAATGAAAGCATGAATTATTTTGTATCACCAATATTCTGCGATTCCCAAGTTTGATCAAGCCCGGTTCGTTCGAGGACAGAGCGAATACGCGAACACCAATGACACCTAGCTCGAGAAGCATATTGTTGGAATTTTTGACTGGATGGCTCTGGTTCTTTTTTTCCAGATCGTTAACATCATCGCCTGTATCATGTGTATACCATGTATCACTTCCATATTCTAGTATGGGCAATATTTGGCAATCAAATACCTTGAACGCAATAGTGGGTGACAATTTACCGACCACAGGACGGGACTGTTTACGTAGAGAGAAAATTGCTCTCCCAGCTTGGGAAGCAAGATGAGAAAAAGTTTCCTTTAACACGTTATTAACAGACTTGGTGCTATACACAACACCCAGGTATTGATATTGTTCAGTTTTTTCTATATCTGTTGGGTAACGCTCATTAAAGATTATAAATGTTTTAGGAATGCTTACTATGATATGCCATAGGGAAGCATCTGAATACAGGGCAGTCAGCTGTTTTTGTAATCCTTCAGCAGATTCTGAAAAAAGGATAAGGACATTCGCAAATAACAGATATAACATTAGTAAGGTGTCCACAGGGATACCTTGGTCTTGGTCAATGATGCGGACATGTCTTGTAAAAATTCCGTGAACAGTTCGGGACTGAGCATACCGCCTTGTAGAATTCCAAATTAGCTTTTTAATAAGTCACTTTATTTTCCAAAGTAATTTTATTATTAAAGTTTATTACGCTGAACTGATTTTTAATAGTTGAACATTTATTAAAACGTTAATGAACCCGAGTTTAAAATAGTTCAACCAATAGCAACATACAAAATTGAATTTAAACTGTGTTGGGTCCTTGTGTCACCCGCCCTTAACAGAATACTTGATAGATAATAAAATACATGTCACCTTTGTGATAACTTCACAACAACTTTTACGTAATCACAATTTACTATTTTTTGAAAATTTTAAGCATCAGTTTTGCGTCAGAACAACATTTGTTTGTAATAAGCTCTATGCCATTTTAATGACGTGAACATTAGCTGTGATCATTTTTAAATAATTGTTCTTTTGTGCATAAATAAACATATTTGTTAACCTCAACATGGTGGAGAAACACATTAACTTTCGAATGGCTGTGAAATAATAGCTTCACATTACCACTGAATCAATTTATTAACTACTATCACTATTGTTCCATCATCAGAAAATGATGGTCCTTACGAAGCCTGTGTGGCACATTATGTCGCTCATTGGCAAGATTTATTTCGCGTCATTTAATAAAATTGTTTGATTTGGTAACGTGCATTTTTCACATATGGGGGGTACCTTTATGTGAATTTCATATTGTAAAACGTTGTGTAAAATGAAAAACAAAGTAGCAAACGTTGTGTAAAAAGCCATCTAGTGTATCAGTAAGAAGTTCACGAGCCCAAATATGACAGAGACTGCCAAGAGCCTGCCTACCCGCAGACATGCCCACACGCTTTTAATCTTAGTCGTAGATCTGGACACTTTATTTTATCTGAGAATTAAGCGCTCACTATACATGGAACTGATAGCAAGTGATCGCCTCCACACAGTCCGAAATTTTCCCACAGCATTTTAGTGACGTAACTGAAGATCAGACGATGACGTTTATGACCCAGTTTATGAGGTTAATGATATTCTGTTGATTCTAATATATGTAACATTTTTTGACAATTGCGATTTTAATCAAGATATGATCGTCCAAATTATTGCATCGCAATTTCTCATGTCACTTGTAGCTGATACCTGTAGATTTATGGTTTTCGTCACAGCTGGGCTGAGATATGCAGCGTGATTCGCATCTACTTATTTCATGTTGATAAAATGTTCATTTCTTCACTTGTACCGTAGATTTAATTAGAGGTTTATATTATTCTTACAGAAAAAAACATTACTGTTTTATTTTTTTAGGGTATGGTACTTGGTTCTTACAATGTTTTCTACTATCTATGATAATTGACACAGAATAACATATCTCCGGCCGAGCGATAATTGAAACAAATACTGATTAGCCTATAAAAAGGTAGGCCTAACGTTTTTAATGCTCAAATTATACCCGGCATGACCGGGCCGCCTAACTTCACCATATTAACAATTAACATCGCCTTGCGATGTCATCAGGGTCCTCAATTTAACCATGTTAACCGTGGTAGTACATGTGTATTAGGGAGATGTAACGTTATTTCGGATGAAAAACAAAGTAGCCTTCTTCTTGATCGCCTGTTGATCAGTGTTGATGTCAAGTCGAACCCAATTCTGAGTTCTACAGTCTGTCCGACGGTGGAGTATGGTCCAAAATGAAAGTTAGCTTTTGGTATCCAGTCAGTCAATTCTCAAGCGATTTTCATGAAATTTCGTAAATTTTATTTCTAGTCATTTGGCATAGTCCTGAAAATTTTGTAAAAAAATATTGTATAGTTCAAACGTTAGACTATTTGACATGTAGTAGATGTCTATTTATGACGCTCCTCTATAACCACGTATAACTATTTAAACCCATGATCATTCCGTTTTTTTTTCTTAGAATTGCGTTAAATGTCAAATGTAAATGCCGAAAGGAATTTCGCGAAAATTTTAGAGTTGTTGCCAAATGACTAGATAATAACGGTTACACAATTTCGTGACAATCGCTTGAGAATTGACTGACTGTATACCGAAAAGCTAACTTTAATTTGGTCCACCGTGTGACAGACTATAACCAAAGTTAGGTAGGGCTACATCACAAAAAAATAAAATTATCCTATAAAATTATGCTGTCCCTTTTTCAAAATATTTGACCATATTTCACTGTTTTTACTGAGCAAGAAAAATCCTGTGCTAGATCAAAATCTGAGCTAAGTTATAAAACGTCCAAACGTTGTGATCGCGATGTGACAAATTTCAGCAGGGATACAGAATCCAAAAAATCACCCAGACACCCGAACTTTCTGAAGCTGCTGAAGAAAACTATACATAGATGAACAACATTGGGCGTTTTAGTTTCTAGATACAACAGGGCACCCAATCAGTGCCCCACAATACAGTAGGAAATATACTAGCCGAGTAAACAACGGTTGATGTGACATATTGGACCTCAATTTTTGGTGAAATACAACTACAATTCATATATTTTGCATCAATCTTTGCCGGTGCGACATGAGTGACATCTATGTGAAGAAACGGCAGATGCCATTTGCGATGACGTGATCGTCCGACCACATTAGTTAGCTGCTACGTTACCTGTCTCGCGTTCCCACCCCACTCCAACCGAGATCACTTGGGAGCCTCAAATGTGATTTCTGATAAATAACCTAAATATAAACATACTTTCCCTTTCTTACAATAACAAATCTTCACAAAACGTCCCAACGTTGTGATCTCGATTTGGCACATTTCAGCAGGGTTACAGAATCAAAATCTCCCATACATTATAAATAATGTCAATACTTACCTAGTATAGATGATGCTGAGTAGAAACATCGCAATCAGTTCTCAACAAGTTCAAAAATGAGTACAATTTTACCAATTTCTACATGAATCGTGGCGCCAGGACCTATTCCATACTAAAATGTAGAAGCATGGCCTTATTTAAAAAAATATATAAATGCATCTATTTGTTACTGGGATAAATCAATGATATGTATATGTCATAAATGCGAAAAGAGCAGAATACGGTGGTGAAAAACGTACTTGTATAATGCTTCGCCTCCTTAAATACTGGCGTACAAATCGAAGGGGCAGTAACTGTTTACTATAATGTAAGTAAGCGATTACAACTCGTTGGCGCTCCGGAGCAGAATATACCTGTAACCGTCCCATTAATAATTCTTATTCACAGTCCACAATCTTAAGTTAAAGATACTTTTTCCATGAGAAAGCCTTTTTATTAACCATTGCAAAGAGAGGCCTGATTTATGATGCTATAACGCACTTCATTTGGCTGGAGAGTGTTTTTTCGAGTCCGCTGCTCTCTATCGATTTATCATGCAAAGCCCCCTTTTTATTCCACCGTCGTGTTCCAGATTTTATCGTGATCTAACACGTATCTGGATTAGGCCTAATCCTGTCCAGAAATGTACCGCATGACCCCACAATGAATCGGTATTAAAATACCAGATAAAAACGTCCATCAGCATGAGAAGGAGCGATGAGAGTTTACAATAATAACCCCATGTGAAAAGCTGAAATAGCGACGGTTTCAGCTTTTATTTTTCATTTGAGATAATTAACTTGATTATTTATGGGAACATTCAAAAGTGTTTTTAGATCTATACGAGCAATTAAAAACTAGGTGAAGTGATTTTAGTTTCGCAATATAATTGAACTTTATGTCACGATTACCTGTTCTGTAAGCTGCCATATAAGTGTAGTCCACTGATCATTAGTTATTAGCAAAACTATTAGTGGAAATGTATACTCCTTCTGGGCTGGAGTTTCAATAGATGACATCACATACAAAGTCCGCCCATTAATAACATGAATCGTTCAGCCAAATAAGGTATACGTTCTCGTGCAAAGGTATGTGGCGTTGGTCCAACATTCAATCGGTACTGGGTCAAATAATTGGTTTCATCACAGATAATACCCCTCTCATAGACGTAATATGTATTATGACCCAACTGATACATGCTTCTTACAAAGTCTTATTCATCACTTAATTTTACAACTAGCTTATTGGAATAGTTTGTTGCAGGTAAGAGCGGATCAATTGAGCCATCACAATTCATATATCATTCAGTAATATCCATTCGCCAGTGTTCTGAACCCAACGGAAAATTCGGTTAAAAGCATAAGAACATTTTCAGACGATTACGCAGAATCTGAAACAATAGTTTGTAAATTTATCAACAACACAATATATTTAGTTGACAACTCGATATATTTAGGTGTCAATTCAATATTTGGGGTAGTCTATTAAGTTGACAACTCAATATATCTAGTTCTTAGCTCAATATATCGATTTTTTAACTCAATATATAGAGTTCTTAACTCAGCACATTAAAGGTGACATATCACCCCTTATATGGTATGAATAAATTTGTGATAAATAAATCAAAGTTGCCACTAGATGAGGCACAATTGTTTCCTTATATGGGGTGAATGGCTATCATGTGACCCTCACATGAGTCACAGGATAGCCTTCACATGGGTCACATGGGCTTCGTACTTTTCAACCTCGAAACTGGGCATTAAATATACACTATTAAATTTATGCATGGTAGTTTGGTCTGGTGTAGTGTAATGTGGTGTGGTGTGGTGTGGTGAATTGTGATGATGCGTTGTGGTGTAATACGATGGGACAAGAAGACCGCATGTACTTAAAATTCAAGTTACGTATGTAATCTTCCTTATTATTTGGATGATTCCTTCAACGGCAATTTTTAGAATATGGTGCCAAATATATTTTGTGAAAATATACCTAACGTTGAATTTTCGCACTGCAACGTAACAGTTTACAATATGGACAGGCCTATAATCTTATTCCAGAAATGGGGTTGATATTGTATGTTTTGAGTTAGGTAATGTTAAATATGACCTCCGAATATGATTTCCAGTCTGCTTTTAATCGGTCAAAACCAATTTGTTTAAAACCTTTTCAAGCCTGAATTTACCATTGTCATCTTCATCCACTACAAGCCGCGAATTGCTGCCGCAATTCTCGACTTGTAGTGGATGGAGATGATTTGATGTGGTTTAAAAAATTAAAGAAAATTGCCATGTATTGGTAAACCAGTTTCATGGAAATTTTCGTTTAAAAATCCTTGGTTGTAGGAAAATTAGGTTTGTTTTCAGGGATGTAAAATGATGCTTTAATGCATCGTGAGGGCTTAAAGGGTTAAAATCACTTGACCTTGATCAAGCTCTATAGAAGTTTGGCCACTACGTACAAGTCTACATGTCTTTTCCCAAATGACAAGACGATTTATATATACATGGATATGGTACCTAAATCAACTTCATGTTATTGCTTCTCTAGCCGACAGCGGCCTACGTGTATAAGTGCTCTAATGACAGTTTCTCAATTCACTGATCGACAGAAGACAGTTACGACTCTAACATAAGTTACTTTAATTTGACCTGGCTGTCAATTCCGATTCTGATATGTCAATCCTCTGGCTGAGAGAAGACAATTCCGACTTTCTTCCTTTTGTCATGACATTTGTTTGACCGACAGAAGAGAGTTCCGACTCTAACATAGGTGACATTTACTTGGTCTATTTACTGACCGACAGCAGACAATTCCGACTCACTTTTGTGAATGAATTCTTTGACAGACAAAATACAGCTCTGACTACAACATAAGTGACGTCTTGGTCCATTGAAAAGAGCCAATTTCATTGCTAGTATAATTACTATGTAGGTTACTTTTTTGTCTTTTTATATTTTTTTCCTAAAAAACAGTAGTCAATCTTCGTAATTTAGATAACTGAATGACAAAACATGTAGACATTATTTTAAACAGTAATATGTTATTTCATTCATTTACAATTTTTTTAACATTTCGTGTGTGCTTGTTTGTTCCTATAAATATTTATGCATCATTTGTAATGTATTTAAATTGTACTGCATAAGTCATAAGACCCAATAGCAAACAACTTTAATTTAGTCATATGTTTAGTTATTTGTCGTGTTCAGATTAATTTAATCTTATATCGGAATTTAGCCAGATAATAATGAAGTTTATTAGAGCATTGAAAGTGTCCTCTGTCGGCCCAGGTAGTTACCCATCTCAAGCAAACTGGGTCAGCGTCGGAAATGTCGTATGTCGACAAGAAGCGATCTTTATTATTAGAGTCAGTATTGTCTTCTGTCGACCTCATAAATATATTTTATATTCGAGTTGAAACTGTCTGCTGTCAGTCGTAGAAATGTCCATTTGCATCGGAAGTTACATTTGGTGTCGGAATTGTCTTCTGTCGACCTCATCAATGTAATTTATAATGGAGTCGGAACTGTCTGTTGTCGGCCACAGAAATAACAATAATAATCCGAGTTTATCAGTGTCTGAATTGTCTTCTGTCGGCAGAGAAATAACCATATACATAAAATGTTTATTTGAATCAGAAATGTCTGCTGTCGGCCGTATAAATGACCATATGATTCAGAAGTTATATTTGGAGTTGGAAGAGAGAGAGAGATACTAAAATATATATGTGTCATATTAAATTGTATCAGTCGAATTGAAATGAGCAGATAGACTTCTACGTATGGGCCAGAAGTCTTGTATATATATGAGAAGAATTCAGCAATGACGGCACGTATGTAACATCACTGATCCCGTTTGAACAAAAGAGGCCCTGGAAAACCCGATGCACAAAACCAGCCGCCATCAGCGACTACCATTCTGTCTAATATTGTGCTGACCTTGGGCTGGGTGAAGCGGTATCCCATCAAACAGACGCTGGCCCAACATTGATCCAGCATCGGGTCCGCGTCTCGCGTTTACTGGGATACTGCTCAATTATTCTAATGATTTTACAAGGCTTGTCGGAGGCAAATTTTATAAAGGAAAGCCATTTAGAGCTAAACGGTTTACGTGGTAGCGACTCTGTCTGATTTTGTGTAATTGTCTTGGCCTTGACCGGAGGTTGGTTGGTTGTGCTCCATGCAGCTCACGAGAGACCAATCTTGTCTTGTTTTAATGCTGTACCAGCGTCGCTGACGGTGAAACAGCATTAAAACAACATTGTTTCTAAGTATTGTGTTTGCTACATGGGTGGCTTTGAAAACGTCACTGTTTCGATACGTATTTACTGCAACTTCTGTAAATTTCAGCCCCCACATTATAACTATCATGATTGCCGTGATTGCTAGATTATATTAGGTTTGTATTTTGTTCAGTGTTTTGCATCATTGCCATACTGTGAATTATAAGTGCACCTCTAATCATTCTCAACTTTATATCTTACAAGTCGCAATTTGTTTATATTATGTATGTTCTCAATGTTCGTTTCCAGTATTCCATAATTATGATACATTATCTGTGCATTAAGTGTATTTTACACACCGGTGTAACACTTTCAGATTACACCCCTTTTCAGGTTACCCCCGTTTCAAGTGACTCCCTGTAGTTTCAAATTACCCCCTTTAATTTTATTGGTTAAATTTCAATGATAACTCTTATTATGTTTTATATTTGCATCACATGGCAGTGGGACATATTTTAGAGACACTTTAATCTCCATAATTATAACCCTTTGATTTTTAGGGCAACTAATCAAAAACATGTGTCAGATTATATAACCCATTATGGTAACTAACGAGAACAATTGCTAGCACGAGGTCTTGAAACATTTTAATCTCTATAAAACCCTTTGATCTCGATGGCGACTGACAAAAAAAGTGTTTGCGTGAGATCTTGACACACTTTAATCTCCCTATAACCTTGTGATCTCTAGGGCAACTAAAGAAAAAAATAGTCTCGCGCTGTTTTGTTTCGTTGTCGTTATTATATATCTATTGATTTAACTATAGCTGATGTAACCACTGGTAACGTTGGTCATGTTTCCGGGCCTGTTTTTGAAGATTATAGTGCCAATAAAATTGTCTATTTTCATAATCAAATAACAAATACCCGCATATGGGCCTCTATTGCCCGCATGCTTACAGCATGACAGCATGCACAATGTCAGTCATTTATGACATCAAACCAAATTGCCGGCGCATAAAAAATAAAGCGCACATGTCAAAAACTGTAACGTTAACCCTTTAACCGCCAGTCCCGATTATATTCGTTTCTTCGTTTTTATTAGCACATTATAAATACCACCTTTCGACCTCCATTTGTCAAATCTGAATAATTTCCAATCGCTTCAAGTGGGTGAAAATTTCAATGAAAGAATTTGGCGGTTAAAGAGTTAAATCTTGACCTTCATTGGACGTTGACAAGGTTGCGCATGTGGTTTTAATTAGTACTCAAAGAAGCGTGGCGACTTACTTAATCCGGGTGTAACGGTACTTAAAAGTTCAGAAATAATCCTATTTGGTGTATAGGCCATATATGCCTAAATTGGGAGGGGGAATTACAAGTGGGTTTTTATAGTTTCAAAACTAATAAATTAAGATGAAATAAAGATCCTTTTTTTAATAATTAATGTTTTTAGTCCTTAGATCATACGTAAATACTAAAAGGGGGGTGAGCTCTCACTTACCAGCGGCGGTCAACCCTCGTCTACATCCCCTCACTGAACAGCACACATGCTTGAAGGCCAATACAGGCGCAGCCAGCAGAACACCCGGCCTTTCTGGTCAAGCACTCGACGAAGACACTGGGTGGCTCAAAAATAGTATGAGCGTGTCATGTGTAACGTTATGCCTACTAGGCCTGTATGAACATGAGATGAGCGTAAACCTAATTCTGTGAAACGCTGTGACGTCCCTCGGTGAAAACATGGTTATATAACACCCTCTCTCCCATACTTCATTCTGTGAAACGCAGTGACTCACTCGGTGAAAACAAGGTTATACAAGAACCCTCTTCCATACTTCATTGTATTAGCCAGCTCGGTGAAAAAAAGGAGGTCGAGGTCATTGAGTTTCACAGAATATGAATAGTCCGTAATAACAGACTCTGTGTGCGATACAGAGTCTGTAATCATTGCCATTCGTAAAGTTGTGCCCCAAAAATCCGATGCGCGTACGATCGATTGCGCAATGAATTCTGCGTCATTGTTTGATAAATTATTTTTATATCATTTTGTAATGACAGATTTACATCTCATTAGAATAATGCCCTAACGTGGGGACTAAAACCACTGCCTTCATAGGTGAAATAATCATCTAAATCGGGATACCCTCACATTTTTCATGACATTTTTGGTCTCAGCGTACACTGACCTCCAGCATGGAAAACCACAGCTTTTGCTATGGTGTCCATCTCTGACGTTGAACCATGCAATTCACGTCAAGCTCGAACTAAATATTAACAGTAATGAACAGGTTGATGGCATCGGCCAGTGTGCTTCACACAGACACTCCGCAGACAATGCAATGTTAAATTTATAATCTCCATTCTTCACCTAGATCTACCACGCGTCACTTAAATATGAAAGTCTGAATTGAACGTTAATATCACGTGTATTCATCCCCCCCTGTAACTTTATGTTCACCCCGAGTCTGCACCTATTAAATTTTCATATATATATATATTGTTTTGTTTTCTCAACAGTCACCAGTCTTTTCTCGTCTCGCCTATTTTTATACTTTTTTTTATTTAAAACTAAAGAATGGTAAATCAGCGGGGAATGATATGGTTATAAATGAAATGTTAAAATTTAGTCTTGAGCTATTAGTCCCAGCGATTGCAAAATTGTTCAACATAGTTCTAAAATCAGGAATATTCCCTTCTAAGTGGAATACTACATTCCAAGAACCATTGTGCAAAAAGGGCGATCCATTAAACTGCGACAACTATAGAGGAATCAGTCTGACCAGCTGCCTGGGAAAAGTGTTCACAGGTCTTCTTGCTGAAAGACTGCAAAACTTTCTCGCAGAAAGTTCTAAACTTTCGCCATTCCAAGCAGCGTTCAGAAAAAAACACGGGACTAATGATCATATATTTACCTTGAAGACTTTCATCACAAAATATGTGAAACGACTGAAATCCAAATTATTCTGTTGCTTTATTGACTTCCGCAAAGCATTTGATGGAGTGTGGAGGGAAGCAATGTTTTGGAAATTACGTAAGCTGGGTATAGGGGGCCTATTCTATAATGCGGTGAAGAATATGTATTCCGAAACGAAATCATGTGTTAAGTTAGCAAATGGCCTAACTGAAATGTTCACAACAAGCACCGGTATAAAACAAGGGGACAGTTTGAGTCCAATTCTCTTTAATACGTTTATTGATGATGTTACTGGTACATTCTGTCCTGTTCAATGTGCTGCGGTATCCTTAGATGATATTCAAATGAACTGTCTTATATATGCCGATGATCTATTGATTATATCAAACAATGCCCTGGGACTTCAAAACGCATTACATAGATTAAACGCGTATACTAATCAATAGGCTTTAGAAATTAAGATACAAAAAAACAAAAATAATAGTGTTTAAGACGGGTTCTAAAGATGAAAATGTGAAGTTTTATATAGGAGAAAACGAGATTGAAATTGTAAATTCTTCCACGTATCTTGGTATTTTAATAACAGCAAACGGTAAATTTTCCGCCGCAATGAATGACCTGAAAACTAAGGCAATGAGGGCCGCCTTTAAAATTAGCTCAATTTTAAAATCTCAAAATATAATTGACCCTATTGTCTCTCTAAAACTATTCGACAGCATGGTTAAACCAATCCTCCTCTACGGGAGTCAAGTGTGGGCCCAGGAATTACTGCCATATGAATCAAAAGACATTAATAAATTAGATCGATTGCCATTTGAGCAAATACAAAATAAACAATGTAAATATATTCTTGGCGTTCGCAAACATACAAGTAACGTAGCTGCTAGAGCAGAACTGGGGCGTTTCCCTCTGTACATTAACGTCATAACTCTAAGTATAAAATTCTGGATACAAATTCTTAAATCCCCTGATAAATTATCATATAGAGCCTATAAAGAAGAATGTTATTTGGACTTGAAAGGTGAAAAAAATTGGGTTACGTTTGTGAAATCAACCTTAAAACGCTGTAATTTATTACATTACTGGGAAAAACAGGCTGTACCCGACGAAATCCATCTCTTGAAACTGTTAAAAAAGCGTTTAGAGTCTCAATATAAAACATCCTTCAACAAAATATTAAACAAAGATACGGGTAGCTCAGGTAATGGGGGTAACAAATTAAGGACATATGAAAAATAAAGAATAACTATGTAATGGAACCTTACATGCAGTATAACTTTCCACCTTCTATTAAACGTTCAATAGCTCAAATAAGATTAAGCTCACACGACCTAGAGATCGAAAGGGGAAGAAGAACGCGCCCCAAACCTACACCCGCTTGTGAACGGTACTGTCATCAATGTAGGACGAAAGTAGAAGACGAAATCCATTTCGTAATAGAATGCCCTATGTACGATGACATACGGAACGAATTAATTTTTTCAAACCCGAATATACCCTCTAGTGACAAATTTATAGCCCTATTTAATTCAGAAAATAAAACATTATTGTACAATTTAGGACATTTCGCGCGCCCTCCAATATAGGAAAGATTCATTGACAAAAGTGATGTGATCCATATCGTGGGACAGACTTCTTTGAATAATATTTTATTTTATATAACCATGTATTTGTAATATGTCTATATAATATGTTTTTAGTACATCTAAATTTATACAGACTTTTTTAAAGGATACTTTATTTTATTTTATATAACCATGTATTTGTAATATGATTATATAATATGTTTTTAGTACATGTAAATGTATGTGATTTTGCCGATACAATGTTAATTGTTGTGCAAATAAATTTGATTTGATTTGATTTGATTTAATCAAAAAGTTTAATCTCTAAATCACTCATATAGACTAAGCTTATAACAATTATCAGCACCTGTGTAATCCATGCTCTGAACAGTTAAATTTATACTCAATTTCTCAAGTAAATATTATTATACCGTAACCGAAATTTGGCTAATAAGTAATATTCAGACAACTTAAACTTGCGAAAGTTATGGATAGTTAATTATTAAATTTAATAGTTCACGTTTAAACACTGTCTTGTACATTACGATGTAAACACTTTCACTTTCATAGTAAATTTATCACATATTCCTATCACTGTATTGCATTTAATAAATAATTAAGTTTTCTTTGGAAACAAATTTTGAGTGTGTGTGGGGCCAAGCTGATATTCCGGAACCAAATGTCCAGTAATCTCGGTAGTGCATATTATCAAACAAGATCAAAACGCTGACAAAAATGTCTGCTCCACATTGTGCAGCGATGGCTTGGTGTTTTCCAAATAATCTCAAGGTCAACAGGCGTCCGTCTGACTGGCTGAGCGGAAATGGACAGATTCTTCATTTTGGTGCGCAATAAACCAAAACTATGAATCATTATAACCTGGTTTGTCAACATTTAGACCCGCGTGTAACCAATTTAATTGTTGTTTGTAAGCATAAATTTCTGTCTGATCGAAGTATCCAGTCAAAAATAGAATCCGCCAAATAAGAAAATGTAGACACTTTCCGCTGTACTCTCACGGTTAAAAACACACTTTGATGAAGCACGCTGCCATTTCCAGGCATTTAACACAGCCGTCTGTTCCCACATTACACTGCTACCCAAGTCTCCTTGATTCACAGCCACCAGCTGCAACATTACCCCACACTCCCTCACTCACAGCTGCACTGCGGATGGTATTTTCTCGGGCCATGCCGCCAAATCTCAAATGGTTGGACCTTGACGAATTTTCGTGGGCTACGAGAAAGTGCTAGGCTTGACGTTCGCATCTGATTTATCACACTATCCTCAGACGTTTCTTTTGAACAGTTTGCTCTATATGTGTACAGAATTTCTAAATTGCTCACCGATCAATCCATCAATCAATCCATCCATCTGTTTATTCATTTATTCATGTATTTTTCATGTTGCCTACACATAAAAAACCTCATTATAATACATACCATTATAATACGTGTCCAACTTTAGTATTCTTTGTAGAGCATTAATTTATACAACGTTATTTCTGTTACCTGAGTATAATATTTGAGGTCGCCCATGTGTTTGTTTGGTAGGAATATGCTAACACAACACAATTCCCGGCTTCAAATTACAAACGTTTCTAGGCTCGTATGTATGAAATAGACCTCTGTAAAATTAAATCATTCAATTGCGTGCGCGCCTATGAAAGCTGGGGGGTTTTCAGTAACATTTTATTTAGTTTGGAACGTGGATGAAACCGTGTATATGTACAAGGGTTAGGTTTGTTTGGATGGCCGCAACATGTGATACTCGGGGTGGAATTATCCAAATGATCTCAGCAATCCAACAAATCGTTTATCAAACAAACTCAAGACGTTGATGAAAGTCTACCCAATGTTGGTCGTGATGGCTTTATGTGTTTTAAATAAGGTCAAGGTTAGCAGGCGTCCGTCTGGCTGGCTGAAGGGAAATCGACAGATTCATCATTTTGACGAGCATTGATCCAGGATCGTTAAAACATCACATGCGGAACGCCGGCTTTGTCTGTAGCCAGTCTATTGTTATTAATCAGTCATGTATTATTTTTCATTTTTATTGTTGTTTTAAAATTGCACTACTACTACTACTACTAGTAGTAGTAGTGGTACTACTACTACTACTACTACTACTACTACTACTACTACTACTACTACTACTACTACTACTATCTACTACTACTATTAACAGGGGTTTGAAAATGGCAATTTTAGAATTTAGCGCTCTCAGGGTTAAAAACCACGAAATTATAATTAGCAGACGATCTCCAATAATTATTTAAATGCTAGATAGATAGATAGATGTTCCATTGACACGATTTCAAGTCATTGCTGACTTTTTTTGTCATAGTAATATATATATGTATATACAATATGTACAGCAGGGTTAGCATGGTTAGTTCTGTGAATCACATATCGACATGGTATGTACACTTACATTCCGGCTTGCCATTTACACATTTAGACAAGCTTAGGGTATTTAAAATATTCATCATCACTCGTGACTATTTAAAATAACGTCAGACACCATACAGCATTATCATGGTATGTACTGATGCCTCGCATTCGTTGACAAAAACGACGTTCGGAAAAAACAGGAGCTAATTGATAGTTTTAGGTACATTGGCTTCAGCGTGGGACTGACAGTCTAATCGAACATTCCAGTGGCAAAAAGGGTTAGCCAAATTAGAAACACGTCCCGCTGTACTCCCACGGTTAAAAGCACACTGTAATGAAGCACGCCACCATTTGCAGGCATTTAACACATTACACCGCTACCCAAGTCTCCTTGATTCACAGCTGCCGGCTGCAACTTTACACCACTCTCCCTCACTCACAGCTGCACTGCAGAGGATATTTTCTCGCGCATGGCAGCCGAACTCCCAAATGGCTACTGTTTGTAGAATTTGCGTGGGCTTTATCATCTCCAATACAAAGAGAAAGCATCTACTGTTTACTCTTTAATTTAGCAGTTACTGTTGTTTGCAGTAATTGAATGTGTGTGACATTAATCTGGCTTAACTCTTGTCCTGCTGAATAATTATTTTATATAAATGTGAAGCTGCTCCAATGTAAAATGACAATATATTATATTGAATACTGGGATTCAAAAACGTCGATCAATTTGTGTACGATTTCCTTTGCTCTGAAACACTCTCATATACAATCCCAGCGGCACAAGGGTTTCCACAGGTGTTTTCATATTCTGTTTTACTTTGATGCCAGACGTGTATAATCCACTGGCACACTATTATTCTAATAGTTCGCATAAATCAATTGTAGACACCTGACTATGTGTACTAGTCCAAGTAGCCAGTTTCACCAAAACAATACAAATAATTAAAACTATAGACCACTGTATGTATGTTTCTTGTTTAGTTGTACCCCTATTGCCTCTATCTTTTTAATCAGCGTGGTGCTTGCTGGGTACAGATGTGTCCCGCTGTGTGGACAACTCCTTTAATGCGTTTGGATTTTGTAGATTATGGTGCCATAAATAAAATTTTGTTGCAAACATAACAATTGAAGATCTCCGTGCAATAACATGTTAAGCGTCATTAACAGGCTCTTATTGATAACGACGAATTTGAGGTGCTGAGGTAGGGAAGATTATTGTATAAAAAAGTCTTTGCTCTACGACCATTATAAAGCACGTTTCTCAGAAGTAAGTACATGTTTATGGCTGTTAGTGAGACAAGTTTCACTATAAACAACTGTTAATTGTGTTTACCAGTAAATATTACTAAATAACATGTAGCAAATCCTACCGGTAAACTCACTTAACATTTTTCTTGCAAATAATAGAATCACAAATCAGAAATGGTAAGCACCATGCATTAACATGATTTTACAAATATCAACACTATTAATTTTAAATGTGCAAAAGTATTCAGATAAATGGTTGTGAAGTCACTGTTTCACATATATCTAATCGATTCCAATGATTTATGGAAAAATTATCATAAAGCAATAAAAAGGTAATGTCAAAAATATTGTGATATTGAATTTGAAGACTGTTGGCAAATACAAGTTAACACACTTTGAAAATGTACGCAAGGCATGCTGGGAGTCTTAGATATGATTACTAAACTCACTTTACCAATATTATTGATAAACAAACTTATTTTACGCGGAAGCTCTTGAAGGAAAAAAAATATTGAACTTAAACTTTAAAGTCGCTTTTCTCAAAACTATAACACATGCACTTGCACGGAGCCATTCAATTCGATAAAAACAACATGGTTAGATATATACTTTATCTTCAACTACATTTCTATCTAGATTTAATACAATGTTAAACCCCTTGTCGCATTTATGTAACATGTCACAGGCTCTCAATAAAAAAAATCTTTGGCTAAAAAGTGAGGACTTTCAAAGATATCACTGTAGATATTACACTTATATCATTTAAAAATTGCAAAAGCAATTATTCATGTCTCATGGTGAATACAAATGAGAAGAAACACATGGCTGCTTACATGGGTGATCTATTTACTAAATACCTGTGTGTTAATATGGTTACCATGGTTAATCTATACATATACCTGTGTGTTAACATGGTTAGCACGATTAATCTATATAAATAGCTGTATGTTAGCATGGTTAACATTGTTAATATATATAAATACCTGTGTGTTAATATGGCTAACATGGTTAATCTGTATAAATACATTTGTGCTATCATGCCTACATGGTTAATCTACACACATACCTGCGTGGTTAACATGGTTAATCTATATAAATACATGTGCGTTACCATGTTTAACATGGTTAATCCGTATATTAAATACCTGAATGTTAACATGGTTGACGTGGCCTAATCTATATAAATACATGTGTGCTAATATGGTTAACATGGTTAATCTATATATAAATACCTGTGTGTTAACATGATTAACATTGCTTAATCTATACATTAAATGAATATTCTATATATTAAATACCTGACCGTTAACATGGTTAACATGGTTTATTCTATGTAAATACATGGGTGTTAACATGGTAAACATGGTTAAACTAAATAATAAATACCTAAATGTTAACATGGTTAACATTGTTTATTCTATGTAAATACATGGGTGTTAACATGGTAAACATGGTTAAACTATATAATAAATACCTAAATGTTAACATGGTTTATTCTATGTAAACACATGGGTGTTAACATGGTAAACATGGTTAAACTATATAATAAATACCTAAATGTTAACATGGTTAACGTGGTTTATTCTATATAAATACATGGGTGTTATCACGGTTAACATGGTAAAACTATATATTAAATATCTGAATGTTAACATGGGTAATATATGGTTAATATAAATAATCTATATAATAAACACATGGGTGTTAACATGGTTAATATGGTAGAGAATATGGCAAATTTAACCCCTCTCTATATGATTAATATGGTTAATCTATATAAATACATGGTTAACATGGTCAATCTAAATACCTGAGTGTTAACATGGTTAATATTGTAATCAAAATACCCGGGTGTTGGCAGGGTTAAGGTGGCTAATCTATGTACATACCTGCTTGTTAATATGGTTAATATGGTTAATATATATAAATACCCGGCTGAGAACATGGTCAATCTAAATACCTGGGTACAAACATGGTTAGCATGGTTAATATGCAGCGAGAAAAACAAACATTATATGAGTACGTTAGATATTTTGAGAGTGTAGATATGATGGCAGTGTATATTATGAGATGAGGACATTCAACTAAAACCAGGGTTTTGAGACATCAACTTACAGAACTAAATGCATGTATGAATGTAGACATATTGTAAATCCTATCACGTGGCATGTCCTATGTAAGTACAGTTACCCTGTGTGTTCGGGGTGGGCCCAAACTTTGTTTCTAATTCCAGGAAACAATGACGTCTGCTGAAAAGATGATAATATGTATATATATGTATAATGATATAATGTGTTTATCTCGGTAGAATGTACACGTTTTGACCACAAGGGGGATACGACAAATAAATGTAATTGCTGCATTTATCATCTGATCTTTGAATAATATTAAATATATGCTTTTACTCTTACAGTTTATATCCTATATTTATTAAAGCTGCTCCGTGGGATGAGACATTTTCAATATTGTCAATTTTGAAAATTTAATTTATATGAAGCTATGTAGCCTACTGATCTCAACTAAAATACAAAAAAGTATAAAAAAACAATTTTAAAGCACCGAAAAAGAGTGATATAGTTATATTTCCAGGTCTTATATTGCCATGTAAACAAAACAAGTCAGCAATATACAGCACTTTACACCACATTTTTCCACGCCTTGGAGGTGAGACCAGAGCAATCGCCGCTAATTGGTGTCTTGTAGTCAGGACATGGGGTGATACACCTGCAACACTGATTGTCTGCCCAGCGCTGGGCCGACGACATCAACATGTGGCCCAATGCTGTAAAAACATTCAACCGTCCTTTAGCAAGTGTTTAGGTATACAAAAAGTTTTTTTGGGTTTCAAGCGGTTTCATAGAAATGTTGATATAAAATATATATATATAAAATATATATAAAAATCTAAAAACTCTGAAAAAAATAAAATCATGATCTGGGAGATACACTGCTTCATTACAAAACTAAAAAACGAAAATCGATGTCATCCCAATTAAGGAGCTGCTTAATTACTTGACCAGTCAGGCAGTCAGCTAGTCAGCCAGTCAGACAGCCAACTAGCGAGCCAGCGACTAGTCAGTCAGCGAACAAGCCATGAAGTCAGTCAGCCAGCCAGGCAACCAGTCAGCCATTGAGCCAACCAGCCAAACAATTATTCAAATCAACCAGTATATCAATCATAAATCAACCCAAAAAACTTTTATAGCGCCTATATCTTCAGCGGACCGAGCTTAGAGGCACACGGATCATTAGCGTGATCTTGTGTCATAGTATAGACCAAAGCAGGTTCGTCAACAGGGATTCGGACTACCGAGGAGCTAGCTAGGGCGGGAAAGCCAAGTTTAATAGGTGAGAGTTAGGAAATTTCCTGAATGTTAAAATTGTTTCGGCATTGCGTACGGGCACAAGCAGGATGTTCCATAAGGCTGAACCAGATATAGAAAAAACTTTTGACACAGTGTTTGTTTTTATACGGGGAACAACAAATCCATTTAATTTGAATCTGTGGATAGTTGATATTTTAACCATTGCGGCTAAACAAGTAAGTCAGCCAGACTCGTCGGTTGGTTGTCTGTAAGGGTTCAGAAAGTTATTGTGCATATTTTAAAATGAATGCGAAACTTGTCAGGAAGCCAATGTAATCGTTTGAGAATAGGAATCGACCGACTAAATCGTGGGGCCTTGGTTACCACTTTTGAAAGACATTTCTGAACGCGTTGTAATCTAGCGATATCCTTTTCTGGCATGTTGTGAAAAAGTGATTTGCAATAATCTAACTTGCTACTGACGAGTGCCACTGCAATTTGCTTGGCAAGATCTAAGGACAGACATTTTCGAATTCGACGCAGGTCACGAATATGATAGAATAATGCCCTACATGTTCGGGATATGTGTTTTTGGAAATTCATGCTAATGTTAAATACTACACCCAGATTTTTGACTGATGCAAATGGATTTGTGTCTTGACCTATAATTAAGCATGGAATTTTTTTTCTCGCTGAAGTTTGGTCCCAATTAGGATTAAGCTTCAGCTAAGACCCTGTTATCCATGCCATGCCATGTTTATGTCAAAATTAGATATATTAGCGCTGAGCACTGGTCCCAACGCAGAGCCCTGTGGAACTCCATATGAGAATGTGACTTTATCTGACAGAGTGTTTTTAATTTTTACGGATTGGTGTCTATTAGTAAATAAGAAAAAACAAATTTGAGTCTGGTCAGTTATTCCATACCAATCAGAAAGTCTGTTAAAGTCTGTTAATATGTTAATGTAGCATGGTCGATGGTGCCGAAGGCGGCGAACAAGTCAAGCATGGTCAGAGCTACTAATAATAGTATCGTTATGTACTCTCAGTAGAGCCGATTCTTTGGAATGTTGTTTCCTGTAAGCTGATTATAATGGATTAGATAGATGGTTATTTTTGATATGAGTTAGCAGCCGATTGGCTACTACCTTTTTTAAGATTTTGGAAATGAAATACAAGTTGGATTCAGGCCTGTATTTTTTTCCTTTTCAGCGAGAGGTGTTTTTTAAGTAGTGGTCTTACGTGAGCTTCTTTGAAATTTTGAGGAAATGTACTAGTTTCCATTGAATTGTTAATTATGTCAGTGATGGAAGTTATTATTATGTCAAGACGATTTTTCAACACGCTTGTAGGAATAGGGTCCAGATCACATGAATTTGACTATGAGCTCAAAATAGGCTTTTTTATTTCATCTTCTGATGCACTTTCAAAAACGTTCATTTTTGATTTAATTTCTGGTTTTTGCACTGGTGGAATATTCTGTACATTATCTAGAAGTTTGGAACGGATGGTTTCAATTTCATCCACGAAATGATCACAAAGTGGTGTAATTATATGCAGAATGTTATTTATTGAGTTCTATAGACGACGGGGATTTTCATATTTTCTGAAATATAAGCTCAGCTAAATATTTCGATTTACCCAATGACGTAGCCAATCAGCCAGCAGATTTATCTTTATCGCCTGTTAAAAACGACACGATCAAGACATACAGACGTGTGTTGTATCTTTGTTTAGAATCCTATCAGCGCCATTTATGATGACCTTCTCCTGGTGACGTGCATTCACTCCTGGAAGCGAGTGGGAACAACATCCAGAAGGTCAAAACAACAGGTTATATTTGGCGCCATCACGTGTTATATGAGTTCCTACGGAAAAGATGTTTTGTGAAACCCACTTCTCACTATTACTATTATTCTAGTTCGGAAAGGCTGTCTTATACTTTCCCGCTATGTCCTGCTGAACTGTTTGTTTATATTTGTCATTCATTTGAAGTTGCAGCTGAAAACTATGTTTTAAAACGTTCATGTAGAGTACAGGTGCCTCACCACCATGAGATTCAGGACTATGCATGAGCTGACGAATCTCAATAGTTATTTTGAAATTAAACCCTTGTACTTTTGTACAAAATTATGGGCTCAAAGCAGACACAATTATTAACAAACCTCTGAAATTACTCTCACCCGGTAGCACGAAGATGGCAGGTTGGCACACAGCTCTGTAGTAGGATCAATATACCACACATATATACCTGGACCTTAAAAAAATCGCAATAAAACGTTTTATGTTAGAAATCCATAGCATATGACCAAGAGGATGACATATTAAAAGTTTTCTGCATCTGGGTCATGGGAAAGGGCAGATATAACGTCAAAAATAAACGCTAATTGCTATGTGATTGGCTAAAAATTCATAGCATGTTTTGATTTGATAGAATTCTAGACTCCTACTGTTAGTGCATAATATGGACTCATCCATTTACAAGTAGTTTTAATTAATAAACTTCTGGCAAAAAGTCATGAAGAAGTCATCACATTTATAATTGTCTATCACATTTATTTTGAGAAAAATGTGATTTCTTACTCTTTTGACACACAATGACACTGGCACTCCACCGATAGCTGTACAATACCTTATGTGCAAAAAGAGGTTATGTAAGAAATCCGCGGCACCCGGTCCTACTTTTGATCGGACCACTGTTCTTAAAATACCCTCAGTTTTACTTTTGCCTGGTAGTGATGATTCGGCTCTGTGGTCAGGTCGCATTGAAATATAAGAGGATCCAGTAATTGGTGTATCCATGGATGAACCAGCTGTTCACAACCTGCCAGTATTTAAGTGCAGGAGTGTATTAACCCTTTGACCCCTTGATCTCACGGGTGTACTACATAATATATTTCGGGGAATGTATCGAAAGAAAGATGGTATGATTAATCACAATGAGAGTTCTGAGCTTTTATTTGTGATATTATACTCGCTAGGAGGATTAAATTACCACATTGCGCTTGGTAAATTATACCTTGCAATGTTTATCATTCTGCACAATCATGGCAATATCGCGACAGAAGGAAGCCTGGCCCTACTCTTATTTCGAATGACTTCAAGGGTTCTTTATAGTCCCCAGTATCATAGGCAGCACTGTAAACTCCATGCCTTTGAACAGTTTGGATCACTGCATATGCACAACCACGATGACAAATATCCGTCCCGATCGGGATTCGAACCTGGTACCCCCAGGTTACAAGCGCTAGTCGATACGAATGAGCCATCGGGGCCGGCCATTCGGAATACAAACGCGATTAAAGTGAATATTTAGATGATGCGTGTAGGAATAGACGTGTCGATTAACGTGGATAAATTAGATGGTGAATGTGGGAATTCAAATGCCACATAATGTAGATGATGAATTGTGATATTCGCATTATAATTACTTTATAACCCAGTTTGTTCAAAGGTTGCAGTATTTTCGCCATGTCTGCATGTGGCAATCAGTCATAATTTCTTTGTGGAAATGTAACCACTTACAGCTTATTTTCTAGCCCAGTTTAGCCTGGGAATTTTAGCCTAGCCTGGGAAGATTCATGGAAACAATTGTCTGATTGCTCACAAATTCAAAAGCCGTTGTCACAAACTCTAGGCAACGTTGGGGCAGTAAATTATGTTTTTATTTGGACCGATTTAGTAGCGACACTCCGTAATATTTGAAGCGATCCCTAAATAACATCAATTGTGGATTCGTCCCTGTGGATTCGTTGGATATAAAAGGTGTATCTGCCACTTTCATATCCAAGAAGACGGATTACCAAAGTGAGTTCTGTAAATGATGTATCCTTATCTGCAAACGCCACAGTTCAGTATCATAATGTCCGATCCATTAGTTTTTTTATTATTTCTTTTTATTTTATGACAAAGCCGTGTTATGTTATCTTAGGTTATGGTATGGTATGGTATTCTATGTTAATGTTATAAGGTTTTGTTATGATGTGGCATGTTATGTTATGTTAAGTTACGGTATATCATAGTGTCATGCTCTTATACGCCATTTCAATTTATTTATGTTATCGTAATTATGCTATGTTATTGTCGCTATTTTATGTTATGTATTGTGTTGTGATGCTCTTTGCTATGGTGCGTTGTGCTGGGTTATATTATGTTATCTAATGTTATGCTATGCTATATTCATACCTACCAAATACCTCAGAATGCCAGCCTGCCATTTTAGTTGTTTGCAGTCAAGAGGCACCGTTTCTAATTATTGACGTGTTGTATGATCAGGGGCGGCGGAAGGGGTCCGGCCGGTCAGTCAAAATGGCTCTCAGAACACTTATTTCTTCAACATTTTTCAGGGGGAATATCACAGCCGGACCACTTCTATCACAGCCGGACCACTTCCACTTTGCTTCCGCCGGGCCTGATGATTGTCATCTTCACGGTGCATATGGCCACAATGTGCAGTTTGAGAATATTTATTTACGCTCTGACACACATGGATCAATATGGAGTGAATGAACGACAAGGTTTCTGAACATAAAACCAGCGCTGCTCCATGTTTATGGTACAGCGTCGAATAAATGTAAGGTGCTGGTCACACGAACCGCGGTATGCAAGACAAACCCGTATCATATTGATGTTCAAGATAAGTGATAAGGAACCCTTTATACATTCATCCACAATGTCTCATAACAAGTTTTTTGTATGACAAGCCGTAAGGCTAACATACCAGATTATCGGTACGATTGTGCTGAAGCTTGGAAGTGAGTGTACATCCACTATTATGTACACAATCGGTAATCGTGTTATTGATTAAATTGATTATCTACCTAAATAAATTTAGATTTCTTGATTAACACGCAACCAATTCTCGATCAAATGTAAATTGATAGGCTGATCATTTAATGATAATGCGGGTATTAATAGACCGTGGCTGACCCAAGCTCACTCAGGAAATAACCGGAAGTAATACCCCTGAACCGTAATGGGTCTTTTCAGAGCGGCGTCGGAGCGGAATTATCCAAACCAGTTCAGGATTCTGGCATGTACTGGCGCAACGATGGACCAACATCGATCATAGCCCTACCATTGAGACTGTGTTGGGCCTGCGTCTCAACCCAGCTGTTAATGGAGGTGAAATAAAGCCTTCAATCCACAGAAAGTGAGGATTATCTCAAACTGTGCATATCCTGGACAGAAACGGAGGGGTGAATGAATGCAAGGGCTTTAGGTCACTTTCAGCCGGTGCCTAAACACAGATACATACACAGATACTGGGCCTCTTCTCCTAAGAATGCTGAGATGAATCAAGTTACACTGGCACACTATTCGAAATTAGAGCTCTGGTAATCTGAGTACCTCTCAAACACTGATATGAGGCTCTTGAAAAAAATTCAAAAGATTTGTTGAATTATTGTGAATTATTACTAACCCAGAATCACAATCACTATCACTTGTATTTGTAAATTGACATGATTTGAAGAATGTGGATGTGAACATGGACAATAACAATGATTTTATAAAATCATGTGCCATTTTATTCTGTTGTGGGTTTCATCATCTCTTTTTCTGAGTACCGTTGCAAAATCAAAACACATAACTGTTAAGTTAGAAAGAAAGCAGTTACTGCTGTTTGTCTTTGCAAGACAGCAACATTTGCAGGTCAATAAAGTGCTTAAGTAGCACTGATACCACACATTATTACGGGGTTGTAGTGGTCTCATAACACCGATTTGGCCATGTGTGAATACAAAAACGCAGGTATCAAATGAAAATCAGAGGTTGCAAATTCCATGTGTTTGATACCTCTTGGTGAAATGTGTAGGCTATCTAATAGATGTCGCATGAAATGCAATGTTGTCTACATACAACAGGTGTGCAGCTTGAGTACAGGTGTATGGCTAGGATGGGCCCGTTTCAGTTACGCATTCTCAGATGTCTCGCTCATTTGCATATGAGGATCGTTCAGATTGAACTAGTGGGTCAGAGTGCTCGTATCCTCCCTATAAATGTTAAAGAGGGAGTCAAACGAGGAAAGTCAACGAGTTTTTTTCAGCGCTGCTAGTCTACACGCGTGTTCTGGCATACACAAATGAAATGAATCGGGCTTTAGGCCACCTTTGTGCACATATAGGCTAAACTGGGCCGGGAGAACCTCCTGAGGATGGTGAGATGATTGAGATGACACTGTCCTCCAGACACAGGATTCGAAATTCGGGCCCTGGCGGTCTGAGGCCGAGCACGCTACCTCTCGGTCACGGAGGCTCCCCACATTACTAACTTTCACACGTGAATGGGGAAGAAACAATTTTGTTTCTTTCAAACCGCCGAGACCGGGAACCGAACCCCGGACTCTGGCGTGAAAGGCAGCGGTGCTAACCACTACCCTAGGGCCCCCGCCCTCTGGCATACACAGCGTGACCTTGCGCTAGCCCTAGTAGCGGGTAAACTGTTGTTTAGTGTAGATCGGCGTCTTAGTTTAGTGCTCTGGATAGGATGGAAGTGTAGGCAAGACCGATGTCCACGGAAAGAAGCACCAAATGGGGATTCGGCTGGTTTTTTAAATGGCAGGACAACCGGTGAATCAGAATAGATACGGTATGGAATATGTCGCATAATAGACACTTGCTGATCATCTGCGAATGTTTTATGCGGAAGTCAAGACTGTAAACACCTGGTAAACGGCAAGGCTTTGACGCCAAGTCGGGCGCCCAGCTCAATGACCGACATTCGTGATATATAAGCCTATACTACACCGCTAATTGACGGCACCACCTTACAATTGCTGTATGAACATTATGAAGGGGAATGAGAATAAGAATAAGAATATTTATTGGGTAGAACCTTTCAGCTTTTTACAATATGGCTATATAATAAATTGCTGTTTTTTTGTGGTGCCCATAAAAACAAGTAAATATTAGCAGAGTAACAAATAATATATAAAACAGTTCGGCAGGCTTGGTGTTGAGGAAATGTCACTGTACTGGCATGGGAATTGATCTGACGGCATTTATTAAGGTTTATGAGGGTAATAATAGTAATAGCGTGTGTTTTGTCGGCAATTCTGTTGATTTGAGAACCTTCTTGTGAGAGTTGATCACTCTCAGGGTGATCAACTCTCACAAGTCGGTTCTCAAATGAACATAATTACCTCCAAACACACGCTATACTGTATAATCATTAGAATGAGCGGATCTGGCGTTATATTGTCATAATAATTATGACATTAATATATAAGGGCATAGCTGTATAACAATGTTATGATATTTTAATGTCAGGATATAACATTTGAATATTAGGATATAATGATTTGCGTTGGCCACAATTTAAAAAAATACTCCCAAAAATCCCAATACACTTTTCACAGGTCAATCGGGGCATTTTTTCCTAATCCCTAAAGATGAATAAACACAATAAAACCTAAGTCCTGGACCCCGCGGTCATGTGACTTAGCAATATAACACAACTATATATTTAAGATGGTAATTGCTCCCAATATAGTCATGTTAAACTGATAGCTTTACACACATCCTCGGGTGAGCAATTTATCACACACTAACAATAAATTACGTTGATTATTTTTGTGGAAACCGCACAAATTTAAATAATTATGGTGAATGATTTGTATCCAAATGTATCCATAGAATGCAGAAATTAGGATTTATTGATAACATATCGAAATAACATGTAATCATACTACATATACAATGATAATTGCAATAATATAGCAAAGTGATCAGAATTTCACATGTGTAATATAAGATTGATGAAGGCAAATAAACACGTTTTTAAAATCCGACTTCAGAGAACATCGCAAATCCTGGGAAAGTATGGGATAAAATTTATTACATTCTCATAAAAACAATATGCTTCCAGATAGTTGCTGCAACCCTTCCATCAATAAGATTGCCAACAGTATAGACACACTGCTCTCAGCAGCATGTTAACCCTTTCGGGCCTGAATTTACCATTGTCATCTCCATCCACTACAAGCCGCGAATTGCTGTCGCAATTCTCGACTTGTAGTGGATGAAGCTGATTTGATTTGATTTAAAAATTAAAGAAAATTGCCATAAATTGGTAAACCAGTTTCAGGGTAATTTTCGTTCTAAAACCCTTGGTTGTAGGAGAATTAAGTCTGTTTTCAATGATTTAAAATGATGCTTCAATGCATCGTGAGGACTTAAAGGGTAAGGTGTTATGCTCGACAGTCGTGGATATTTATGACCACGAATAATCAATAGCCGCAATAAATGATTAATGACCCAGAAATGTGTTATTTCAGGTTTTTTAACAGCACCAAATAAAAAAACCTCCATGCAGTTGCCAGAAGTATGGGACAAAACTAGTTAGAAATTAAACTGCGCTGGCTCTCAAATACAAACAAAAGTAATTGCTTACTTATCGAGTAAACTGTTACTACTAGAGTGCGACGAACGAGTCATCTAGTGCAAAGTCTCTTATTACAATATGTTACCTGGCATGTTTTTGCTGTTGCTGGTCATGACGGAAGCTGCTTTGATTGCCGTGAAAGTGCTAATCACTACTGTAATTAGGTTCCTTAGGATTCAAATGACTGCTTGTGGGACTGTATTTTTATCAGCAGTAATTGTAAATGCTTAGTCTCAAATTTAGCAATTTTCCAAAAAAAACAAATTCGAGATAAATTCACCCACTTCAAGCTTTGGCTCACGGTAGCGAGATACAACTTCAAGTTGGCGGGAGACACTTTGCTTTTTTCAGGTTAGCACTAATGAGTGAGCTTGAATCACATGAAAATTCTAATTAAATTACTTTGCGCTTTATGATTTACCATTTTCATCAGCAATATTAAACTTGCAGATCGTGGATGTGTAAAACCTTCTGTTATAATTTTGCAATGCCATTGTGATACGATTTAGAACTCGGCTAGGTACTAGTTCCTCGAGAACCCAAGCGTAATAGGTTTCCATAGGTAAGGTTTTTTAGCCGCGCGGGTCCACCCGAGTGGGTCCAGTGCGGGTACCCGCGCGGGTCGTCTGTTTCCATTGGTGCGGTTTTGATATAAATCCGCATGTGATACCCGCGCGGATAATAGTAATCTCCTTGGTGGTGGACCAGGTGGTGGTGATGTTGATGATGATGGTGGTAGTGATGATGTTGGTGGTGTTGGTAGTGATGGTGGTGATGGTGGTGGTGGTTGTGTAGTAGTGAAGGTGGTGGTGATGGTGGTTGGGTTGTGTTAGTGGTGGTAATTGTGTTGGTGGTGTGGTAGTGGTGATGGTGGTGGTAGTGGTAGTGGTGATTCTGGTGGTGGTTGTGATGGTGGTAGTCTAGTAGTGGTGATGATGGTATCGGTGGTGGTTATGTTGGTGGTGTTGATAGTTGTGTAGTGGTGATGGTGGTATTCTTGGTGGTGTGAAAGTGGTGGTGATGGTGGTTGTGGTAGTGGTGATGATGATAGTGTTTGTGGTGCGGTAGTGGTGATCGTGGTGATAGTAGCTGCGATGGTGGTGATGGTGGTGGTGATGGTGGTGGTGATAGTGGTAGTGTGGTGGTGTGATGGAGGTGATGGTGGTGGTGATGGTGGTGGTGATGGTGGTGGTGATAGTGGTAGTGTGGTGGCGTGGTAGTGGTGATGGTGGTGATGGTAGCTGTGATAGTGATGATGGTAGAGGTGAAGGTGGTGGTGATGGTGGTGGTGATGGTGGTAGTGTTGTGGTAGTGGTGATGGTAGTGGTGATGGTAATAGTGGTGATGGTGATGGTGCTTGTGTTTGTGGTGTGGTAGTGGTGATGGTGGTGATGGTAGCTGTGATGGTGGTGATAGTAGTGAAGTAGTGATGGTGGTGGTGATGATGGTGTTGCCGGTGTTGGCGGTGGTGGTGGTAGTGTGGTTGTTGATGATGATGATGATGATGATGATGATGATGATGATTGATGATGATGATGATGATGATGATGATGATGATGATAGTTGTTGTGATGGTGGTTGTTGGTGATGATGATGATGGCTGTAGTGTTGTTTTTGGTGGTGGTGGTGGTGGTGGTGATGACGATGTTGGTGGTAGTGATGGTGATGATGATGATGATAGTGGTGGTGATGGTGGTTGTGTTGGTGATGATGATGATGGCTGTGGTGTTGATGGTGGTGGTGATGACGATGTTGGTGGTGATGGTGACTGATGATAGTGGTGGTGGTGATGACGATGTTGGTGGTGGTGGTGACTGATGATAGTGGTGGTGGTGATGATGATGTTGGTGGTGGTGGTGGTATGATGCCATTGATGGTTGGTGATGATGCCATTGATGGTGATGTTGTTGGTGATGGTGGTCGAGGCGCCTTTAACTGGGGCACGTGCAAGTGTCTGGCAGTGTGGATGTACGCCCCTTTATGTCTGCCAAATTTCCCCTAAATGTGCCAAAATATATATTTCTCACCACTGGATCAGCCTCTGTCTGGATACTGTGTCACATTATCTGCAATAGTCTTGTAGCGAGAATAGCACTTCATCCCCGGTATAGCGTTAATTTCAACCCCTGCCCACTAGGGTAGGCTATATGTAATATAAAATAGGCCTACCTGTTATTCTTTCTACGTCTAGCTTCTCAGACGTTTTCTGCCACACATATCTTTTTCGTTTGGATGTACAAACCGGTGTTCGACCGAAAAAGCTTTATAAGCTCGTTCATCTTTAATCTTTAATTTTAAAGATGGGGTTTTGTTTGTTGTAGTTTCAGATTATCAGGTGATTAGACGTTCAAGCTAGGTTTATCCTCCCAAATTTTGGAAAACACGCTGCGATACACGGGAAAGCCCATCTGTGTGACGTCATTTTCTGGAATTCCCCATGCGGATTTACCATGCGGTGCGGAAAAAATCAAACATTGTTTGATTTTCTACCCGCGCGACAAATCACCCGCGCGGGATGCGCGTGATTGGAAATGATACATGGATTTAATGAAGGCTAGATAATATGGCATCGCGGGTTAAACCGTACCAATGTACCAATGTACCAAATCTTTAATTAGGGATACATTTTTATTGAGAGAGGATTTGGCTTTTAAAGATCATTTTTGCCTTAAAGATCGCTTAGTGAAATAAAGTGAACGGGAGTAGTGGTGTAAAGGAAATTGAATAGGACGAGTATTAATTTAAATGCTCGAATAAATAAATGAATAATAATAGCTGATAAAAAAAATACCCAGCATGGCTAGTCAAAAGTTACATAATATTATTTTTCCTACCACCGTCACCCTTAATCTGGTCGATGCCACGCCACTTTCTGCAGGCCTGATGACCGTATACATAAAAATATTACCATATTATTTTTAATAAAGTATATTGACATGCCTCACTTTTAACTTCAGTTATGGAAAATGAAAAATAGCAGTAATTGAATTTAAACATAATTTTAGTATTTGAACCAACCGTTACCTTTCTAAAAATAAAATATGGCAGTATATAATATCACAAAAAGAGGTCTGCCAGTAAATATCCAATAATATATATTGCCAATCGTAAAACGTATTACTTGATTACGACAGCTGTAAAAATCAACATGTTTGCCAACAAATTTAACATGTTTAATATCAATCATCGTTTCAATACTGTAAAATTATTAGAGCATATTTCCATCCCGCTGTGACTGAGAAAGCTAAAATGTATAAAAAAGTATAAAATGTATTTAAAAATGTAGTGGGCAATGTCACTGGGCCGAGGTCACCAAAGGAGGCCGAGGTCCACCTTTTTTATATGTTTTGAGTTGAATGAATTAGAGGAATTGACTAGAGAATCAACTATTGCAAGGCTGGGCCAAGATGGAAAAAAGTTGGCCGAGATCACCAATGTGGGCCGAGGTCATTGGGCCGAGATCACCGTGGACCGAGGTCACATGTATCCCTATTCATTTGAATACCTATGTTATGGGTCTACGACCGTCATAAATATTTTCACTCTTACTGAGTGCGGGGATCGACTTTAGACGTCAGAATCTGGAGTATCACTTTTGATAAAAAGCATATGAACTTGCATGCGTGTCACTTAAATAAGCGATACAGTCGACACTGCTACGGTCAATCAGTGCTACATATGCTAACCTTCTAGTCTGATTGAGTATTAACCCCATCTTTTTGGCATCGATGTAATTGATGGGTAAACTCATTTTTATTGCAAGCACATTAGTAAAGATTTTAATCTTTAAAATCATCACGTGTGCTGAATTAAAGCCATGCGTTATTAACACATATTTGATTAATATTGTGATAAATATACTTGTGGAAGCCTGTATGTGATAAAACACGCATCCAGTGAAATGAAATGAGAACTACCAATAATACCAGTTAAAAAATAAGCATCCCAAAAGCATACAGGACAAAGTAAGAGCATGGAAAACACAAACATGCCAAAAAAACGCAGCCCGACTGCAGTGAGACGTTGTGCTCAAAGAGTTTAATTATAGCTCAATATTCAGTTTCTTTATCGATCACTAACTGCTCTAAAGTCACTGAATAAATAGCAGGAAGTAATAACTGAGACGAGTAATGCGTCTTTTCAGGGCGGAGAAGAGGGAGAGGAGGGTTGCTGGTGAAATAAAGCATCAAGGCCATCTAGCTTAGCATGAATTATTGCATGTTTCAATGGGTGTTGTGTATGGCAGCTATATTATTATTATTACTATGATATGTTTATAATTGTCTCGCCCGATATGCACAAATAAACAATCACCCACTAAAATAAAATAGAATATATTAAACTATTGAAACCGGTCACTCCTAAGTGGGGTGATGAGATACATATTCGTCCTAAAAAGTTAGTTATAGGTAATCACCGATTTTAGTACAGTATTTGCAAATCATGATACACTAGAATAATGTTTATGTGCAGATGATGCATAATTATGTAATAGATTGATAATGATGGTAAGCTCATTATTAAATTAAGCCCAATATGTTTAAATAATTAATACTTGCAATATACAATACAAAATAGTTTATAATTATGCAGATGATGAAAAGTTATGCAATGAAAAAAAGATGGAAATGACATTGCCAATGCCAAACTATGCAAAAAAATATAAGGCTGATATTATTACCAGTTTTAAGTTGATTTGATACAGATGCCACAGAATTATGCAAAAAAATAATTATGACGCTAGTTATAAGTTAGTAACATTATTAAGTTAACACAATATGTATAAATAATTAGTAATACGATATATTAATATAAGTGCATAATATACATTATGATGCAATAACACTATTTAGTCAGTCAGACAGTACCCAAAAATAACACTCAGGTATACACAAAAAGCTAGATAATTTCTGATGGTTCCAGGTGTTGGGCACATATGTGTAGGTAATCGCCAGGGTGGATGTAGGTTTTGAAAGTGGTGCAATTTTTACAGAGCATGTTCGTTATATGCGAGCGGACATCAAATATACAAAATAGGAATATCACATAATAATCCAGCAGCCCTGGGATCATTGATTCTTGTTTAATCAGGATCTTAAAGATATGCAGCTGACATCATTGAGTAAACTATTTATTCAAGATGGCGTTCAAGATGGCCGCCAGCATGTAGTCAGATCTGATAATTTGCGTAAACAGGTCAATTTTGGGTCAAATTTTTATTGTATTACACCATTTCAACTGGTTTGGCAGTCAGTGAATCATCCTAGATCACCGCAGGAAATGCTATTTAAATATTTATTCATTTTAGTCCAGGAGGCTTTTTACTGAACATCTCTAAAATATCAATTGGGACAAAGTTATTAAAAAAGTGAAACGATTTCGACGTTTCGATCTGCCTCCAACAGATCTTGATCACGCAATGATCAGGGTGGGTGATTCGGCACAGGTGGTGGTGGTTGGGGAATGATCTGACCATAGATGGGTGGCAGCTGGTTATTCTGTAACACACAATTGCAATTACTTTGTGGTCAGTGAGTCAATGTAGATCACCCACAGACAATGTTGAGCGATATTTAACACTTTTAACCCGACGTTTACAGAAAAAGTAGGAGCTTGTATGTCCCTCGTCAAATCATGGACCCTCTATAACAAAAAAATATATTCGAAATGTCGCCCCCTCCCCCTCCCACCTAAATCTATTTTTTTTACCACTAGATTGAAAGCCTCCCAGGATTTCGTTGTTATTTTTAAATACACTAGTATCCGTATAAAGAATATTACTCTATTGTGCCGAGGAAAACTGGTGAATGGTAAGTATAACGTTCTGGCCACACTTTCCCAAACTTAAGATCATATTTGTTTTCAATTTAAAAAAAAATAAAATCAGTTTGTTTATGCTTGAAACATACATATAAATGAATACAATCAATTATACAAATGCGGAGGAGATTTGCAAAAGATACATAATTCTTATAATATTTACAGTTTTAGAAGCAATTTTGTTTATGTGTGAACCACATTTTAAATGTCTGTGTATTGTTACCCTAAAAAATTAAATTCGTCAGCAGAATCTATTTTGATAT
The DNA here is from genome assembly GCA_964017125.1 of Flabesymbios commensalis. NCBI lineage: Eukaryota > Metazoa > Annelida > Polychaeta > Terebellida > Flabelligeridae > Flabesymbios > Flabesymbios commensalis. The sequence continues at coordinate 66,316,251 of OZ024912.1, forward strand.
TCTCAATCTCTATATTAGGTATATTGATTTGTTTTTGAGGCATATGAAATACCATGAATTTGGATTTTTTTATGTTGATTGATAATTTGTTCAACTTTAACCAGTCTGCTACATTTGTTAAGTCTAAATTTAGATTTTTGGAAGTTTAATTACCAAAAACATCCAATGTGTTGTATAAAGCAGTATCATCAGCATAAATAAAAATTTAAACAGTTTACTGGCATTGCATAAATCATTATTATATATGATAAATAGAAGAGGGCCCAATATAGACCCTCGAGGTACACCAGTGGATATATGATACATATCGGAATTACATTTATCATAAAAAAACGTATTGGGTTCTATTTTGTAAATAGTCTTTAAAAAGTTTAACTCTACCGAATTTATACCATAATAATTTAATTTCTGAAGTAAAATAACGTGGTCAAGAGTGTCGAATGCCTTTGACAGATCTAAGCAAATGGATATCAGTATTTTGCCTATATCAAGGTATCGAGTGATTCTATCAATTAGTTCAATCGATGCTGATTCAGTAGAATGACCAGCCCTAAAACCATACTGACTGTTACATAAAAGTTGAAGTTTATTTAAATATGTACTTAATTGTTTGAAAATTGTTTTTTTTTTCAAAATTTTAGATATTGAGGGAAGGAGTGAGATTGGTCGATAGTTTGATATATTGTTCAAAGAACCGTTCTTATGAATTGGTATTATCTTCGCTACCTTTAGTTTCTCTGGGAATATAGCGGTATTCATATTGGTTTACTTCAGACATGAGCGTGGATTTAGGGATGGCTAGAAAAATCTTATATTTTGAAGACATTGCTAACGCACAGTCCTCATTGGGGAGAGAGGGATTGTGTATTTTTCTAAGCTGATTAATGTATGTCCATGTGTTTTATCCAGTGATAATGTCTGACATCATATGTGACCAATTTGTACAAAAATCAGTCGCATTACGTATTATTTATTTCAGAAAGTGAGATAATGTGATATTGTAAAAAAGAACAATGAGTTAATATATATGGTTTAAAACCATTCTTGATAATTTCTTATCAAACCCGAGTTATTGTTTTTAAACCATTTTAAAAACATTTTTTTCAACAATAAGACAAAAGCCTTTAAAATAAATATTTTAACTCCCATATTTAACGGCCATCTTGGACACCATCTTGAATAACAAAAAAAATGCATCACTTTTAAGCTCTACATCCCCCCCTGGTGATGACCCCCAAGCATGTCCCTAGTACCTGGTATCATCAGAAATTATCTAGCTTTCAGTGTATACCTTACAAAAACTAAGCCCTTCTCGCTAGACTGACTGTCTAACTAATTATGAAGAGTTTAAATTGTTGATCTAAAATATATGTGTCATCCGCATCTGCAATTCATCTGTATATTTCACATTCGCTACATGTAGCGATCGTGATATATAGACACTACCCCCCCCCCCCCGATATGGATGACTTGTGGACGCGGAAATCTTGGGGCGCTCACGTCGACTAGAGTGTTATTTTTTGTACCTTTATAGCACTTATTGTTGTGAAGCATTTTATAGAAGAGAAATGTCCCTGAATCTTAAAAACTTGCACGGTTTGCAACGTATGGGCGACGTACACAAGTGTAAAAGTATCTGTATGTTTTGAAATTGGGAGACATCGTAACTGTACGCTCCATAATGTGCATACCCATGGCCCCACACTCTCTTAGATTTGATGTTAAATAATATGCCATCAGAAAAAGTAGTCATAACGGTTGACACACAGCTTAGGCATGTAATGATCGACCCCCCGGTTCAGGTCCCCCCCGGGGGTAATCTTAAACTAGTTTCATGTTACCCTCTCTAGTTTCAAATTACCCCCTAAGTTTTACAGGTTAACTTTCAATGATAACTTTTATTTTATTTTTTCATCACATGGCATTGGGACACTTTCATCTCTATAATTATAACCCTTTGATCTGTAGGGCAACTAAGCAGAAAAAATATTTTAGCATCTATAATCTTCAATACCAACTAACGATACTTGAATCTCCACCATTGCATTGCTATGCCAACTAGTGAAAAAAAATTGTTAGCACGATGTCTAGAAACACCTTAATCTTCCTATAACCTTGTGATCTCTAGGGTTAAGTAACGAAACAATAGTCTTCTGCTGCTTTTAATCATTGTTGTTATTATCTATCGATTTATCTATCGCAGATGTAATGTTAGACGGGGCACCTGTCTGGCACTTCGTCGGGGGCGGGACCGGTTGACAATGTTGACTATTGTAATGGTGGCCATGTTTCGGGTACCTTTATAAACCCCTCGACCCCTCAAACCTCAACCCTCGACCTTCGACCCTCGACCCACAACCACTCGACCCACAACCCCCTCGACCCTCAACCCCTCGACCCACAACCCCTCGACCCTCGACCCACAACCTCGGCCAATCTGAATTTTTTTTTTTTACAAAAGTCAAGTTATGTAGGTTTAGTCTATAGATATTGTTTTTTATTATTATATCAATGAATAGATTTTGTCCAAGACGTCGCCGTATCATGTTTGTTGGGTGAGGACACTCCCAGCAAACACGAAAGGTTGATCCAATGTTAGTTTAATGTTGTACCGACATGTAGACGGCGGGCCATCCTTAACCCAGCATTGGATGAATGTCTCGTCTTTCCCCACACTGGAGTCAGAATCTATAAATAGTAAGGTGTTTTTTCAGCTCAAACATTACGTACCCAGCAGATTATTGTTTTAGGGTTGGGCAGCGTCGTAGACAGTGGTCCAACTCTAAAAAAGCCATTGGGTCGACGCCTCGTTTCTGCTGGATAAGGATACACGCTATGTGCGACACATAAGCATAAGGCCAGTATGTTTTTTTTCTCTGTTTTAGATGAGCGCGCGCATTAGATTTAGGCCGGGCATTACCTAAAAAAAACGTTTGTTTTTTCTGCCCAGCGCGCGCATTGGATTGTTGCCGATTTCCGAAAAAAACAGTTAATTTCGGGAGATAAAAAAAATATTTAATAAAAAAACAAGTTTATTTCAAGAGCTAAAAAACATTTTTCCAGCTATGTTTGTTTTGCTTGCTCGTTAATTTTTTTTTCAAATTGATCAAAAGATTTTTTTATTTCGTCGCCCTCATTAATTTTTCTAGAAATGTGTCCAATGTTTTTTTTATTTCGTCGCTCTCACTAACTTGTCCAAAAATAGGGTCAATGTTTTTTTTTCTTACATGTTTTTTACCGCCCCCCCCCCCTCATTAGATTTTGGATTTTTTCTGATCTAAAACAGAGAAATTAAACATAGTGGCCCAAGCCGTTATACAGTGCTTGATTGATGTTGGCCCAGTGGTGCAGACTGTGAGCAAACATTTATCAAAGTTTTCTGTTTGTCCGTTTTTATAGACTATAAATGTTGATACACTGCTTCAGTCTAGTGTAGTGGCCAGAATTTCACAGGTGGTTAGTTTTTGTTACCAAACATAAAACATTTTGTTTATGAATTTACTATCCATACCCATGGACTCTGAAAAGTGCGGTTTCCATTGCCGGAAGATGCTGTTTAATTGACTATTATGCAAAATAGGCAGGCATTGCCTAATTCAATAACTTTAAAACTAATTGTCATAGGTTCCGTATGCTGCATATTCTTTACATATTGGGTCAATATTGGCCCAGTGTAGCAGACGGTCAGCCGACATTTACCAGACATTGGTTCTTGAAACCTCACGAATGTCGATGGGGTTTTCGAGCCACCGTCGCACGGGAATGGTCTGCTGTAGGCCAGCTATTTCCGGTGTTCCCAGCAAACTCGAAGCATTGAAACAATGTAAGTTTAAGGTTGGGCCAGTGTCGCAAACGGTGGGCCAACTTAACCCAACATTATTCTATTTTGTCGTGGTTTCTGGGGATAGATGTTCCTTGCCTAACTTTCCCAGAAAACCCCATAAGTCACGAAAGTAGACCTAAAGCCTACAGGTACAAGCCACCTCTAGCATAGGCATATAGGTAGGAGGCCTACATTTCTAGAGGGCCATCATTCAATCGCCGGAGGGGGTTGGTAATATTTTTAAGATACAAACTCTGCATTAAATAGTCTAGTCTGGATAATTTACTTCAATAGTCTACCCGTTTTTTAATAGATTTAGTAGGCCTGATCAAATTTGAAATAGTCTTGTTGAAATTATGGGTTGATAAATAATCTACCGCCCACCCCCACTCTCCCTCAGATAACAGACCTTTAATATAGCTCCGATTAACAGATTTTTTTTATTGTGGGTCGAGGGGGCTGTGGTTTGAGGGGTTGTGGGTCGAGGGGGTTGTTGGTCGAGGGTCGAGGGGTTGTGGGTCGAGGGGGTTGTGGGTCGAAAGTCGGGGGTTGTGGGTGAGGGTTCGAGGGGGTCGAGGGGGTTATGAAGGTAACCCCATGTTTCGGCATGTCTATCCATGTCTACCTTCGCAGGCCTATATGCATTTGTAATTATTTTCAGTGATCAAAATTAAAAAAAAAAAATACCCGCATAGAGGCCTACCCTGCCCACATGCTTATACCATACCAGCCATCTACATCAAACCAACTTGCCAGAGCATAAAAAACCGCACGTGTCAGAAACTGTAAGGTTAACCCTTTAACCGCCGATCCTGTTTATAATTGTTTCCTCATTTTTTATTAGCACATTAGGCCTAACACCTATTAAACATGTTTTAAAGATAAAACGTGACACCAAACAACAATATTTCACAAAATCGTTGACCTAATTTTGTCAAATCTGAATAATTTCCACTCACTTAAAGTTGTGGATCGCGTCGACAAAACACAACTTCAAGTAGGTGAAAATTTCAATTAAATAATTTGTCGGTTAAAAGATTAAACCCTGACCTTGATTGATTGGACCACAGTGACAAATACTTCTGCCGCATTGTACCAAGTCAATGTGCACTCAGCGAATCGTGGCGACCCATCTTTTTCTAATCTAGGTCTAACGGTACTTAAAAGGTCAGCAATAATCATATTTAGTGTGCAGGCCTTATAAGCCTAGATGGGGAGGGATAAATTAACAGTGGATTTTTTATGTTATAAGTTACCGGGGTATTTTGAAACTAGTTTCAACGTAGCCACAAGTATGCTAAACCTAGTTTCAGCGTACCCCCCTGTACGCTGAAACTAGTTTCAACGTACCCCCAGGGGTAATCTGAAACTAGGGGAGGTAATTTGAAACTGAGCTTTTTCTAGTTTCAGCTTACCGGGGGGTACGTTGAAAGCTGTACGGTAAGCTGAAACTAGTTTCAACGTACCCCCCGGTATGCTGAAAGAGGGGTACGCTGAAACGGCTACACCGGTCAGTCTATTGAAGAATGCCGGCATTATGTTGTAAAAAGTAAAATGAAAAATAAAATGCCACTTTTGTGCACATTTTGGCTAAATTGGACCAAGATAATCTCCTAAGGATGGTAAGATGAGTGAGATGACACTACCCTCCAGACACATGATTCAAAATTGAAACCTTGGTGGTCTAAGGTCAAGCACGCTACCTCTCGGTCACTGAGGCTCCCCACAATAAGGAGTAAAAAAATACTGTGAAAAATAGGTCGTGAAAACTTAAAAAAATCCAAAATCAGCCACTAGGGGCTTCCAAACTGAGTCAAAGTGGGCCGATCTTACAAATAGACCAGGACAGTGGTTGCTTGACCAGCAGCCCTGGAGATCTCAGTTCCAGCCTGTAGTAGGTTAAAATGGCCATGGTCTTGCATCTAAGTTTACATCTTTTGATCATTAAAATACACAATCGTATCTTCCAATCACGACCTACGACTGAGACAGTTTCTGCTCAGACTAAGACACATTAGACCACGTCTCAGGTCAATGTTCAGTCTACGACCAATTATACCGCGTCTTAGGTCAGTGTTCAGTCTACCACCCACTAGCCCATGTATTAGGCCAGTGTTCAGTCCACGACCCATTAAACCACGGTGCTGGTCAGTGTTCAGTCTCCAACTCCTTAGACCACGTTTCAGATCAGTGTTCAGTCTGCGACCAATGAGGTACCTACAATCCGTGCCATTCACCAGGGGGATCTAAATGCAAGGGAGACTTAGAAAGTGCCAAATGCCAGGGTGTTTGAGTAACGATCTCATGTTCACACTTGGGTTTAATTTTCACACCCAGCACCCCTCCCTTCAAACTAAAGCATCGCCTAGTTAATGTAGTGTTGCAGAATGCGAAGACAAAGTTGGGCACATGTTCCCGTGGCCTAAAAATTACTAAAAGTGAAATATTCACCAAAATTTTAATGATTTGCAAGATCAAACTGGGGAAATTCCCTGCCACTTGGCTCTGCTCTGCCCCTGCGCGGTTAGGCTTTGACTTGAGTTTGACAGTTGATTCATTGCCCTCACTCAACGACAAAGTGCATGACGTTTTTTCCCATGCAAAACAAATTATATTGTATAATTCGGGGTTATTTTTTAACAAAAATATCTGGTTTTCACATGCATACAATTATTGAGCCTCGCCTAGGGCCTAGCCAGGGGCGTAGCCAGGGTTATGAACACGTGTACGCACAACGCTAGGGGTACGGATTTACGGAGCTTTTCCGAAACGGGGAGGGAGTGGATGTTCCCTAATTCATAGCTGCCCTCTTATGGGGGGACCCCCATACCCGCTGCGCGCAGCTCAGCGGACACGGCGAGGAAAATTTGAAAGAAAGATCGCAAATGGTGGCATCTTATGGTATTTGCGGTAAAGATAATGATTTATAAATTTTGATTTTTTAAATACTTTTTGTAAAATTGCAAAATTGAATACATCAACAAAATAAAAAATTGAATTATATCAAGTTATAATATAATTTAAATCATTTTACTCAGTGATTATAGATTGAAATTTACTGATTCTTTTCTGTCAAGTACGATTATCCATAGATCAACTTTTTTTTAAAAACAGCTATGGCGGATCCAGCATTTGACTGACAGAGGGGCGCGCCAAACTTTTATAAGATTTACTATTGATCAGTAGGTCTAAGGATTAAAGCCAATGGCCTTGCTTTCTTAGACGCAAAATCGTCCACTATGTAGGCTACGTAGTGTCTTTGTGAGAACGAATCCTAGTTAAGTTGAACATTCTGTGATTGGTCAGAAGCGGGCCACCATTCAATCGCCAGGAGGGGGGGGGGGGTGGAGTGTTTTTGAAGTAAATATTTTGAGTTTTATTTTTCATGAAATATATAATTACATGTTGTAAATAAATATTTATTGACCCTCAATTTTTTTAATCATACATAATTAGGGGCTAGAGTGTGTGGAGGGGTTAAAAGATGAAAGAATTATTATTTGTAGGCATACAGATCTATATCCAAGATTTTTATTACTATGCCAGCTGCCAGACAATATACAAAACAGGTAACCTTACACATGCTAGCTATAGTTTACGAAAACGTTATTCGATCATTATTTAAATGTGTTACCTGGTTACATGATTAGCTCTGATGGGCATAAGTCATCCCAGCAAACATGAGATTTTGAAACAATATTGTTTTAATGTTGGGCCAGTGTCGTAGACGGTGAACCAACATTAGAATAACATTGATTAAATGCCTGCATGGGATTTCACTCTTGTCACTAGTGTCTCTACGTCTGAGAAGTCAGTGTAGCATGGGATATGCATACATGCATCTCATTGTGCAGCCTACCCTTTGTTTAACACAGTGCGGTGCAGGTACAAAAAGGGATCGTTTAGAATTAGCCCCAAAACGTTGCTGAAACGGGGTCTTCTCATTGCTCCGACAATCATTGCTCCGACAACCATTGTTCCGACAATCATTGCTCCGACGATCATTGCTCCGACACTCATTGCTCCGACAATCATTGCTACGACAACTCTTGTTCTGACGATCATTGCTCCGACGCCGAAAATGACATTTTTGATATTCAATAGGCCTACATGTAGGCCTATGAGGGACAAAATAATTATTTTTCGAAAAAAATCTTTAACCCTTTAACTGCAAAATTATTCAATTTGAATTTTCACCCACTTGAAGTTGTGTCTCGCTGACGCGATCCACAACTTAAAGAGAGTGAAAATTATTCAGATTTGACAATATGGAGGTCAATTGTTTTCAAATATTGCTGATTGATGTCACATTTTATCTTTGACATGTTTAAAAGGTGGTACTTAATGTGCTAATAAAAAATGAAAACCTGAATATATGCGGCACCGGCGGTTGAAGGGTTAAAGTGACGCCACTAGGCTATATCAATGGCAGTGTTTGCATAGTTTATAGAACACGGTTTTCCATCAGTGATCTGAACAACGCTAGAGTCTATAAATTTAGTTTTAAAACGACTTAACGTCGACTCCAAAGAAAAGTCGAGCAAAATGTTAAAAAATATATATTTCAATTCACCATAATACAGTGCAACCTGCACATACCGGACCCTGTACAAACCGGAATCCTATCTAAACCGATTATTTGGTCCCGAATTAATTACAGTATTACACTCAAAACAATACTCAAAACAATACTCAAAAAATAATAATTAACCTTTTCCAAGCCGGAACCTGTCTACTCTGAAAACCGAGCTCATTATTTCCCCCAAATAGATAAATTGTTTTGTATTTTACCTGTCCAAACCGGAATCGATTTTTTTTAATTAAAAAAAAATCGCATGTGGTGCACTATAACTTAGTTAAACAGAGCGGCGACAATGTGATGTAAAATCCTGCTTGTTAATCAATGGTAAAGGTGCGAAGTTAAGTGTTGCATAGTTTGATCTATATTTTAACAACATAACGGATAAAGAATTGATCAATAAAATATTTTAACAAAATCATTAATTAATAAAATATATAAAAAATATTAAAAGTTCGTATCAATTCATAAACATATCAGTGCATTAAACACAAATAATTTTCAAGTAAATTAAACTGTGTTTTGATTAAATTTATTCTGTTTGTGATATTTAATGACCCAATAAATTAATAAATAGGGGCCTACATAGGTAAAATATAAGTTTATTTGAATAATTCTTTCACCACTGGATTATCAATGGATTTCTTTTTTGCAAAATTATACCGTTTCATAACATTTTATCCAGCGTCATTCATTTCGAAAAATATATGAACAAACGAGTGTAGTCGTCATCAACACTGAAACAGTTAAAAAATAAAACTGCTGCAATATTTATGATTAACCCTATTTGCTTTAATATTTAAACGAGCTTATTCCGTTGTAAACACAATTAATCTGCTCTATGTCTGAAATGCGTGGCGGACGATTACAAGAATTTAATGTTATTTTAGGTGAGGCGAAAAAAAATCAATGTTTATAAAATGATAATTGCGCTCCGTGTGTGATATGTGACATACAGTTAGAAAAATGTACAGTTTTTCTAAGTCAGGTGTTAAAAAGGCAATTCGTATCAAGACCACAATCCCGGCAAATTAGTTTGTTTCTTTGATCCGTATAATCAACATGTCTCAACCACACAAAAACGAGCTAAAAAAGATAATATTAAAACCATAATAAACACCTTAAAAAAAGATGTCTTTTATCATATCAATTTAATTTGGCTGCATACAGTCACCTATCATTTATAGGCCTACCAACGACGCACCTTGAATTACAAGCCTCATGTCAGTTGTACAAGCTATCGTTCCTCTCCAAAGGCAAAAAAACCTGTTCAAACCGGAACCTGTCAAAACCGGAATAAACTTTGTCCCTAAGGCATTCCGGTATATAGGCTACACTACAAGCTTTACTGAAGTTGATTTTGCCAATGTTTATTTTTTACGATCTATGTAAGTTATATAAAAACCGGAAAATATTTTATTAGATATACTAAGCGTGTATCAAGACGAGCACTTACAGTTACATAGGTTTTATATCTTTCGTTCTTTCGGTTAGCTGCATAGGCCCTAACCCCTCGATTATTTATTTTGCAGTTGGCATCTGCGTTAGCAATGCATACTTAAAAAGGATAAACGCAATAAAGTGTTACGATCCTAATTAAATTGAATTGGGTGTAAAGTTGAAAATTACGGGAGTAGATCTGAAGTGAAACCACAGAATTAGGACTGTTATCTCTCACAAATCAGTGAAAAAACGATTGTCAGAGCAATGATTTTCGGAGCAGTGATTGTCGGAGCAATGATTGTCGGAGCAATGATTGTCGGAGCAATGATTGTCGGAGCAATGATCTTCGGAGCAATGATCGTCGGCGCAATAAGGCTGTCCCGCTGAAACAGAACTGCAACAGATTATAGTGCCCACTCAAGGGTAAAGTTGGACATTTCTTTGGACGCTCGGTATCTAAGACTTGGCTCGATTAATCAGGTCAATAAAAAGTTATTTTGTATACATCGTAGGCCTATGCTCATTTCATTTGATTCTCCCGGGTAAAACGAATGCAGTAATCCACGGCCCCACATCTTTACTTTGTGGGCTCGTCCACGGCAAGTTTAGCGGCACTATAGTCAACATGTCATGAATTTATGACTGTCATTGAAAAGAGAAACATTTAGGCCTATTGCATTTGTATCCTACTTTTCCGGCGTTTTACGCAACACCACATAAAGAATAGAAGTCGTTATTTTGACTGCTAAGTACGCATACATGTAGGCCTGGGCTAGTCTGCTAACTTGTTGCTTCTTTTTTTTGATAGGGTCATATTTTTTTTACTCTCCCATACAATGTGTACGCACGTGCGTACTGGCGTACGGCTGGCTACGCGCCTGCTAGCCCTATCCTAGCCTAGGGCCCCTATCAGATTTATAGCCTCTCGCTAACACTAGGGCTACGCTAACGTTAGACTAGCCTATGATCGGCCACACCAGTCACACCTCCCTAGCTGGCACAGGCCGTTGTCCCCCTGGTAACACACGGCTAGCCAACTAGGCCGTGAAAACACCAATTCTTGTATAATGTTTTTCTCGGCATCTTAATTGAGTGATAGTGAGACCCAAAAAAGCACGAACAGTTGTGCTGTTGAGTTCGAAATATAATCGTGTTGTAGTTAGATAATATACCCGGATGTAATGTTTTCTTGACCACTTGGTCGCAATCTGGTGAACTACTACTGACAGCACCCCATTAGACCACGTCTTAGGTCAGTGTTCAATCTACGATCCATTAGACCACGTCTTAGGCCAGAGTTAAGTCCACGACCCATTGGACCACGTTGCTGGTCAGTGCTCAGTCAGCGACTTATTAGACCACGTCTCTCGCCAGTGTTGAGTCTCTGACTCATTAGACCACGTCTCAGGCCAGTGTTCAGTCTACGACTCATTGGATCACGTCTCTCGCCAGTGTTCAGTCAGCGACTCATTAGACCACGTCTCTAGTCAGAGTTCAGTCTACGACTCATTGGATCACGTCTCTGGTCAGAGTTCAGTCTACGACTCATTGGACCACGTTGCTAGTCAGAGTTCAGTCTACGACTCATTAGATCACGTCTCTGGTCAGAGTTCAGTCTACGACTCATTAGATCACGTGTCTGATCAGTGTTCAGTCGACGACTCATTGGACAACGTCTTAGGTCAGTGTTCAGGAAATATGCCGAGGTATCATCCTATACATTTGTATTATAAAACCAGCTTCTACAGCATAATTCTCTGAGAGGGGGGTGTGATGTATGATGTGATACCTGAACGATTTCAGTCGATATCCCAAGTGATTTAATTTTATTTCAAAAGTAACCGACATAAATCATGGTCACATACAAATGTATAGGATGATACCTGAATATTTCTCTCTGTACCGACTGGAGCTCGTCTGCTAAATAAGATGGCTACACTGATGAACTGAACGTCTGGGTCCGAAATATTCGATGAAAATTGCTTTCAAAAATGCTAATAAATCATCATTTAGCTGCTAATACTTTACAGATATTGTTCTTTGAATGACGCTGATCATAATGGTATAATGTTATATAATATGTTATATAATTTTTTGGTCAGATTTGTGTTCACATCTCTTAATTGGTGAATAAACCCGTTTTGCCACTCGGTAGAGCTTGTTGTTGTGTGTGGTGGAGGTATTTTTTACATATTTTTAGATTGCTGTAGGCCTATTCGTTTTATCCGAAAAAATCAATGAATTTCAACATGGCGATGACTGTCAGCGATCTCAACCCCAAAATCTGCAAAATGTCCATAGCTTTTTTAACGACTCTGCAGAAAATGAGCTGAGCAAACGACCTCGTACCTGAAATGCTATTTGTTCTGTAAAACTACTTCCTACCTGATTATTTGAGGTTAAGTCTTATATATGATTGTATAAAGAAATGTCCAATGATTTTGTATGGGGTCAACCTGTGGCTAAAACCTGTTTCAGCCACTGGGTCTAGCAGGACGGGGCCCTGTTGCAGTGGTTAAAGCTGTGTGCTCGAAAGTCGGAGATCGCGGGTACGTCCCCCGCTCTGGAATTCAAGTTTCAAAGAAACAAAATGTTTCTTCCCCGCTCACTCATAAAGATTCAATATTCTGGGGAGCCTCCGTGACCAAGAGGTAGCGTGCTCGACCTCAGACCGCCTGGGCTCGAATTTCGAATCCTGTGTCTGGAGGGCAGTGTCATCTCATTCACCATCCTCAGGAGGTTCTCATGGCCCAGGTTATCCTTTATGTGCACAAAGGTGGCCTAAAGCCCCAGGCAGGCAGGCAGGCAGGCAGGCAGGCAGGCAGGCAGGCAGGCAGGCAGGCAGGCAGGCAGGCAGGCAGGCAGGCAGGCAGGCAGGCAGGCAGGCAGGCAGGCAGGCAGGCAGGCAGGCAGGCAGGCAGGCAGGCAGGCAGGCAGGCAGGCAGGCAGGCAGGCAGGCGGACATGTGGGAAGCCAAATAACACCGCAAGATACACAGTCAGCCAACCATGTAATGTTTTAGTGGACATTTCATCTACTGCTTGTTTTATTTATTCCCAATAAAATAGTACGCTAACACAATATTATGATCACATCCATCCAGATTAACAGATCAATCGCACAAGAGTCATACAAAAGTAGCTGATTACTTGGAAAGCAGTTAGTACTTACCTTTACATGATAGGCACATAATAGTGTCGTACATTATGTTTGTCACGTTGGAGACTCGGGTCAGACCTGTACAGGGGTCGGGGTTTGCACTCAGAGCTTTCTGATGTTCTACATAATATGCTGTTTAGAGGGAAACGTGATATGGGCACCTGAGACGATCCTACATATCCAACACCCGCGTCATCAATTTATGTCATCCCGACGACAGGATAGCACTAAAACATGATGAAATAAAGAGCTGGGCCACAACCTAACACCCCGCACGCATTCCCCTTTCATGGTATGAACTATTTCTTTCAGATAACTGCTTTTAAAATAACGGCTTTGTAATGTTAATTGATTGTTGCTTGATATATTCTCATTCATAAAGTTTTTTATCAATAAGAAAAGAAAGAAGAAGAAGAGGGTGAAAAGAAGATGAATAAGAAGAAAATGAGCAATAACGAATGACGCAGCATCTTTTATGGAAGCAGCATATGTTGTTTGCCTATACACGAACGAATACATATATTGTCCAACAAAGAAATTAATTTCAGTGTCAAACAATTATGTTTCTAGTGTTCTCGGCTAAGAAACGGGGACAAAGTTTTCTAGTGTACATCAGGGTCAACCCTTAAAGCGCTGAATTGTTTTATGCAAATCTTGGGAACCAAAAAGTTTTTTTAATTTGAAATCGTCACAAATGTCTTAGTTAGCTCTTTCTGATCCATTTGAATACCTATGTTATGGGTCTACTGCAATTAGAAATATTTTTTACTCTTACAGTGCGGGGATCGACTTTAGTCGTCAGAATCTGACGTCTACAGACGTCAAATTCTGTCGACTAAAGTCAATCCCGCGCTGTAAGGGTTAAGGTTATTCAGGAACTAACCCTGATTGACCGACACCGTGTGTACAATTACAGTCCGTCGATTTTATTGTTTTATAAATGTTTTATTTTTAATAATCCGTTAATAAATGCAAAGAGATTGAATCAGCAGCAACATGTCGTGGAATCAAATTTATTATTGTATTTGAAAATATTATGTGGTGGTCTGGCAGCTTTTAAACAAATCTACACTTACAATTCATTAGATGCTACCAGTTGGAGGAAAAGTGTAATATATAAGAGGTTCTAGTGGCATACGCAATCATGTATTTTCATGGTAATTATAATATTGTAGATATCTCATATCAGTATATGTTTAGGAAAAATGCATACGAATCCAATAGATCTAACAGATTAAATGAAACTGAATCCAAGTGGCAATCTCGTAATGCACCACATCACCAGACAGGTGTGTCTCTCTTGCACTTGATAGTCGTCGTGTCGTTGTTTAATGATAACACGCATCAATAGAGCATATTTATATACATGTATATACTTCTCTCAACAAGTGCTGCGACAATAATGGTGCAATCGGGGGCGGGGGCGCAATACTGGATTAAATGGAGTGAGTGATATAAAGGTCTATCATGATGACTGACATATCTTACTGAGAAAATAATTGGCTATAAACACACTGGTTCAGGCTCAGAGGCCTATCCCACCAAAAATCTTAAAATTAGGATTCTCTTTACTTCATCTCATTTCCATAATCTTACGATTTTTTGCGAGATTGGCGACTGAACGTAAAACACTAATGCTTTATTTTCTTGGTACAAAAATATATTCTTAGATGGGCAGCCTGTCCATGTCG